>OX382343.1:11068987-11413987 GCA_947507615.1 Hemithea aestivaria | reverse complement strand
TTTATAAGGAATCAGTATCCGTCGAACTGACGTAGCTTTCATTTGGTTTTAACCAACGAATTAGGGAAATAAGTTTTAACACAAATTGAGTCCTGGGACAGAGCATAGGATAGTTTTTATTTCCCTGAAATCTTTGTAGTAGCTCCAAACATTGTAAAGGCCGCGGCAGTGGCCGGCGAAGCACCAGAAGCTACTAGAATATTTTAAGATAGAAATATCATAAATAGGATCACAAGTTGTAAAAGACTAAATTCATGTTAAGATGCGAATTTAATGTTCGTGATCATTTTCTGTTTCTAGCAATGGTATTATACTAATTCTGTAGATTTGTCATTGAAATATTTAGGTATTGCGTAAGTCTTATTATTTCATTTTATTTTTTTATTCATAATGGCACCCGAAGCGAAGCGAGGACGGGCCGCTAGTTTTTTAAATATAATCTATGTTTTCTTACCTGACAAATGAATTAACGGTCTTAATGTTTAATTAATGATAATTTGATTTTGTTTGTCTTTAATTGGCAGTGAATTTGTCGTACTTATATTATAACCAAATCAATATATTCTTACGATTTTTTTTTTAAATGGCAAATGCCTTTATTGAGAAAAACAAACTAACAATACTACAGCTACTACAGCAGTTAAGAACACGTTTATTAACCACAGATCGGCCACAAGCCGATCTACAGAAAATCCAAGTGCTCCAAACCACTGTCAGATGGCAGAGTGCCCAGAATGCTGGCAGCATTGCCACGTTGAATGGCAATACTTATACGTTGGGCCAAATATACCCCAGCATTTTGGTCACATGTCGCCTCGACCAAGCGCTCAGATAAGTTTTGGAAAATGCGGTGAGCTCCCGGACCCCAAGGACCCAATGTCTCTACCCCAAACGGCTCAAAAATGTAACCGCTATCGAGGTTAGCATATTTACGCCGCTTGAGCCGCTCAGCAGAAACTGCCGCCGCACCAGCCGCAATTTAAGTCTCTGGAAGATGTGAGGGCGCTAGTGTATCAACGCAAGTCGCGTCCCACACCAACGGCCGACCTAACTTCCAGGGAATCAGAGTCATACCGTCAGGTCTTTTCTTCTTACGATTAGATAGTTGAGTATCATAATAATGGAATGAATGGAGCGAGCGCAACCAGCTCGAGTTCAACACCTCAAAGTGCAAAACTGTCACATTCACACGTTCGCGGGCACCCATCTTATACCCGTACAACATATGCAATGTGCCACTGGAGCGCGTGACAAGAATCCGTGACCTTGGACTGACGCTGGATACAGAGTTAACATTTAATCAGCATATCACGGAAATGTGTAGCCAGGCACGCAAATCCCTAGGATTTGTTTTAAGGCAGGCGGCTAAATTTTGTGATAAAAGCACAATCGTTACTCTCTATTCTGCATTTGTCAGGAGTAGGTTAGAATATAATTCTATAATTTGGGACCCACATGAAGCGAAATATAAGCTTATGGTTGAAAAGGTCCAAAAAAAGTTTAACCGATTTCTTTATAAGAAACTTTTTGGGTATTATCCAGACTTCACATATCCGTCCCTATTTGTAGCAGGTATGGTGGGCATCAACACGCTGGAGTTTAGGCGTAAGTGTGCAATAATGATACATTATTACTTGCTCCTACACAACCGCATCGACAACCCAAGCACCGTATCGCGCTGTTCCTTAATAGTACCGGAGCGGTGTCGGCGGGCGCACGTGCGGAGACTGCTCGCCGCCCCGCCGGCGCGGACCGCCACATCGCAATATGCTCCCACACGACAAGCCGTCGATTTGCTCAATTCTTTAACTGCTCGGTATCCAGAAGTGGACATTTTTCATATGCCACTTGGAACTTTTGTGAAGTACTGTGTCATTTATTTGAGTAATTATTCTGTGTAATAAATATAAAATAATAGTTATCTAAAATCTAGCTCTTAGTGCGCTTTGGATGAAACTGTTAGCACTTTAAGCATTTATATAAAAATAAATAAATAAATAAAAATAAATAATAACTGAGACTGTCTTTAAGCCCTTTTTCTATAGATGGATTCTGCACTCCTCCTTTTCTTCCTTTTCTACAGATAGACTCCGATAAGTGGCACCTATTACATTTAAATTAAAAGCTCAATAGGTCATAGGGTCATAGGGTCTGCGCGTTGGACTTTTTTGTCTCCGTGTATGCCTATAACAAGTGAAATTTTAAAAATACTTTTTAAAAACAAGCTAAAAGTTTGTTACCAGCTAGCACATAATAATATTGCATTGTCATCCGATTTATACATACATGCCAAATTTCAGCTCAATCAAAAATCCGGGAAGTGGATCAAATTAACCATTCAAGATTTGATTACAGACAGACAGACAACAGATAGGTGAAAGTAAATAAAAGCTTGTAAAATGCCCGGGATTAACCCGTGTTTAAGAGCGACATTATTTGTTTGCGTTTGGAACACTTTGCCGTCATCCGTGTTTCCCGAGCGGTACAACTTGGGTATCTTCAAGGCACGAGTGAATAGGTACCTTTCTAGGCATCTTACGTGATCCATCGTCGACCGCATTTTCACTTTCCATCAGGTGGTCAAACGTAGGCCTAACTCGTATAAAAAAAAAAAAAAGTTAGGGTTCATAATAATAACATCTTACTAATATTATAAACGTGAAAGTTTGTAAGAATGGATGTCTGGATGTCAGGATGTTTGGATGTATGTTTGTTACTCTTTCACGCCTAAACGGTTGGACCGATTGATCTGAAATTTGGTATAGGGATAGCTTAGACCCTGGAATAACACATAGGCTATAAAACAGCGGGTTAAACCGCTGGGCGCAGCTAGTGTTGGATAATGACATGTTGGTTGTTGTTGTTAACATGTTTATTTTTTATTTATTTATTTAATAAGTATTTCAACATCACATGTATTATATAATTTTTAAGTAGCATATTAACATTGAGTATAGTATCTGATACATATGACAATTTAGAAATACATAACATTACCAAAAGTTTTATAGGAAAATTAATTAAAACTAATTAAATCTAATTTTAAACATGTTGTATGATTCTGTATTATATTCTTGTGTTCTTATGGAAAATAAATATATTTGTATTTGTGTTGTTTCAGAACGGTCAAGTGAACGGTGTGACGAACGGACTGAGCACTCTGGTGCATCCAGCTCAAATACATCTCCCCATTTCACAAGTGAGTTTCTTTGTTTTTATACCAAAGAGATAGAAATAAATAAGTACGGCTCTGAATTGCTTCAGACCATCATCTCAGATGGATCATTTGATTGCTGATTTTTATTACGAGAGGAATTTTCATAAACTTAATTCTATAATTTATGTTTCAAAATGTATCAAATACAGTGTAATGTAGTGCGAGCGAGAGAAGAATAAGTCCTCTTAAGAGCGTATATATCGAGTGACGACTCTCTCGCTCGCACAATTTGACAAATTTTGAAATATAAATTCAAGGAATTAATTTATTGAAAATTCCTCTATACAAGTCCTACATAATATTATTGCACACATTTTAAAAGTATTTTCAGTGAGATATATAAAAAAAATGGCATGAAGAGCGATGTCGAAAAGTTTTTATTTTTTCAAAATATCTCATTATTCCATTTTTTAATATATCTCACTGAAAATACTTTTAAAATGTGTGCAATAATATTATGCAGGTTTTGTATAGAGGAATTTTCAATAAATTAATTCCTTGAATTTATATTTCAAAATTTGTCAAATTGTGCGAGCGAGAGAGTCGTCACTCGATATTTACGCTCTTAAGTGGATTCGTTTAATATCCACCAATCATATTCATTGATGTGGAAACGGTTTCAGCTATGTGTCTAATACGCTTAACGTTTTTAGAACTTTATTATTTTTATTATTGGCAAATCGCAAATCGTGCGACTCCATATATGTATGTGAAAAGAAACTCAAACAGATGTCATTTATTCTGATTGTCAAATTGACATTATAAGGTTTTTTTCTCTCCCTCACTCTCTCACAATAAAATTCTACAACAGTGAACGTGACTCTCATTTATTAATTCTGAAAATTCGTGAAAAACCTGAAGAAATTCAAACTTTTATACATGGTGCCGAAACCTAAGACGACCGAAGCTATTTTCGATAACGAAACCAACGAGTTCACGAATTTTCGTCGAAACACACGGCGTGGTACAACCTCAAATTTATACCGGCGTACGAGCATTGTTAAAAATGGCGAACGCAAACGAAGCATTGATGTTACAAATGGAAATATACGAGCGGGTGCTTAAAGACGAGGCTAATTTCAAGAAAACTCCAAAGGAACGTCTCAAACTTCCATACATTGAAACGAAACTCAACAATTTGGAAGAATTATGGAATGACTTTCGTCAAGGTCACAAGAAAATTGTCACAACGGCAAGCAAATCTACAAAAGATACGCTACAATATTTCACCGAGGATGTTTACGAAAAATGTGAAGAAAAGTATTGTACGTACAAATCGTTGCTGAAATTAACTATCAACAATATGACCACCCCCGCTACTTCCACACATTCTGAAAAACTACACACAGAAAAGCGAGTCGAATCTGCAGTGAAACTTCCTCGAATACAGCTAACTACATTTTCGGGCAAGTACGAAGAGTGGCAGGAATTCTACGACATGTTCCTCTCTCTGATACATAACAACAAAGAGGTACCCAAAGTACAGAAACTCCATTATCTAAAGAATAGCATAACGGGAGAACCAGCAGTACTGTTGAGAAACTTTGCAACCACAGAGTCGAATTATGATGAAGCATGGCAACAACTTGTTAAACGCTATAACAACAAAAGATATAATGTGAACGCTGCGATGAAATCGTTCTTCACACAAAAGTTAATTACAACCGAGACATCATCTGCAGTCAAGCAATTACTAGATCACACTACTGCGTGCCTACAAGTATTAGAAAATTTAGAAATAAACATCAAAGAAGCTGATGCATTCGTCGTATATCATGTTGTATCGAGATTGGACACTGAGTCACACAAGCAGTGGGAACAAAAACTAAGTGCAATGAATGCTGACTTACCAACATGGACACACTTGAAAGAATTCTTGGAATATCGCTTTAGAAGCTTGGAAATGATCGAAGGTAGTAAACATAACACAGTGAAGATAAATACTAATAAATCGAATACTATTCCAAAGACAAGTGCCAAGTCATTTCATGCTATCACTCAAGAGAACAAGCAAGCTAAGCCAAGCTGTGTCTTATGTAATGGTCAACACTACATTTACCATTGCGATACATTTAAAGAGAAACCCGTACAAGAGAAAATAACATTACTAAAAGGTAAAGGGTTATGTTTTAACTGCATGTGTCCAAACCATAGAGTACCACAATGTAAACAGTCTACATCATGCAAGATATGTGGCAGAAGACATCACACAATGCTACACTTAGAAGATACCATGCAAAACGAGAGCACAAACAATAGAGAGTCACAAACGAAGATAGAAGCACAACCGAGCACATCTACAACTGAGACGAGAATCGTAGCCAACTTTTCAAGAGGACAACTACATCCACACAACATACTACTGGCTACAGCTACGATCAACGCACAAGCAACAAACGGAAACAAGTATGTAATACGCGCTTTACTAGACCAAGGTTCACAAGCCTCATTTGTTACCGAGTCCACAGTACAACTACTAGGTCTGAAACGCACTCCAATAAATGGTGTGGTGTCAGGGTTAGGAGATGGTCATACACATGTAAAACATTTTGTTTCTTTAAGGGTAGAGTCACGCTATAATGAAAACTTAACATTTGAGATCAAAGCTTACATTCTAGGAACACTACCATCATTACCAACTGAGAATCTAGCTACATCTGACTGGGTAGAGTTAGAAACACTACAATTGGCTGATCCTGGATACGCTAAGGCGGGTAAGATTGATATACTTTTAGGAGCTGAGGTTTATAGCGAGGTTCTGCAAAACAACATGATGAAACTTCCCGAGGGCAATCTTATTGCACAACAAACGGCTTTTGGATGGATTCTATCCGGAAGAGTAACAACACAGAGTAAGTCAGACACACACATGGTGAGTATGCATTTACAGGTTAGATCAGATGAATTTCTCAAAAAGTTTTGGGAACTTGAAGCAGAGCCTGATCTTATCAAGAAAAGACTGACTACAGAAGAAGAATACTGCGAGAGATACTACAATGAGACTACTACACGTACAGGAAAAGGTAAATTTGTTGTTAGATTACCTTTTAAAACACAGGAACCTAGGTGCCAGTTTGGAAACACAAGACAAATTGCAGAGAGGAAACTACACACTTTAGAGAGCAGATTGGCAAAGGATAACCACTTGAGACAGGAATACAGGAAGGTGATTGAGGAGTACGAGACTCTCAATCATATGGAACTTATTCCTGAAACTGAACTTCACAACAAACACACATCATATCTCCCACATCATGCTGTGGTGAGAGAAGACAAGGAAACTACTAAGGTGAGAGTAGTTATGAATGCTTCTTCAAAGGGAACAAACGGGTTTTCACTCAACGATGATTTACTAGTGGGGCCTAAAATACAACCTGATCTGAGACATCTTTTAATGAGGTGGAGGACATACCCTATATGCATTATATCTGATCTTGTGAAAATGTACAGGAATGTTTTAGTCCACAAAGATGATGCTGACTTTCAGCGTATACTATGGAGATCAGATGTTAATTCTCCATTACAACATTACAGGCTTATAACACTCACTTTCGGTACAGCGAGTGCACCATACCTTGCTGTAAAAACCTTACAGAGACTAGCTGATGAAGAAGGAGTACAATTCCCACGAGCTGCAGAAATAGCTAGAAATTCTTGTTATGTAGATGATATCATGACTGGATGTGTCACAGAGGATGAAGCCATACACATTTACGAGGAATTAAACAAATTAATGAACAGTGGTGGTTTTCAATTACAGAAATGGAGTAGTAACAGCGAACAGCTACTGAGACATATCGGAGAAGATAAGCAGAGCAAAGAGACATCTGTACCAATCAAAAGTGACAACATGATGAAGGTTCTAGGAATTTGTTGGAACAGAAAACCAGACTGCTTTGAATACACCATTAACTTACCCGAGAAGAGTACACCTGTTACAAAGAGACAAATGCTGTCAGACATTGCCAGATTATACGATCCCTTAGGCTGGATTGCACCAATAGTCATTCGTGCCAAACTATTAATTCAGAAAACTTGGAAAGCACAACTACAATGGGATGATGAACTAAACACAACCTTGCTAGAAGAATGGTTAACATTTAGAAGAGAAATCTTGGAAATTAAAACTATAACTATACCCAGATGGCAACATTGTACACCAGATTGCACACTTGAACTGCATGCTTTCTCAGATGCATCAACCTCAGCATATGCAGCACTAGTATACCTAAGAGTAAGAGACAAGGAAGACAACATCTACGTGTCAATAGTGTCAGCCAAGACAAAGGTGGCTCCGATAGAAAGAGAGCTCTCAGTACCAAGACTGGAATTATGTGAAGCTGCTCTAGCTGCAAAATTACTATCAGAGATTTCACAAGTAATGAACATACCTAAAGAGAATACATTTGCATGGACAGACTCAACTATTGTACTGGCATGGTTAAAAGGAGGAGCAAGTAAGTGGACAACTTTTGTAAGTAACCGTGTATCAGAAATACTTACTATACTAGACTATGAGCAGTGGGGTCATGTAACAACAGAGATGAATCCTGCAGATTGTGCATCACGTGGATTACGACCAGCAGAATTACAGACACATACTTTATGGTGGACAGGACCTAACTGGCTATACGATACGAACATGACAAGACACAACACAAATATACCGGAGACACAAGAGGAAGAAAGAATCAAAACAATGAATATTATTGACAAAAAAGAAGAAGATTTTGAATACACAAGATTTTCCCAACTTAACAGAATGCTTAGAGTATTATCATACTGTAAAAGAGTACTAGATTGGAAAATAACTAGAAAACAGAGAGAACACAAGACATACATCACTAAAGAAGAAATGAATAACATATTGGAGATTTCTCACTGGACATATTGGACATTCTCTTTTCTGAGAAACGCAGACTCCGTAGAGTGTGGCAGCTAACACATATGAAAGAAGACAAAACACGGCTGAATCATGCGATTGTTGAACTCAAAACCACTCTTGCCGAAATTTCTAATGAATCTCTCAATCGAAGACTGGAATCCTTATCTCCAAATAATAATGGCCCATACTCCCTTTGGAAAGCTACCAAGTCTATGGCACAACCCCAACAATGCTTACCACCCCTCAGATCAGGGCAATCATGGGCACGTACTGACTCCGAAAAGTCTGAACTATTTGCCGCTCACTTGGCTAATGTTTTCAAGCCAAATAACTCTGACTGTCCAGAAGACCCCGAAATAGATGCAGTCCTCAATCAAGACTTCCAACTCAGTCCTCCATTACGCCCAACGTCTCCGGGAGAGTTGCGTAAGGAAATCGACTGTCTAAATCTAAACAAAGCACCTGGATATGACCTCATAACACCAAAGGTCTTAAAAGAAATTCCCAAGAAATGCATTGTCTTCTTAACAAATTTATTTAATGCTACTATGAGAACTTATCATTTTCCTATGGCTTGGAAAATGTCGCAAATAGTGATGATTCACAAACCCGGAAAACCAGTCCATGAAGTGACGTCATATCGGCCTATCAGTCTAACACCAATCTTGTCCAAGCTCTGGGAAAAAATTATACTGAGTAGATTAGAACCACATCTTCACGATAACAATGTTATTCCCGATCACCAATTTGGCTTTCGTAAAAGTCACTCCACTGTGGAGCAAGTCCACAGAGTCTACAACACCATTAGACAGAGCCTTGAGAAAAAGGAATACTGCTCTGCGGCTTTTCTGGACATCCAGCAGGCCTTTGACCGAGTGTGGCATAAAGGGTTATTGAGTAAAATAAAAAAGTGTCTGCCTTATCAATTCTATCACCTATTAGCCTCATACCTTGACCAGAGAATGTTCCAAGTGAAACACCAAAGTGCCAGATCTTCCTTCCATACATGTTTCGCTGGAGTACCTCAAGGCTCTGTCCTCGGGCCGGTTTTATACAACATTTTTACCCATGACCTACCGCAAGCACCCAATGTGACTGTGGCTACCTACGCTGACGACGCGGCATTCCTCTCGTCCAACAGTGATGCTGATGAGGCTAGCAAAGTACTTCAACAACAACTCAACTTAACAAACGCCTGGTTACAAAAGTGGCGTGTCAAGGCAAGCGCCCCTAAATCGCATCACATTACGTTTACACTGAAAAAGAAGCGCTGTCCACCTACCAGCCTAGGGCAGAATCCCCTGCCTCAGTCCACCTGTGTGAAATATCTTGGATTTCATCTCGACCAACGTATGACCTGGAAGGACCACATTAAACAAAAGCGTGACGATGTGAACTACCGGTTTAAGAACTTACTATGGCTGCTTGGTAGACAGTCCAGTTTGTCACTTAACAATAAACTAAGGGTATACTGTTCAGTCATTAAACCAATGTGGACTTACGGAATCCAACTATGGTCTACTGCCAGCAAATCCAATATCCATTGCCTACAACGTGCACAAAACTCCATATTAAGAACCATTAGTGGCGCTACCTGGTTTACTCGCAACTCTGAAATTCACGAATACCTAAACATGAAAACAGTGGTCGAAGAAGCTGAATCGTACACAGATAAATATAAACAGAGATTGGAGAAACATCCTAACCCCTTAGTTGGCAACCTGCTAGAGCAGGCAGCGGTTAAACGCCTTAAGAGAGCTCATGTGCTCCTCCCTAGAGATGGGTCAGCAAACGGATATAATTAACGATGATGAGCCCATTCCACGCCATATACACATCACTCAACGCATCTGATAAAAGTCTAACGCAATGACTGATGGCAGATAAAAAGAGAGAAAAAAAAAAAAAAAAAAAAAAATATTGGAGATTTCTATAAAACAAGCACAAGAATTGGAATTTGGAGAAGAGATCAAGCAACTAAAGAACAAGGGCTCTGTACAGAAGAGAAGTGTGCTCCATAATCTTTGTCCTATTTTAGACAAAAATGGAATTTTAAGAGTAGGTGGACGCATAGAACACTCACATCTTCACTATGATGAACGACATCCGATAATTATGCCTAGTAAAAGTCATCTTACTAAACTTTTAATACAGGATGCTCACCACACAACCCTTCACGGTGGTATACAACTTATGCTTAATCACCTTCGTTCAAAATACTGGATACTTCGTGCACGAGAACAAGTCAAGAAATATTATAGAAAATGCACAACTTGTAGAAGATATTCGAAGCCCAGCACACAGCTGATGGGACAACTACCTGAGGTAAGGCTTACTCCTAACAAACCTTTTAGAGCTACAGGGGTGGATTTTTCAGGGCCGATCAACATAAGATTCTCACCAGGTAGGGGCTCGAAGTCTTATAAGGGTTACATATGTATATTTGTATGCATGGCTACGAAAGCCATACACATTGAAGCGGTATCAGACTTAACTTCAAAGGGTTTTATAGCCGCATTTAGACGTTTCACTTCAAGGAGAGGCCATTGTCAAGATCTCTATAGTGATAATGGCACTAATTTCGTTGGAGCAGATAAATTACTTCAGAACATGTTCAACAACGCTAGGTCAGAGCTCCCCAACGAAATAGCACAAGCATTAACACTCGAACATACTACATGGCATTTTATACCTCCACACGCTCCTAACCAAGGCGGGTTATGGGAAGCCGGTGTGAAATCTATAAAAGGACATCTTAGAAAGGTTATTGGTGATAACACTTTAACTTTTGAGGAAATTTCAACATTATTAACACAGGTAGAAGCGTGCCTTAACTCTAGACCAATTTCTTTATTGAGCGATGATCCTCATGATCCTCGACCACTGACACCAGGACATTTTTTGGTAGGCGAACCTTTAATTAATGTAACAGACGAGTCTTATACTAATTGTAATGTAACTAACTTAGAAAGATGGAGATTAATACAGAAAATGTTAAATGATTTGTGGAAACGCTGGTCCAAAGAATACTTATGTACTTTACATCAGAGATACAAATGGTTTACTAAGAAACCTGAACCAGACATAGGAGACATTGTAATCATTAGAGAGGATAACACTCCTCCATCCACTTGGTTACTAGGACTAATTACAGACAAACATGTAGGGCTTGATGGCATAACCCGTGTGGTGACCATCAAGACCAAGAATAACTTCTTAAAGAGACCACTGTCAAAGGTTATTGTTTTAGAGAAATGAAACTTCAGAATACATAACTTTCCTTTAATTATTTCATTAAATAAACATTTTTTTTGTTAACATAATTTACATAACTTGTGAACATTTCTCTTCAGCATTATTCCTCATGGTCGGCGGTGTAAACCGAACTAAATAAGCTTATGATGTACCTATTTATAAGTTTTATGTAATATGTAAACTTATACATTTGATTTTTTGTTACTAGAAGAATTACTGATACTTTAGTTTGTTTTGATAACTTTTTGTTGAGATCAAAATACTTTTTGTTTGAGAACTATGGGAAAAAATAGCATTTAGTTATTATTTTTGTTATTTTGTTACTTATTTTACATTACTTAACTATGGATACTTAGTTTTCATTTTGGATACTAACTATCACACACAACTTTTGATTTTGTTTTTGTTTAGATTACATAACTTTGGAGCAACTTTGAGTAAATTTTGCATACAACTTTGTTTTGAATAACTTATAAGGAGAAAATTCTTTTGTTAATTTGTTATACTACACATTAACTTCAACAATTTTTGTTTAGTACAGAGACACATTATTATTTTATTTGGATAAAATTGTTGATTTGTTTGAGTTACACTTAACTTTTAGAGTTGTTTACTAGAGTTTGTTAACTATACTTTTTTAACTAATTTAGTTGGAAATTGTTTTGTATCATTCATTTTGAGACATGCATTGAATACTTTTGATTATATAAACTTAGTTTAATTCACTTGTAAAGGACTAATCCTTTGGTCGGCGGCATGTCTAATACGCTTAACGTTTTTAGAACTTTATTATTTTTATTATTGGCAAATCGCAAATCGTGCGACTCCATATATGTATGTGAAAAGAAACTCAAACAGATGTCATTTATTCTGATTGTCAAATTGACATTATAAGGTTTTTTTCTCTCCCTCACTCTCTCACAATAAAATTCTACAACAGTGAACGTGACTCTCATTTATTAATTCTGAAAATTCGTGAAAAACCTGAAGAAATTCAAACTTTTATACATACTACTACTACTACTACTTTTATACTTTTTTGTATGGAAGGATGCGAGCTACGGATGTGTGCTACGGATGTGTACTACGGATGCGAGCTATGGATGCGAGCTACGGATGTGTGATACGGATGCGTGCTATGGATGTGTGCTACGGATGCGTGCTATGGATGTGTGCTACGGATGTGTACTACGGATGCGAGCTATGGATGCGAGCTACGGATGTGTGATACGGATGCGTGCTATGGATGTGTGCTACGGATGCGAGCTATGGATGTGTGCTACGGATGCGTGCTATGGATGTGTGCTACGGATGCGGGCTATGGATGTGTGCTACGGATGCGAGCTATGGATGTGTGCTACGGATGCGAGCTATGGATGTGTGCTACGGATGCGTGCTATGGATGTGTGCTACGGATGCGGGCTATGGATGTGTGCTACGGATGCGAGCTATGGATGTGTGCTACGGATGCGAGCTATGGATGTGTGCTACGGATGCGAGCTATGGATGTGTGCTACGGATGCGAGCTATGGATGTGTTCTACGGATGCGTGCTATGGATGTGTGCTACGGATGCGGGCTATGGATGTGTGCTACGGATGCGAGCTATGGATGTGTGCTACGGATGCGAGCTATGGATGTGTGCTACGGATGCGAGCTATGGATGTGTGCTACGGGTGCGTGCTATGGATGTGTGCTACGGATGCGAGCTATGGATGTGTGCTACGGATGCGTGCTATGGATTTGTGCTACGGATGCGAGCTATGGATGTGTGCTACGGATGCGTGCTATAGATGTGTGCTACGGATGCGTGCTATGGATGTGTGCTACGGATGCGTGCTATGGATGTGTGCTACGGATGCGAGCTATGGATGTGTGCTACGGATGCGAGCTATGGATGTGTGCTACGGGTGCGAGCTATGGATGTGTGCTACGGATGCGTGCTATGGATGTGTGCTACGGATGCGAGCTATGGATGTGTGCTACGGGTGCGAGCTATGGATGTGTGCTACGGGTGCGAGCTATGGATGTGTGCTACGGATGCGTGCTATGGATGTGTGCTACGGATGCGAGCTATGGATGTGTGCTACGGATGCGAGCTATGGATGTGTGCTACGGGTGCGAGCTATGGATGTGTGCTACGGATGCGTGCTATGGATATGTGCTACGTAGTAATACTGTGATAAGTGTTGGGTAACGTTGTGTGCGCTCCCAGGTGGTGGGCGGCGGCGGCGTGGTGGTGTCGCCGGCCACGCTGCAGCTGCTGTCGGCGGGCGCGCGCCTGCACCTGCGCCCCGACACCGACGGTACGTACTCCCGCCCTATATGTTGTGTGCGCTCCCAGGTGCTGGGCGGCGGCGGCGTGGGACCTTACCTACAGTTACTCTCGCCCTACATCAACCAATAATAATTGAGGTTTGTACTCCAACAGAACAGAAAGAAAGAAAGATAACACATTTACTTATGAAACACACTACATATAGGTACATAGAGAAAAAAAAGAGAAAAAATTAACTAAAATAGAAATAACATAATATATTTTTATAGTAGGTATAATAACAGGTAACCCTACTTACACTGTCAGAGTATAATCACAATTTATAGGCTGTATTTCCAACCTATATGTCACAGATTCAGATCACCGGGGCCTGCAACATGACCCTACCCACATACATACACCTACATACCTTTTTTTATCGAACTGATCTGATGATGGAGCTGAAAGGTGGCCATAGAAACTCCGTAATTAAACAACGCAAACCCGTCGAGTTTGGGCTCGTTTGATTCGTCTAGAAGAGTTCTTTATGATGCTAGATGGATAATAATAATTAAAGCTTGTTTTTAAAAAGTTATTTTTAAATTTCACTTGTTTAGTACTTATTTATTGTCGAACAGCTATCAACCCGTATTTTGAATGTGAAATTTTTGTACCCCTGAACTTTATTCAACGCCAAATCAGCCACAGTCTGCTAATTGAAATACTGCCAAATCAAACGGCCTATTTAGTATTTAAAAGACTAGTTTTATTGGTGTCGCCTGTCATATCAGGGCTATTCACTTATCCTATAGGGAAATGTCATTTCATACTTTTTCGAAATATCAAATCAATTCGGCGTTCGTTTAGGTTCCCTGGCGGATAATTGAATAGCCTTGCGGTCGGGGCCGCGGACAAGTGCTTCGGCGTTCCCGCTGCCCCGGCATTATGGCGTCCCGCAGGAACGCTTCCAAGTTTTTCAGTGGGTTTCGCCGCCGCGCCCATCTTCGGCGGGGGAGTCTCACATACCGCCCGCGCCCCCCGGCCCTCAGCATGGGGTGACGATGCGTAATATGTTTTTCCTGGGATATAAAAAAGGGCTGATCGGTATAATGTTTATGTATTTGCAGGTGTGACGATGACTGAGAACAATAGGATACCTACAAGTGAAAATGGAATCGTCACACACACCATCTCGCCGGCCGCCACTACAGGTTAGTGAAACAGATGCTCAACTTATTGTACGGTCACGGTAAAGAGATATACAGTAATGTGACTCCCTAGAAGCGGTTGAACTCAAGGTCGCGCGAGTTTGCAACGCGGTCGACAGGGATCGGCAAGAAGCGAGGTGCCGAATAGACGTTTTTATGCAGTAAGCTTTCGAATAATAGTTGTGAATTTGTAAAAATATCACAAAGTATTTCATTCTTTTTGATATTATGGGTAATTCACAATAATGACGCCTATTCGGCACCTCGCTGCCTACCGAACCCTAACCAAATCGTTGCAAACTTGCGCGACCTTGAGTTCAACCGCTTCTAGGGAGTCACATTACTGTATATCTCTTTATCGTGGTACGATCAAATTAGGCCGAATATTGGCTATTAGCAGAAAAAAAAAGGTAGCACTCCGGGAGTGCCGGCAGAAGTGAAAACTTCAATATTAACGTTGTGTTTAATTATAAGTATAAAAGTACTATCATTTATGAGGTAGAATACAATGTTTATTTATTGCGCTATCGTACACAAATATGACAATTTATATGTTGTTATTTATAATATTATATCGTTATTTATATATTACATTAAATTTTATCTCTCAGAAAAATCAACTTCCATCCATAATTTCGACGACTTTTACACCATCAACAGAGCAGCACACTCAGGCACGGTAGAAAGAGTGGGAGATACTAGTTCCTCTCCCTTCCCCTCGATCTTACGCTTTTTCGATCAGCATCACGTGACCCTGACGCGAGTTTTAAAGTTTTTACCCATACAAAAAAAGTGCTCAGCGCCGCTAAAGAAGTTTTCACTTCAAAAATTGTGTAGTTTTAAAAATTGGTACAGTTAATAACTGTCCGTAGTTAGTAACAGTTAATAACATCTGCAGGGCTATGATGCGCACGTCGACATAATGTCGCGTGAAATTTGATTTAATGTGAATTACTCTATGTGGCTGTCATAAAGTCGAAAATTACACACCAGTGAGATCATTTTGACATAGGAGTTTTAACGACAAAATCATTTCACTGGTGCGTAAATCTCGACTTTATGACAGCCACATAGAGTATTATTCACATTAAATCAAATTTCACGCGACATTATGTCGACGTGCGCATCATAGCCCCACTGGATACTGCAAGGTATAACTGTCAGTTATACCTTGCGGTTTCCAGATGAACATACGAAAAGTACAGATTTTACAATGATTTAAAATTCTGGATGTACCAACGCTTCTTACTTTAACAGTCGTAAGATGTTAAGACTCTTCAGGCCAGTAATTTCACTAGCTACAGTGCCCTCCAACCTTTGCTCAGTAATGTTAGCACATCAGTGAGTAGTTTGTGATTTGACTCTGACAGTGTTACTCTGTTGGAGTATAACCACCAATTATTATTATTATTTGTTATTATCAGTGCTCTCATATAATTAAGGATGAAAACAAAAAAATATTTAACCAAAGTTATATATTTTTTAATTTGCTTGGGTTGTTGTACGATTGTTCACCACCCCTTAAGGCCACTGTTCCCGGTGTAATAGTATAGGACAGGGCAGTAATAGCACGGTGAAGATATATACAGTAATGTGTCTCCCTAGAAGCGGTTGAACTCAAGGTCGCGCGAGTTTGCAACGGTTTGGGTAGGGTTCTCTAGGCAGCGAGGTGCCGAATAGGCATATCTTTACCGTGGTAATAGTAAGCAAGTGCAACTGTTGCAGAAGGCGGCGTGGTGGTGGGCGCGCTGCCTCCGCTCGTGGTGTCCGCGCCGCACGCGCACCTCTTGCACACGCACACACTCACGCACAAGGTAACTAACATAACGATGGAACATTCAACTGCATTTACCATAATATGTACCTTTTTGGCAATCAATAGCTTTTTATTATAACATTCTCCTCCTCCATCAGGCGTGGTCCTCATACCTGAGGGTCTTAACCTCCCCTGTCCATGACTTTCTTTTGTGAAGACTGTGTTTTGCCATCTTCGGCCACCCGGAGAGCATCGTAGACGGTAGAGTCGAGAGATCTGGTTAGACCAACGCATCGGGTTCGGCCACGGAATCTTTTGCCTTCCACTTTGCTTGTGATCACAAGTTTTACCTAACAATATTATCTTATTAATATTTTAAACGTATGTTTGTTACTCTTTCACGCCTAAACGGGTGGACCGATTGAGTTGAAATTTGGTATAGGTAGAGATAACTTAGACCCCGGTACCTACTGTACGGTGGGTAGAACCACTAGGCGCAGCCAGTGTTATGTATTAGTTTTCAATAAATGTATTATTAAATCGGAACTTTTATCGACTTGATCAAGTGCTAATCCGGCGTCTTCTGAAAATAGGGACATCCCGCCCAGATCGAGACAACTGGAAATGTCAATTCATCTCAATCGATCTACACGTTTAGACGTAAAAGAGTAACAAACAGACTGGCATTTTATGACACACAAAAGTTACAAAGAAGTGTTACCAGGGTAGCATGCGCGACGAGAAGGTGTGTAGATACAAGCGCGGTGTCGTTGCAGATGGTGGACCCTGGCATGGTGAAGGGCGGCGTGGCGCCGCTGACGGTGAGCGCGCAGTACCTCGGCACCACGCTCGTGAAGCCAGTCGTGGTGGTGTCCTCCCACTCGCACACCTGATGGCGACCGCGCCTCGCGCCCTCCTCGCAGTGAACCTCTCACGGCACGCCACTCCGGTGCGACATACATCATAACACAACCATGTGCTGAACTCTATGTGTTTTAACTTCGATATTATGTCACGCTGCGAACGTTGACGTTTTCTACTTCACGAACGAGAACGTTGACAAAACGTGACACGATTCTCTTCAAAGTTCCTCCGAAACGCCCTTTCTCCTTTGACGTGGGCTGTGACGTGAGTGACGTCACGCCGCGGTGGAGTGTGGGCGTCACTGCCAAACGAGCGATACCATTCCTCGAGGGACGGCCGGAGGGCGCGCGTTCTTACATGTTTCAAATATTCGTGTATTTATGCGATGCCTACTTAATGTGTTGGTGATAGCAAAGTGACAACGGCTCGGTCAATAAATTTAATGAACTTTTTACTGAGAATGTATGGAGTAATTACAAAAATGCTTTGTTCAGCCGAATTCTTTTCCGTAGGCCTTTACCGTGTTTTAGTGGTTACGTTCATAATATGTGATTTAAATACAATAACATAATAAGTTGTAAACATAGTAAATTATTTATGTATTTATTTACTGTTAGAGCAATCGAGGCGCCCATCGATCGCCTTTTACAAGGCTCAGGTCTTCATGTACGAATGAAATGTATATCATTTATATAGGTATTTATTACCGCTATGTGCGTTAATTCCACTCTCTATGCTGGTAGGTTTCATACCATGCCAAGGTACCACAAACTGGTCCAATCTGTACCACGAAATGGTCTTTACGGCGGTCACAATTGTCGATGTATCTCCAATTAAAATATTTAAGTTAATAAGATTAGGTTATGTACGCACTTTGCGGTTGACCGCAGCAAATGTACTAGACCGTGGTTTCTATATGCAATGTGATGCGGATGCGCACAGGCTTACGGCCAGCCGGATGGTTACTATTCGCAGTACAATCATACGTCTAGCCACAATAACAACTACGTCCTACGGCCGCTTAATGCACATGTATGAGACTATACCGCAAACTGTACTAGATCTTGCTAGGTTTCTATTTCCTCGATTGCCGCTTATTATCAGGCGAGATAGTCAAAGATAACAGACTGCAAGCTGCACACTGTTATTATTATAACATATTGTTTGAGGGGAAGCTCTCAGGCCGATGGAGCGGCCACTGCTTCTCAATAATCAAGAGTCCCATATACGCCGACGAATTGCGTCTATAAAATCTAGCTATGCACAGTCAATCGATTACCATTTCGATCTATCGACTGTGTATAGCTGTGAACTTTGTTTTCTTAAAGTGAAGGCGTCTCCAGCTCCTGTTTTAGTTCAAACATTCAACATGAGCATGACAACATCCAAACAAAAATCTAGACGATTTTGATGATATTGCTTTTTGTTGTACAGTCAACTACAAAGAAATGTATCCATGTTAGGCTTACAAAATGAAGTAAATTTTCATTTGCACAATGAACTACCCTTGGTTCGTGACATTACTAGTAGCAATCAAACTTTATATTATCATCGACTCGTTTAATATGCAACAATGATGTATCCCACTACTTTTCCTTAGGTGATACATAATAATAGCATTTAAAATGAATCAAATATGGTATAAGATTTGGTGGACACAAAATGTCACGAAGGGTAAATAATTTTTGCATTCTAAAAGTTCCTTCATTTTGTAAGACTAACATGGATACATTTCTTTGTAGTTGACTGTACAACAAAACGCAATATCATCAAAATCGTCTAGATTTTTTTTGGGTGTTGCCATGCTCATGTTGAATGTTTGAACCAAAACAGGAGCTGGAGACTCGGCTTTAATGTTGCCTGAAAATACACATTTTATAACATTATATAACCCTGTCGATGCAATCCGTCGGCTCCTGTGGCCCTTTAGTATACGATAGGCGTCCGTACATAATACTTTATCGACGTAAATTTATATTTTCTAAATCTGTGATGTGTCTATTTTATTAGAAGGGATCTGTACAAAGTCGAATGTAGTCGTCAATTTTCTAGCCGTAATTTAGGAACTGTAAAATACTATAATATTAATATTGATAAATAAATACGTGTTTAAATAGGTAGCCCTAGTGCTTAGGTATTTTAGAAATGACTTACTGAAGGTTTTTCGAAGATAATAAATCAAAATTACAAAGTTTGTAAATAAAATAAGTAATACATTTAAATTCAAATAAAAAAAAACAAACAATCCTGATAAGAACACAGTATTTTGTCTATTACACTAATATTATAAATGCCAAAATTTGTGAGTGTGTGTGTATGTTTGTTACTTCTTCACGCCTAAACGGGTGGACCGATTGAGCTGAAATTTGGTATAGAGATAGCTTAGACCCTGGAATAACATACAGTACAGCGGGTAAAACCGCTGGGCGCAGCTAGTTGAACAATAAATATGAAATGTTAGAGCTCCCCATATTTTCAGTTTTCGTTTCAACTTCATTCTCAATGTGCTTTAACCCTTTAACCGCCACCGTCGGATATATCCGACAAGCCTGTTCTGTTACGTAACCGCCAGAGTCGTATATTTCCGACAAGTCGTATTTTTCCGACTGCACTTTAAATCTACATTTTTTAAGTCATAACACTGTATTTTATAAAACTATACTCGTAATTAGATAAATAGTGAATAAAGTTATGATTTACAGTTGGTTTTATGCTTCTCTCCCAAATAGAATAAATATTAGACATCACTTTTATTGTAGGTATTTATAATTCAAAAAACTTGCCTGGCGCTAGGGGCACGACAAGTGATTTTAAGTCTGGCGGTTAAAGGGTTAATGACATGTAAAAATGTATAGCTACACTTAATAGTTTTTATACATTTTGTGAAATATTACGATTCAGTGTCATTTATTTTTAAAGTATTGTTAAATTTAACACCTAAAAGCAAAGAATGGTTACAGGTACATAATATTACAAAATAACTATTTCAATTTCATCGTAAATATCTTTGACTTTAACTACATTTAAGATTGTTAAATCACGGTTTATTTTGGCATGTACCTATTAGGGCAATTACTAAGTATCGCTTCGTCCATTCATCACCTTTTTGTTAATCTGTATTTTAGGTGTATGGAAACTTAAAGGAGTTGTTAATAATATATGTATAAGGCACATTAACAACGCAATAAAATTGTTTCATATTAAATTATATTCACTTTGGGCTAAAGTCTACACATCAGTGTTAAAAAACGATCAAAACATTATTTACGGCTGATTTGCTAATAGAATTCCCTTCACTAGAATATTAAAATGTATTTAAATGTCTCAGTTGTCTTCTATATGATAATAATCTTTATATTCCATTCAACAAGTTGTCTTTAAGACATTGCTTTAATTCGATAAGAGCGCCGATTGTTTACCTCAAGTTTTAATATTTTTTTTGTATAACTATTTCTTGTTACTTGGTATGCAAAAAAGGTTACATTTTTCTATATCTATCTAGTTAAATAGATATATATCTTTACTTCGTTTTAAAAACAAAGATAATTTTTGCAAGGTTCGAAGGTTATAATATATCAATGAAAATATCATTGATATATTCACAAAAGATGTTATATCCGATATATATTATGATATATATCTGATATATTATGGCAAATATCCGATATATATCGAATTTATTAAGATATTGATCCTTTGAACCCTGCAAAAATTATCTACGTTTTTGAAACGAAGTATAGTTACATAGTCTTTTAAATATATAAAAGAAAAGAGACTTACTGACTGATCTATCAACGCACAGCCTAAACCGCTGATCCGATTGGGTTGAAATTTGAAACACAGATAGGTTTTATGACGTAGACCTCCGCTAAGAAAGTATTTGGCCACGCGGGCAAAGCCGCGAGCACAAGCTAGATATGTATAAATCTTATAGGGATAGAATTATTAATCGGCATGTTAACGAAGGTTTCAGAAGTTCAAGGCTATGAATCCTACTAATATAAACGTGAAAGTTTGTAAGAATGTATGTTTGTTACTCTATCACGCCTAAACGGGTGGAGCGATTGAGCTGAAATTTGGTATAGAGGAAGCTTAGACCCTGGAATAAGACATAGACTACAGTACAGCGGGTTAAAGCACTGGGCGCAGATAGTAATTTATAAAAAGTAAGATTTTTCTACTAGAGAGTCCCGTATTTATTAAATATCCTTAATTTTTATATGTACAAGTAGATTGGCACTGGCCACGCGGCCGTCCTCACTGTGTGCCTGAACTTTATATTAATTAGATACTATGAGTCAATCAACACAAATTATTAACAAATATGTTGGAAACTTCATTATGTGTTATCCATTACTTATATGCTTCGCGGTTTTCGATCTGAGGGCCTATTGGCTATCGGCAAACGACATGTAAAACACTAGAATCCATAGACAAAATTGCGTACATTACTTGCTTAAACTGCCTCATTAATTTGAGTAAAATAACAAACCCAGCAATGTACATTGAAGTTGTCATCAATCTTAGTGGGTGAGAATCAGCTAATAGGCCTTCTGATGGTGTATAGGGAATGCATACTTGTTATTCCATTTTCTTTGTGTACTCACGTATTATTTTGATGAGTTCATCGAGATTATCTCAACCATGCTTAAGTGCTTGACGTTTCTCACCCACTACGATTGATAACAACTTCAATGTACATTGCTGCGTTTGTTATTTTACTCAAATTAATGAGGCGGTTTAAGCAAGTAGTGTACGCAATTTGTCTATGGATTCAAGTATTTTACATGTCGTTTGGTGATAGCCAATAGGCCTGCGAAGCATTTTGTAACCTTTATAATATAGTCAGCAATGTACGTTCTCGGGGTTCACGGCAATATTTTTGTAAATAATATGTCATTAGCTAGATTTCAGAAAATATCAACAAAATTAGTCCATAATTGTGTAAAAACAGAGCTTTACTCAGAAATGTTTGTGCAAATCTTATGTCAATTCTGGTATCAAATATTTGTATCGCATGTAAAAACTACTCTAAACTGAAAACTAAATGGAAAGGAAAAGTCAATGCTTGATTTTGGCGTCTTTTTGATGTGCTTATAATAATATTATAGTCCCATCTTTCATCACAAAATATGTTTTTAAATTACCTACTATGTTCTTACTAATGTTTGGTTTACTGTGTACTGCACAAAAATGGCGCCAGCATTTAATAATCAGCATTGTCTTTTTGTTAGTGGACATATTAAAATTGTATTATAATAGGACAATATTTTTGTAATATTTTTTTGTACGTAAAATTCAAAATTAACTTAGTCAATATATCTGTGAAAATACAAATCATATGTACAGTCACAGATATACTGAAACGGAGCTTTATTGTCTTACTGATACATCTACAACTACTGGCATGAAATTATGGTCAAAGTCAAATCAACATCGTCAATATGTGACAAGATTCGTGCCTATCATGGTGAACGCACATATATCCGCATCTAACGCGCCGAAAGAATCAAAATTTGAATTCTTTATATTATGAATATCATAAAATCTCGCGCACTTATTGCCGGTGTCGAATCGTCAGAATAGGAAGAAGATTTTCTATACAAAAATTCTAACAGCGCTGTCGATGCGAATATTATATGTGCGACCACCATTATCATTCATTTTGCAGTTCCGAAGACAATTAGGCTAAAGTATGTTGCACTTACTAATTGTTTTGTCCATCATTTGACCATATTTTTACTTAATTATTCAAAGAAAAAAAGTCGCAAATTAGTCGTTAAACATTTATGTATCGAGTGATTGGACAAAACTTAGTAGTGTTGGTCTGTTGGCTGTGACGTTGAAGGCAAATTTTGACACTAATCAAAATATTGGCGAAGTGTGGCACTCGTCATTAATCACGCAACTTTACTACGGTTCTTATAATGCTTTTAGCACACCTCCGCTACGAAATTACAGCAACACAATTATTTTAATATGAGTACATGGTGATATGAATATACTGTGTAATTTAACTCATCGGCGTCGTTGCCGAAGGTGTAACTCGTTAGTACTATTATTCTGTGGTATGACTGATTATACTGATAATTTTATTACCTCATAATTATATGAGTCAACCGTTTTACGAGATAAGTTACAGTCGCGCAAATCTTGTTGAATAATCCAAATTTATTTGTTTGGCTGCGCCGTAGTGCTCCTTATTAAATCATTAATAGTGTGCTGTTCATTTCACTTCAGAGCGAAAACGATTTGCGCGACTTATATGTATTTATTATTGGCCACTGTTTCTCTGCAGAGGATGTGCTAAAGCTGAAATATAATTAATGTAATACCTAAGTATAAACCTTATGCCTCATAGTGCTTTGCATGGATGTCTGTAAATACTAAATGTAAGTTAAGAAAGTGTCGGCCCGCTCCATATTGTATGCGCACTATTATATTAAAACAGTATTTTTTTCTATACATTTATCGGTAATGTGTCACTTTGCCTATATTAAGGAATGAGATAATAAAATCTGTAAAAATAGTATAAAAGAGAGAAAAATATTTTAATGATAATAATATTGTGAAGCTGAAATGCTCATGTAAATACATAATATATATTATATAGTGTCTAGTGTATAAAATAATGTGAGAAATACAGAATGAAATTATACTAAGTGTTTTTGTTTCTATCCTCTTTTTCTTGAGAAACTTAGCTTAGTCGTTAGAAGCCATGAGGAATCTGAAAACAAGTGAAATTAAAAAAAAAATCTTTTTAAAAACAAGCTTTTATTATTATTAACATCTAGCACCAAAATACTCGTCAAGACGAATCAAATGAGCCCAAACTCGATGGGGTTGTATCGTTTAATTACGAAGTTCTTATGGCCACCTTCCTGCTCCATCATCAGATCAGCTCCATATCATAATATTGCATTGTCATCCGATTTATTACATGCGTGCCAAATTTCAGCTCAATTAGAAATCGGGAAGTGGATCAAATTTAAATCCAAGATTTGATTACAGACAGCCAGACAACAGACAGGTGAAGTAAATAAAAGCTTGGAGTAATTCTATACTATTACTTATAGGCTAGCCCCACGGTTCAAATGTTAATGCGAAGTATCAAATTTAATGGGAAACAGTGACTCGCGACAACATCGACTCTACGACGATATTCATCACCCGCTCGAACGTCGCCCGCCACCCAATGTGGTGTGAGCCTTACAACGGGATTGTTTAATGATCTGAAACATGCGTAATGTCTGCCCCTAGGTCTGAAAATTAATCTATTTTTATTGAAACAACCGTTCACATGGTCGATTACTTTAATTATTCTTAGAATACGGGACCCACATTTCTTCAGCGTGTCTCTACTGAACATAAATTCGCTACTTAATGAGGTCTTTAACTCTATTAGGTTGATTGACATTTGAACTAGGAAATAATTCAATTTTGGATTGTTAAAATAAACCAGTTTTAAGTTTAGGGGGATATTTTCTTGACTGATGGGTAAGTAGGAACAAGCTACAGTAAATGATTTTAAAAATATTTTAGCGTATTGAGTATTGACCCAAAATGCAGGTGCGTTGCCTTGAATTGATAACTTTTTGATACATTATGAGATAAAAATGAAATGCACTTACATGCGACATGTAGGTCTATACAGGATGTAGCTTCTTTAAATACTTAGGTTTGACGAATTAGAGAATTCACAATTTTGCTTAGAATTTCTTAGAGAAAAATAATCACACGATAATCAAAGACATGGTTTCCAAAAGTGGTGAAACTCGATTTACATAATATAATATTACATACCTAGCTAATAAGGTGATCCTTATATCCTAGTTGTGAATAAATTTTCTGCTTTTTGCTGTAGTAGGCATGTGACACTACCGCAGAAAGAGGTATATAATGAAATGTTGTATTTCAATTTTCTTTCTAACTGTACTTACCTTTTTTGACCCAGGAAAAATGTGTTACGCATCATCACCCCACGCCGGGTGGCGCGGGGCGGTATGTGGGACTCCCCCGCCGAAGATGAGCGCGGCGGGGATACCCACTAAAAAACCTGGGGGTGTTCCTGCGGGACGCCATAATGCCGGGGCAGCGGGTACTCCGAAGCACTCATCCGCGGCCCCGACGGCGTTTGGTCCTCAATGACAGGAGGACAGGACAGGAGGCTGAAGAGGAGTTTCACCCCACTCTCTCAAGGGGCGCGCAGAAAAACCGCGCACGCCACCTCGTGGGTAACTGTACCTAGGTACTTGCTTTTACTCTACTTTTTAGTAGTTGACATTAAGGGAATAGAAGCGAGACTCGGTTTGTCGCTTGACGTAACGGGACTCGGGACTCGACGTAAACGGAATATATCAAAAAAATTATGCACATATTCTTACGGAGGCAGAATGTGGTGTTAGAACCTTAGAACATCCTGTATATGAATGTTCCGGTTGTGAATATGATGGTTTATGACACATTTCCTCAGATTTTCTCGTTAGTTCCGTCGAGGTTACACATTCCTAATAACTTAATCCTTCCGACTGATAACCTTCGCTGTGTCATCGAACCAAAATATTTACACACTGCAAAATGTAGGATTCGCATGTGATGTATTATAATATTATAGATTCACTTCATTCTTCGCCATATTTTAAACACTATGTTAGAAAATCATAATTTTGTAATTTTTTCACAGACAAGGGTAATATATAATATAAGTAGGTATATAAGGGCAAGAAAAAGGTAAAAAAAAAATATTAATTTAGGGTACCTAGGTTTTAGGGTACATACCTACCTACCATATTAGATCATCCCCTAAAAGATGGGGACGATTTTTTTTCTGTTTAATCCCATCATGTGGGCTGTGGGGTATGTTTTTTTGTTTTTATTTAAATTAGGGATGGGTTGCTAAGACCCCCCCCCCCCCCCCAAATCCTGGCTTTCAGCTACTTACTGGCTTTCGAACATGAAAGGTAAGGCAGTTAATTATAATAGATACTTATGTACTTATTCGATTTGCCAGTACTACGGAAGCCTACATTGTGCGTAACCCGTAACCCGACTAGCGCTTGGTCCATATTTATTGTTAGACTTATAAGTAAAATTTTACTACAATGTGACAAAGCAAAATCCATAAATTTGATGATTTACCATTTGAAAGGTCAAATAAAAGAATAGGGAAGTACCTACCTCTAAATTATAATAAATTATCTCCCAATCTTGCCCATTTTCGTCTTCAAGGTGTGTTTCTCCGAATAAGAGATGCCCAATGCCAAATACTGGAACCGCAAATCTAAAGTAAACCTGCCAAGGCTGTTTTTATCTAAGCTTTAGGTAGGTATACATTTTCGCCGGCGCATCCTACCGAACTATCAGGAAGTCGAAGAGTAATGAACCTTGCCGTTTGTTTACTGTGACTCTTCGCATTCTGCGCTATTATAAATACCAGGCGTTGGTGAAACACCGTCATACTTTCTTGCGCTTTCTGCTCGCCTAGTACTCAATTTTTATAAATAAATAGTTCTATTGAATTAAATTCTACAAAATGAGGTGTTTAGCAATAAAATTTCTTCAAATTATATTTCTGGTGTCTTCATACCATGCACTGCCGATAGACGATGATACGTTTGAGATAATTTCTAATGACATAGATGAGTTGGGCGAGAGCGATGTGGATGGAGGACCTATAGACATATCGAGCCTTGGTCCAGAGGCGTATGGGACTCCGAACAATAAAAGTGGTAAGTCTAAAGTCATAAAATATTTCTTTTTATTATTTAATTTCAGTCAAAGGTGTCATTATACCATATTAGTACCTGATATACCAACCTATGTTTTTATTCAGTTTCATTTGAATAAGTGTACCTATAGGAACCTGTGTACCTAGGTATACAATTTATGAATAGTCCAATGATGTCAATATTGGTATGTTTTTCACTTGTGTGGAGTACAATGAAGTACCTATTACCTACATAAGTCTATCTATTTATCTATGTATGATGAAGTTAGAAGACTCTAATGTGATGGGTATAAAGGAAAATTATAAGGTAGATATGTATAGCGGTAGATAGAAGAGCACCTCCAAATTTGTCTTCAGGGAACTTCATTTTAACAAATTAATAGGAAATTTGAGGTTTACCTATGCTATTTTCAGACAGAGAATATCTACAATCTCTATTAAACCTCCATTTTGAAAACTCATCTCAGAAAACTCTTAGGCAGGTGTACAGAGTTCAATAAGCCATATTATAGTGCTAGTACATAGAGGTACCAACCAATGCCATTAAATTAAAAAAATCTTGTAATTTAAGAGTGGCAGATAATCATAATTTATTCATAATAAAAATTACATGTCAATACAGAAAAAAATTAAATAATAAATTAATTATTCAATATATAATAAAATAATGATAAAAAAATAAAGTAATTTATAATTTAAATTCCACAAATTCTTTAAAGCTGTAGAATGTTAGCTCAAGGAACCAATTTTTTAATTTTATTTTGAAACTAGAGGCGTTGATAATGTGCTCCGGTAACTTGTTATAAACGGCTGGGCCCATCACGTGCATCAATTTGTCGGACTTACTGAGGGACTGCTGTACTGTGGAGAGTTTGTCTGCACCCCGAGTGTAGATTGAGTGCCTGTTGCTATTCTTTTTAAACTGATCACGATTAGATCTCACATAGACCACTTGGTATATTACAGTGGAAGGCAATGTGAGAACCCCGAGTTCTTTAAAGTGTGGCCTGGCAGTACCTAACAGTTTTTAAGTATCTCTTAAAAACTGTAAGGTATTTGGGTTAGTTAAGTAAAATACTACATATAACTCTATACTTTTATGTAAATTGACACATCATGACTTCCATATCCACACAAGGTGTCATGTACAATGTTCCTGTCAAGAGGCTTGATAAAAACACTTGACGAATGACAATAGGGTGCTCTGGTGACGGCTGCTTCCGCAGAACATGGTAATTCCGCTCTAAAACGACACTAAATTGAAAAAAACTTGACTGAAATTTAAAAAAACCGGTCAAGTACGAGTAGGACTCGAGCACCGAGGGTTCCGTACAAACCTACGGGTTTCTCTGGAACCCTAAGGAAACGTGGGTATAATATTATATACTGTAGGTTTTGATTCCCTTGCGAGTACTTGCGAGTTTGAAAATATGCGGCTAAAATTGCTGTTTCTTTTGATTGCGTTGACATAGATGTTTGATTTTTTTACAGCTTAAAGGTATTATAAATCTGAGTATTTAGTATGAATTTCAATTTAATATCTGTACGCGTTCATGAGAAATAAGGTAGTAAGTATGAAATGATTAAAAAAAAATTTTTATATGATGTAACTAAAAATTTACAGTTTTCGCAATTTTTCCTGTGCCTGTGATTTAAAACGTTGCTGCGTACCAAATTTCAAGATTCTGAGTTAACGGCAAGTAACCTGTAGGTTTTGATTCCCTAGAGAGTAGTCGCGAGTTAAAAAATACGGCTAAAATTGCTGTTTCTTTTGAATGCGTTGAGATAGAGGTTTGATTTTATTACAGTTTAAAGGTATTATAGACCTTAGAATTTGATATGAATTTCAGTTTAATAACTGCACGCGTTCATGAGAAATAAGGTAGTAAGTATGAAATTAATAAAAATATTTTTTTACATGATGTAACTAAAAATTTACACTTTTCGCAATTTTTCCTTTATCTGTGCTCTAAGAAGTTGCTTTGTGCCAAATTTCAAGATTCCAAGATCACGGGAAGTACCCTGTAGGTTTTGATTTTTTGAGAGTAATTGCGAGTTTAAAATTGCGACTAAAATTGCTGTTTCTTTTGAATGCGTTGACATAGAGGTTTGATTTTATTACAGTTTAAAGGTATTATAGACTTGAGTATTTGATATGAATTTCAATTTAATACGTTTACGCGTTCATGAGAAAAAGGGTAGTAGGTATAAAATTATTCAAAATATTTTTTTCATATGATGCAAATAAAAATTTTTAGTTTTCGCAATTTTTCCTTTATCTGTGCTCTAAGGAATTACTTCGTGCCAAATTTCAAGATTCTGAGTTTACGGGAAGTGCCCCGTAGGTTTTGATTTATTTGGTAATGTCGAAAATTTGCTGAAAATTGCGACATATTCGACTATATCTTTTGATTGCGTTGGCCTAGAAGTTTGAAATTTTCACAGCTCTAAGAGGCAATAGACCTTAGTATTTCCTATAAATTTCAGCTTGTTACCTCCACGCGTTTCAGAGAAAAAGGGTCTTGACAGACAGACAGACAGACAGACGGACGGACAACAAAGTGATCCTATAAGGGTTCCGTTTTTTCCTTTTGAGGTACGGAACCCTAAAAACACGTACCTACCATTAATAAATATAGTCTTTATTCCTTACCATCAGAACAGGGTTAGATAATTATAATTAAAATCAGAACGTTGAATGTAGAAGTCCAGACTGGATATAAAAAGCAACAACATCGAAATAGCTTGTAAACTACAATAACATTCCATGCCTTCATATTCACTGGTGTAGGTCTAGGTGGTACAATTTTTTGTGATGTCAACGCTATCCTAGTGCGTCTTTAGAGTCGATCTTCGACTACCTTCTACCTCCCTGTTGAAACCCTCGTAATTGAAATTGACTAACATATTAATTTGCCTTTATTAGATATCGCTTTTAGAGATAATACCGCGTGAAACACCTTTTTTTCTCTGGTGTGTAAACTTTAAAGTTTAGTCTGTTGTTTTTATGCTATTCTATATATAATTAACGTGGATCTTGTTAAGGGTGATGGGTGGTTTGAAGCAGTCTAAACTAGATTCTGAGAACGTATCTTTTCCTCCTAACTAATAAACCTCTCGCTCTCATTATTCTCAGGAGATCAACTGTCCACCTGGGATGCGTCGTCTCTGATGAACCCCGAGGAGATGGGCGAGTACGCGGAAGGTGACATCCTGATGCCCCAGGTGTCTAGGAACGGTATCCGAGGAGAGTCGCAGCGATGGACCAATGGACACATCCCGTATATCATTGACAGCGGCTTCAGTGAGTTTGAGATTTAATAGGTCTTCTTCACCATCGACAATGCCGCCTCCTAAACATAAAACACGATTGTAATGCCATCAGTTTCTGGGGTCTAGAATCCTTAGGTATTTCTCTTTCAGACAGTCATTCGATCTTGTTCGTTCTCTTTCCTTTTATATATTTGGAACTACACGTCCTTGAATTTGGTCGAACGTTACAAAAGCAAATAGCAATGTTTACGATTGTTTCCAGACCAAGACCAGCGCGACTTGATAATGAAAGCGATCGCCGACTACCACCGGCTGACGTGCCTCCGGTTCGTGCCCTACAACGGGCAGCAGGACTACATCATCATCCGGAGCCAGAGCACTGGGTGCTGGTCCAGTGTCGGAAGAATTGGTGAGAATTATGTATCTTTTACTTTCAAAGGGGAGGCATATGTATGTAGGTACAGGCAGTGGACGTCCTATTGCTGATGATGATGTATTTACTTGAAAAACCTCGTCGTCTTTAGTAAATAGGAAAACAATCTTTTAAGCTAGGCCTTACTGATTTTGATGCTGGTTGGCGGTTGGTATGTTTAGAATAATAGTATTTTATAATTTTTAATAATATCAGAAATCAGTTAAAATATCTGAATCACTTAAAATATATACAAATATTATTTATTGAATTCATTGAAATAAGGTAAGACTAAAAATCCTTTAAAACGAAAGGTAAAAATCGTTTCTAACAAGTGAAATTTTAAAAATACTTTTTAAAAACAAGCTTTATTTATTATTATCGTCTTGTATCATAAAGTACTCGTCAAGACGAATCAAATGAGCCCAAACTCGATGAGGTTGCGTTGTTTTATGACGGAGTTCCTATGGCCACCTTCCAGCTCCATCATCAGATCAGCTCGATGTCATAAAAATATTGCATTGTCATCCGATTTACACACGCATGCAAATTTTCAGCTCAATTGGAAACCGGGAAGTGGGTCAAATTAAACTTGCAAGATTTGATTACAGACAGACAGACAGACAGACAGACAGACAGACAACAGACAGGTGAAAGTAATATAAAGCTTGTAAAAAGACAGATAATATTCTTACCGTCACTTTAAACGTCGGAAATTAAAATTAAAAAGTAGAAATACATTTAAAAATGGACATAATCACGTAGGATAAGCAGAAGGGCATTTCGAAATGTACTAAAGTGGCGTTTTTTGATTTCCAGGCGGTCGTCAAGAAGTGAACCTCCAAGTGCCCGGCTGCGTGTCCAAGAAGGGCACAGTTCTACACGAGCTGCTGCACGCGGTCGGCTTCATGCACGAGCAGAGCCGGCCCGAGAGGGACAACCATGTCAGGATCAACTACAACAATATTAAACCTGGTATGGTAATCATTTATTACAAGTTTTTATTTACTTTCACCTGTCTGTTGTCAAATCTTGGAAGTTTAATTTGATCCACTTCCCGATTTCTGATTGAGCTTAAATTTGGCATCCATGTATAAATCGGATGACAATGCAATATTATTATGATATGGACCTGATCTGAATAATAAAAGCTTGTTTTTAAGGTTAAAAATTTCACTTATGTATATTTTATCATTGAAGATTCTAAAGGAGAGTGGAACCACCTGATGGAAAGTGACAGTTGACGTGAATCACGTCATCTATTTTACTCGTGACATGAAGATTCCCTAGATGTATCGCCAAGCCCTACTCATCACCCATCCCTACTGAGCTTTTTAAATACAGGGCTACATACCCGTGTTAAATTAGTTGCTTACCTGCTTTTGAGCGCGTCAGTAGCTAGCTCTGCTCACATTTGATACAAAAAAAACCCATAAAAACACAAATCATATGCAGGGGTGTGTGTTGAGGTATTGCACCAACTGTTCACGCAACACGCCGAGTGCAAAGTAATAAGTTTTCATCGGTAAGTAACTAGATAAACATTTTACAATTTTATTCAAACAAAGCGGCTGAGATATTTTGACATTGTCTCGTTTTGTCAAAGAATAAATATAAAGATGTGACATTGTGTGTTTACTTGCCTAGTTTACGTTTATCTATTGATGGCTTAAGAGAAAGTAAAATTGTTAGTAAAACCTTATGTAAAAAAATCATTTATTTTAATATTACCTATTATTTTCATTGAATCGATTTTAATATAATTTGATTATTTTTTCATTCACACACATTATTTTATCGTATTTTTTTTATCTATCTCGGTGTTTTTCGTTGAAATTTATGCAAAAAAATATTTTTTTTTTCAAATTAAACTTCCACAGATTATACATTTACATTAAAACTGTAATTGATTGCCACCTTGTTTAAACATAATAAACCTGCTTTAGTACCCATATATCATATTAGGTTCGTTAGAGTGATTTTCAAAAAGGAGTCCTTTTTGCGGGGCGCTACTATCGCAAATTTTTAAAGTTAAACTATCTTTAACATTTTTACCCTTCATAATTTCTCATAATAAGTTACTAAATTAAATAGGTTATTTATTTTATTGGCTATTCACTTATCGGTTAGGAAATCGAATCGAATAGTACGAACCGATTAGATTGTCAAAAATGTATGAAATGACGTGACATGACATGTCAAGGTGTATCAACATAATAGGTACGTCATTTCATACATATTTGACAAATTGGTTTTCGGTTTGGTTCTTTCACGGATGAGTGAATAACACTGCTGTCCTCCCCTTTTATTTAGTAGGCAAAAAATTGGCATAAGTACGTTCTGTTTGTTTTTTCTCATCTATGATAACTTTAGATGTCAAATGGGACAATACTTCAGTTTGGCGTGTGACCTCTATTTATATATCTCGATGTGTATCGCATGGAAAACACGGATGACAGAAAGATGTTCCACATGCGACCGCTGGCATTGCAGACGTCTATAAGTGACAGTATCCGCTCATCATCCGGCAGGACGTCTGTCTCTAACATAAAAATATTTGCCTCCAGGAACTGAGAACAACTTCAGGAAGGCAGACGCGCAGACCACGGATGGATACGGCGTGCCGTACGACTACAACAGCGTGATGCATTACTCTGAGTACGCCTTCTCTAAGAACTCGAGGAAGACTATTGAACCTAAGGTTTGTTTATAAGTTTTAAGTTTACATTTTGGACGTCCACCCACAGCCCACAAGGTGGACCGACGACCTTATAAAGGTTTTTGGAAGACCCTGGATCCAGGTCGCTTCAAACCGGTACATACTCGTATGGAAGTCCAAAGGGGAGGCCTATGTTCAGCAGTGGACGTCCTACGGCTGAGATGACGATGATTTTATTGGAAGAATTGTTTTTTAGCTTTTCTTTCCTACTTGTAGAAATTGATAGAAAATAATTTAAAATGACAAAATTTGAATTTTGTATAAAACTAGCTCTCCCCGGCGCTGTATCCTATGAAAAGTACCTACATAATATGTGTTACTTACATACCAAATTTCAGCTTAATTATGATCTATTATTTAGTAACATTATGAGTAGGAAGTAAAAATCTGCTACAGGAGTATAATAGTTCGTGTAATAATACCTACGTATTGTCAGGTGGGCGGAATGAAGCTTGGACAAAGGGAAGGGCTCAGTCGAGGGGATGTCAAGAAAGTTAACAACATGTACAGCTGCAAGAAAGAGTAAGTACCTACGTGTGTTCATTATATTAACTTATAGTTTTATATGATAGAACCTTTCATATTACTGTGGCGGTAGGCCTCTATGGTAGAGGCCGCCAGGGGTAGTAAGTACCACACCTTTGCCAGTTATTCATCCGTCATGGCCCCTCTTCATTATCGCCCGATACAGATGAATACACGCGGATACGATAATGAAGAGGGCATATTCGGCTCTATCCGCCGGGGTCCGTCTATGTCCGCCTCTGATCCGTGAATTGTCGGTTTTCGAGCACGTATCAAAGGGAATCTGCGGGTGGATGCGTTGAGGTGCCCACATTATCGCCGATCATTCATTCGTCGGCGGACAGTGCAGCGTTGCACTCGTGTGTATTTTATAATTTTATTTAAATATAGCTATTCAGCACGTACTTTAAATGGCTAATGCTAGTGGGTGGTCCAATGAAGAGATTTTCTATAGATTATAGATACCTACATCATATAAATAGGTTATGTATTTAAGTTACACAAATCGCTAAACTTATTTTCTATAGATACGAGTACATCAAACACCATCTTTTTTTTCTCCATTTCTTATTACAACTTTTCGTTGAACCACATTTACATAGTGGTTGTATACCGTATACCGCTATTAAATAAATTGTCGCAGCAGCAACACACTCCACGTCCATCTTGTACGGTGGACGATCAACAAAGTGATACCCTCACGTATACCGCCGATAATGTGGATGCTTGCACGATGTACGTGCCGTATATAGACGGACACACGAATAACGAGCATCGGCGATAATGAAGTGGAGCCATCAAGCAGTAATGTACTGTACATACATTACTGTGTTCCGGACAGAAGTACAACGTTACCAGCGAAATTACTGGGCAATGGGCATTGTTAGATTCATCAATTTATGTAGTACTAAAATGCTGTTTGGTTATGTATTATGTGATAAGATCGGCGCGCCGTTTGCCTACTGTTTATTTGACTTCCGTTTATTTAGATATCATTTTCTTTTTACTGCATTCATAATATTTTTGCCAACGTATAATATAAGTTTGGGCTAACATAGAGGTAATGTAAAATGTAGCCAGCTTTTTAATCACTTTATCTGCAGGAGGCGATCTGAGTGACGTTTTTTATTTATTTTAATTTTAGGATAGTGTATAAGAATTGTTAATCATGTTTTGCAGGGAACCACAAACAGGCTGGATTGGAGGAGTGTTCCAGAGTTTTTTCGGGAACAGAGCGGTTGAGGCGTACTAGAGTGATCCGTGTATAAGAGCATTCGCACACGATGCTTACCGTCAAATTATGAACTTGAAATAAGGGGGAATTGTCTAAATATCATTCTTAGTTTAGTTTGCTACAATATAGATTGCATAGTAACTTTAAATCGTAGGTTAACCAATTCCTAATTAAAAAATGGATTTAAAATTTTAATATGTTATTTAATCGACGGTCTCATCGCACTAGGCAATTTCTTACAGACGCCTGGGAATGGCACATGACAGATGATGCAACAACAATGGTTTTCAAAGCTTTTATTTTTATAATGTTATGGTAGAGCCACACTGATGTGATGTGATGTGCCGTGACGCGTCATCGTCACAATTTCGAAACACATTATGTGTGTTGCGGCATCACAACGCACCACAGTAGTGTGGGAATATTTTAAAAATAGTAAAAGTGATAATTTGATCGATACGCGTAGTGTGCGAAGACTTTAATTACGTCTATTTTAAAATGATCTGTTCCAAAAACAAATGACACTAGTCTATATTTCGTCAACGTTTTGTACTTGTTTTAATTTATTAATAAATGATTTAAATTTAAATTTTGTTACTTTTTTAAATCTATATTTCTTATCCCACGTAGCTAAATTTTGAGTAGAAGTAGCAAATAGTACTAAGATAGTCCTAATAAATATTGATAATAAATAAATTGATTATAATACTGAATAATAACTGCGCCCCGCTGTACTGTAGCCTATGTGTTATTCTAGAGTGTAAGTTATATCTATCCCATCAAAAACATAAATGTGAAAAGAGAGCCAAGTTCAATATTACGATGTATGTACTCATAGTTACCTATGATTTGGTAGTTGACTTCAACGACAAAAGAAGTGAGATCTAAATGAGTGCCAAGTTCAATGGTCAGTCCTGAAAAATATTTACAACAACAAAATATTTTATTACAACTTAAAAGATTATTTCTTCTTTATCACTTAGAATAAATATTATTTTGAAGCCTAAAGTTTGACTCGGCTAGTCCTTTCAAAAAAAACAAAAGGCCATTCCTGTATCTATAATAGCGTTCGAGATATTACAAAAACAAAATTAATAAATAGGCCAAGCGCGAGTCGGGCCACGTACAATGTAGGGTTCCGTAGTTCTAGTAGATTGAATACACTGCACAACAGCATTTTGGATGATTTTTGACGACGATTTCAAATTTGTGACTGAAATTTCTGTACCAGCTCTAGTTAAAAAGATATGACACATATTATGTTGTTTTCGTAATAAAACGCTATAAATGTAGAGATCATCATCATCATCATCTCAGCCGTAAGACGTCCACTGCTGAACATAGGCCTCCCCTTTGGACTTCCATATGTACCGGTTGGAAGCGACCTGCATCCAGCGTCTTCCGGCGACCTTTATAAGGTCGTCTGTCCACCTTGTGGGTGGTCAATGTAGAGATGATCCTAATTAATTTAAGTTTAAGTTGAAAAACTCTTTATGTTATTTGATTTTCTTGCTGAAACTGAAGGCAGAGCTATTCTAAATGCTATTCTTATTCTAAGGGCTATTCTAAATGCTCTAACAATATTCAGCCATCATATGTGCGTTCCAGAAGCCTTGATAGCGTTACTTCATCGAACAAAAGTTCGGGTGGAATTGCTTGCCCAATTCTTCACTTAGTACCCCAAGATTGTCATGAATATAGTCTAGGTGGTCGTGGAGAGAGTGTAACTTGATGGTTATGTCACATTCGAGCCTTTGAAAGTGACGCATTAGTTTTTGGACGTGTTGAGAAAAGTCCAAATAATTCTTACTTTACAAAAAAAAAATATAACCACCATTGGCCTAAAACAAAGTAAACCATTTTTAAATGAACACATTATGAGCCAGTTATGTTCCGCATACTTAATTTTTAATAAAATCAAAACAATAGTTTTATGTTTACACTAAGCAAAAATAAGTCATCGTGATGGTTCTCGAGTCCTTTCCACATTATAGCGGTTTCGTACCAAAATCTATTTATTTTCTAATTTGTCCACAAACGTAGATACTCAACACACGTTTTGCATAACTTTTGGGGAATCCAAGGCTTGTCGTTAATTTCCAGGGAGTATCCAAAGTAATTTTTGTAAGCCTAAATTATGAACGTTGTCACATTCAAACGGAATTCTTTGAGCATAATATTCTCCGCAAATTAAAAAAAATATATCCGGATCATTCACACAAGTAGCCTTGACCAAGCTATATCAAATTATAATAAAAAAACTTAAGTTAGAAATTATGAGCTAAGTAACACTGTAATATGGTGATTTATTTGTGATAGCTATAACTCGTAAACAATACAACCATGAACAATTCGCTTGCGCGATCTAATTTTACTATTAGCGCCATCTAGTTATGCATTAATAAACTATAGGCTAGGTTAGCTTTAGGTATTCTTATTTTGCTGATTTTACCGAAACTAATAATTTTATCTTAACCGCTATAGTTTTCCTGGAAAGTTCATGGTTGAAAGCATACCTCTGATTTTTTTCAGAATTTTAAAGCTAGTAGTTCAGATTTTAGAGGGGGGGGGGGGGGACGCTCAATTTTTTTTTTAAACTTGAATATCTTTCAAACAGAACATGAAATCGAAAAAGTTTCTTAGCAAACCGTCCTTCATTTTAAAATACCTATTCAACGATAACCCACACGATGGTATCAGCCAGAAAAAAAAAATCATCCCCATCTTACGTGTACGGGAGGTAGCCTAAATTAATTAATTAAAAATTATTTTTTGTCACCGTTCTCTTACCCTTATTATTACTTACCTGTATACAAAATTACACTTTTCTAGGACTTATAGTTTCTCCGCAATGCCGCGGACAGACAGACGGACGGACGGACGGACGGACAAAGCGAAACTATAAGGGTTCCTTGTTGACTACGGAACCCTAAAAACTGGAAAAATTGCGAAATTTTGAATTTGCATATCTTTTGAAAAAAAAAATATTTTAATTTTTTTCCTTTGACAGAACTTCGTTATATGATAAAAGAAAACTTCTGACCAAAATTTGTCCAAATCGAAAGGGGTCTATTTGTCGATTTGACATGGAATGACCCATGTATAGTTGAGTACTGAAAAATAGTACTCACTTCGGAGCGCTGTAAAACCTTAGCTATTGACTTAATGAAAAAATGTTTCCTATAAAAATTGTTCCTCAATAAACGATCTACAAAAATGGTCTAATGTCATTTTTTCGTAAAATGATTAAAAAAAGTTATATAAAAAATTTTTTTTTTTTCTGATATTTCTGAACATGGAAGAGATCGCTATTAGCGATAAGACCGCCAATTGTAACACTTAGTTTTATATTATAGTTTTAAGTTGTTTTTGTACATTTTTGTGTTTCAATAAAGGATTATGGGTGAATCTTGAGAGACAAAATTTTACGTGTCTGGGGGAATAAACTACCCGTAACATAAAAATTCTACCCAAGGGTATTTTTTTTCTGTTAGTTTAAGGTTTAATCTACTTAATGCATGATAGATATAAGGTTAAATTTAGCTGCAAGTATCTGAAAAAAAATGTTAAAGCCCTGAAATTTGATTACCATGGGGTGTCCCTTACACTTTTTTGAAACAAAATATATTTTTTACACCAATTTATAAACGGAATTTTATTAATTACTGTGATCTAAGCTGTAAAGGGTGAACTGTTATATGATCAAAAAAATACGCGAAGGCTGTACACAGCGTAGTTTTAGAAAAAATTACAAATTTAGGTTTGTCCCCGGACAAAAAGTGATTACCATGGCGCGCGACATAACTACTCACATTTCACAAGCCACAAGACTTAGAAGCTTGTACGCACGCTATTGGCTAACTTCGATTGCGCTCTAAACATCGTGAAGAGAGGCTGCTCCTCTCGTTGTTTTAAACTAGATTTACGAAGGTGCGAAATTGATTACCGTGGTTTTGGTTCACTAGGTCATTGATTACCATTTCCATGTTTAAAAATATTTTTTTATCCATTACGGTTTTTTGACTAGGGTGTGCAGTTAGGAAAAGGGTATTGTTTATCATATATTTTATTATTAATGGTCTATAATTTTAGTATTTAAAAATATTGACAAAAAACTATACAATTTTGATTTCCATGGTATTGATTCTCATGGCGTTTTACCACGGTGATCAATTTTCCCTTGAGTTTTCTAGCGCATTCTTTCACTTTTTACCCTTCTTCAGCGAAGCCACAGGTATGGAAGTGATTTTGACAGTTTATATTTGTATATTTCATTATTTCAGATGTTTTTTTATATTGTATACTCGTACATCAGATTTCTTTTTATATTGTACTATAGTAGACAGCCGCTCTGGCTTATGCGGCACCATTATATCCCCACATTAAAATAAGTCGCTCAGCGAGCTATGGAGAGGGCTATACTCGGGGTTTCTCTACGTGATCGAATGAGGAGATCCGAAGACAATCCAAAGGCACTGACATATCTCCGCGGATCAGGAAGCTGAAGTGGTAATGGGCAGGCCACATAGCACGTAGAGCGAATGGCTGATGGGGTCGAAAAGTGTTCGAGTGCCTACCACGTACAAGCAAACGCAGCGTAGAACGTCTACCCACAAGTGTGGCAGACAACCATTAAGGTCGCTGAAAGACGTTTGAAGCAGGTCGCTGCCAACACCGGTTTTATATATGGAGGTCTAAAGGGGAGGTTTATGTTCAGCATTAGACGTCTTATGGCTGAGATGATGTATGATGAAAAAATAAAACGAAACTATGGGCTGACTGCAACTTCAGTCCAGATTAACCTAACTAATGATAAATGTACAATCTGATGACAGCTTCTGGAGTGAATCCTGTCAGTGACTGTGACTGAGAACTTAAGCTCATATTCTAGGACTATTTATTCAATATTTTTACATTGTTTAAGACAGCAATACATTGATTTTATTTAGTTTACATGATTATTATATAGAAAGCCAATATAGACCATTTTTAATACTTTATGTTTGGTGTATATTTGTTTGGATCGTTTTTAATCATTTCTATTTTATATGATTAGTATGTAGAGGTCAATATTTAAATAATAACATATAATTCATATACAAAATAGTTTTAATTTTGATTCCCATGCCACACTTTATTGATTCCCGTGGCATCAAAAATTTAAATTTAAATATCTTTTGAACAAAACAAGTTATAATGATGCCTATTTGATGGATGTGCTTATAATTATGGGAAATTTGATGTTTTACATATAAAATTCAATAATACTTTGATTTAAAATCTGCCACGGGAATCACTTAAATACGCCCGATCTCAGGATTTACCCTTATCTATCTATCTAACATTTTCGCTTATAACTTTTTTATTTATAGATCTACGACAAAAAGTTACTGGACCAAAGTTGTAGAGAATTTAATCTGCAACAAAAAATGTTAATATTTTTTTAAATCAGATGAATAGTTTAATAGATATATCGTAAAAACCATTTCAACCCCTATTTTCAAGATGGCGGCCGTGGGACAAGGGTGGCGACCCCACAAATTTGGTTTTAGCTTTACACTGACCCCCCCTACACATCAAAAAAATAAAATTGCGTCCTCTAAAAAACGCAACCCCAAATGTAACTTTTCAATGGACTATATGGAAAGGGCAATGCTCGGGGTTTCTCTACGAGATCGAATCAGAAATGAAGAAATCCGTAGACGAACTAAAGTCACCGACATAGCCCAGCGGATTAGCAAGCTGAAGTGGCAATGGGCAGGCCACATAGCGTGCAGAGCGGATGGCCGATGGGGTCGAAAAGTGCTCGAGTGGAGACCACGGACTAGCAAACGAAGCGTAGGACGTCCACCCACAAGGTGGACAGACGACCTTATAAAGGTCGCCGGAAGACGCTGGATGCAGGTCGCTTCCAACCGGTACATATGGAAGTCCAAAGGGGAGGCCTATGTTCAGCAGTGGACGTCCAATGGCTGAAATGATGATGATGATGATAAATAAACGAGAAATTGTTGGCCAGTTTTTTATTAAGTTCATAATGTGCATAAATAAATAAAAGATTAAGATCTAAAGGTCCTTTCAGTCATTGTCATTGCTTACATATCGCCTCTACGTGGATTTTACATGGATGATTTATTCGCATGCTTCTCTATTTCCCTCGAAAATAGACACTTCAGAAAATTGTAGGCCATTTCACACGTGTCCGTTTCATCTGAAAAAATATAGCAAAATTAATTAATTATTTACAAAAAAAAACAACAAACGCTTGATAATGACTTTGGATTATTCCATTCTGACCCCCTATACTTCTAGTACATTTTTTCAAGCTTTAGGGCAACTGGTAGTAAATGTTATTGTAGGATTAAGTTAGTCCTAGCTCTGTGCTGAATAATAAATAAATTCTGTATGTGTATAGGTGTCTATACAAAAGTATGTATCTAAACCTATCAAAAAGGTGAAATCATTCTAAAAAGGTGCAACTATACCCTGCACTTAAAACAAGATACCTACCTAATCGATTTTGTATGGAAAATCTATTTTATTTTTATGGGTACCTGGCTTTCTAGTTGGTAGGTAGAACTTACATTATTATCTTAGAATACCTATATTAGCTCTTAAAACTCATAATCATTATTTTTTCATGTAACTCGTTGAGGAGGTCCTTGCTGCATTTCTGAAAAAAAAATCCTGCACGACACGACGATGATACGATACGATGGGTCTTCCCGGAGTTCTTTAATCTCGCTACATTTAAGAAGAGTATATAGGTCACTACATAGTATAAAATAAAGTTGTTTCCCGTGTCTGTCTGTCCTATGTATGCTTATCTTTGATTATATCTTTGAAACTTCGCAACGGATTTTTATGCGGTTTTCATTATTAGATAGAGTGATTCAAGAAGAAGGTTTATATATGTATAATACAAACATAATATAGTAGAAGAACACGGATAATTTTCTATATAATAATAAATACTTCAAGGGGCGGCAACGCTCCGAAAACACCTCTAGTGCTGGAAGGGTCAATCGTCAATAGGTAGCGGTGATCGCTCAACATCAGGTGGGCCGTCAAATTCAGCTTGTTTGCCTCTCGTTTTATATAAAAAAAACCACGTCTCACCTCTGTTTTTAGCACAGTAAGTGGTCATCTCCAGTATATCATCCATGACCTCTCCATCCCTGGTCCCTGCGAACACTAGGGCCGCACGCTCGGCGTCGATCGCCCCGTCATCTAGAGACGCTACTTCTGACGATTGCAACACGCAGCGCAGGTAGCACTGTTGAAATAGAATAGAATAGCAAGCTATAATATTGAGCACCATAAATACAGGCAATAGCATAAGCTTAAAAAAGAGAATACCTTAGGCGTTTTGTCTGTTTCATCAGGAAAACTTCCACTTTCGTTGAGAGATACTAGAAACGCTGCAAATAAAATTTAAAGTCAGTTTCTCAAAAACTAAATCAGGTATTAAGTATTAGGTAGAGAGGGTTGACGCACCTAACATGCAGAATACTTACATATTTAAAATGTTAAGAATACATTTAAATATACCATAATTAGAAATAGGTATTATTCTCAAAAATATCAAAAGTTGTTATTATTTAACGCCTATGAATAGCCGACTAATACTAGATGTAGCCGTACTTCAGTCACCAGTCTTGAAAAAAAGCAGCAGTGAAAAAAAAACAATTATAAGTCGAAAACTTACAACAAAAAATATAATAAAAAATTACCCATATCAATCCTAAATGATTCATTGCACATGTTCATAATACTTAAAAGGTCCATGTCTATCTTCTTCGAATCGTCTTCCTGTGACGTCATCGACTTGGCATCGTCAGCCATCTTGGAATTGTCCATCTTATGATCTGCAGGAGCAACTGTGGTCGCTTCGTTTTTAATTTTTCCTGCTAAACCTCCGATAGAACACGCCATCAGAGTAATCGTTAATGACAAACAAAAGGTTATTCCCGACATTTTGATCTCGTATTGAAACTTGTTTTCATTTAATGCTTAAATAGCGTGGAAAATCAGAGGAAACCAGAGATGTTGAACCTTTACAGATGCATTGCAAAGGTTATCTAGCAGTATTCATTATTCACGTCTAATATTTGATGATTAGATCTCATCATGGTTTCGGACAGTTTCGATGGCCTCCTAAATTAATAAGGAGAGAGAACATTATTTACAGCTTTTATTTATTATCGCAATTTTTTTATAATTTAATGATTTTTTATTTTTTTATTTGATGAAGTAGAAGACGAGCACGACGCTCTCCTGATGTTAAGAGATAACGGTTGGTGCAGTGCTCTTAGAATTTCACAATTATGTGAAATTCTAAGAGCACTGCACCAACGCTTCTTACTCAAGAGTCATAAGATGTTAAGACTCTTTAGCCCAGTAATTTCACTAGCTACAGTGCCCTCCTACCGGAGCACAGTGATGTTTGCACATCACTGCTCAGGCGGTAGAATAACTGGCACTGTTGGGGTACCCACCTAGACGACCTCCTGCAAAGGAAGTCTACCCCCGGTAAAATAGATAGATATTGATGTAAGTATTATTTAGTACCAAATCAAAAAAATATTCGGTATATATACTAAATGTTTTCATAGTAGGTACGAGTAGGTACTTATTATTGAAGGTAGTTACCTCCATGAGCCCCAACGAGTCTACCAAAATAAATCAAGTAAATTATATCGCTAACCCAAATGTTGTCATTTCCTGATTTCATGCGCTGCATTGTGCCTCAAATTATCCTCTGATAACTCGTTTAAAATTAAATTGCACCCGGAAGGAACTATTATTACAATTAGTGCAAAATATCCAGCTACCTAGTTATGTAAACTAAGCGTAGGAAATTATTTTTTGTGTTGTTCTTTTACCTTTACTTACATGGTATAAGATGACATCTTTACGACTACAATAAGGTGGATAGTGGATAGATAATAATAATATAATATGTATTTTTATTATATGTATATTTATTAAATGCTTGGATTTTATTAAATAGTCACATAAAATATATAGGGGTATACTATATAGACACGTTATTTTATCCCTTCTACTCACGATTTTCAAAAAATATTAATAAAAAGTGGAATGATAATAACGGTAGAAATGTAAATGAAGACAATGCGTAGTTTTAGTTGAAATTAGTTTCTAGTGTAACTAATCGACGGGGAGTCTCCATTCATTTCGTAGTTCTGAACTTTATCTTCGCCTTCGTTCTTATACTCTGTCCCCTTCTCTCCATACCTGTCCCCTGTTTCTGTCTCTGTCAGTTCTTCAGCAGTTTGATTGGAGTGGTTTAGCTGATAGTCATTATTATGATGTTGGTCGTAATGTTCTTGGTTGTTTTGATGGTGAACCTCCGTCTTGTTTCTGTCTTCCTGGTAGGTCTCGTTCATCTCCTTGTTGTAGTTGTGTTGTTGGTCTTGGTAATGATCCTTTTCGTAGTCGTAGCTTTCTTGATTTTTCTCTCTGTAAGAATTAATTTGTTAGAAATTTTAACATGGATAATATTATAGATTCGTGACTTTAACGAACGTACTTTAAAATAGATTCAGTCGAAGTTATCTGTTTACCAAAGAATAGTTAAGTTACTATTAAAATAAAACAACTGACTGTTAGAACAGTATACAGTAAAAGTTTGTTCTACCTACTTTCATTTATTAACTGGCGAGAATGTGTAACCTTATTACTAAATCGCTTGAGTAAAGTCCTTCTTCTGCTTTTGTTGTGTGTTATATGATTTGCCATAGATTTTCCTTACCTATCCTCATCAAAATGCTCATGTCCGTCGTTTTCCTTCTCATCAAGCTTGTCCCCTTGACCGTGCCAGTACACCGCCTCTTCCTGCATGTTCTCCTGGTACTCGCCGCTTTCTCTCTCTATCGAGTGATTCGGTATGTCCACCTCCATTTTGTCTGGAGACCGGGCAAACCGATTGCCACTAGCCGATTGTAGGGCTTGAAAATAATAGTTAAAATTGAATTCAAAAGGGGTATTTATACAGTCTACCAGGGTCGGCAACGCTCCATTAACCCATCTATTCCCAACGTTGCGCGAGTGTTACCGTTCAGATTTGATTTTTTTTTTGTGTTAAAATAAGTAAATAAATCTATGATATGTAAACCAATCTCAAAAAGAAGAACTAAGAGATGGATTATTATTTTTTTAAATGGTGGTTTAAAACCAAATACATTTTATTTTTATTTTTCAATCACTGCTACTTGATTCATCCCAACATCGACAGATTCAACAAATCATAAAAAATATTTTTTTGAATAAAGCTATACTTTTTACACTGTATAAAGGTTGAACAATATATTTTTTACGATAAAAACCCTTTTTGAAGACAAAAATACTCCCACGTTTTGTTTATTTTAGACTTACAGAGAGCGTTGCACGTGCGTCACTTTGGGACAAACAGGGATCCGTTTTTATTGTTATACTGCTTGCCATTGATGTTAAAAATTTATTGTAAACAATAGGTCCTCGGTATTCAATAAGAACAAACACTTTTGTTTTATGGGTCACTTTATTTTAAAACGTCAAGCTGACCGGGTCCTATTGTAATTCTTATAAAAAAACAATAGATAGTAATAAGTGAGCGTACAAAGAGCGCAGTAAATACAAAGTAAAAAGTTGTAACATAATTGCTTGGTAGGCGACCATTGTCTTCTCAAGAAACTCTGAGTTGACCTACACTATAAGAGGTAAAGATGTACTATTACACCGGCTGTTGATAATTTTACAGACGAGGAAGACATAGATGATAACGCGCTATGTAATTAAATCAATAACTGATAGCGCTGAAATGCTTGAAATGTACACTAATTGTGAAAAAGCCAAGACTGCCGAAGAAGTCACCAAAATAATATTATGTTTCGGACTGGAAAATGAACATCCAACTCGTAAACATTTTCCTTCAGGTGATGAAACAGCAATGATACTAATTACTAAATAATGTTTAGGTGGAAAAACACATTTTAAAGTATTTTTTTGTGATGAAGTTTGGAAATAAACTATAGGTTTTTCTTTAAAAAATATATTCGTAACCATAACCGTCTTTTTTCTAAATCTTTTCCAAAATGTTGCTACTGTCACGGTATTGGAATTCAAAGATATTTGGTAATATACTACTTTTATTTGGATATCATTCTTTGCCTGGTGCTATATTATATGTACTTGTCAAAAGATGAAGAAATGTATCAAATCTTACGAAACTCTATAAATTTAAGGAAAACCAAAGAACTAACTTGCAGATAATTCACATTTTTGGTAATTCAGATACAAATCAAGGAAGACCATCAAAAAACCCGTTACCTTCTTGTATTCGCTTCAATAATATTGGTAATTTCATAAAAAAAAGTATGAAAATAAACACCAAAGAGATGTCAACAGTGTAGAAGTACAATTTATATGTATAGAAAAGGTCAAATACACACTTTATGCTGATTGTTTGAAAATATTTCACTTAGGCTAATACTAAAGCGTTGTTCAACTTGCTCGTAAAATAGAAGACCACTAGTCCCAACGTTACGCCGACGCAACATGTTGTAGAATGTATACTAATTAATTAATAATTTTTTTTACTACAATTTTCTCTTTTTGAATGTATTTAAAAACATAATTAACAAGAAAACCTATAAATATGCGTTTATTTTTACTCTTGGGAATTAATGGGTTAACGCCTCTGGTGTTGGAGGGGTCCATAGGCGTCGGTAGCCACTTAACATCAGATGGGCCTTGATTGAACCTTGCATGTTTAAAATATATCATTAAAAGTTATTATAGATCAAACAATATTATTTAACATTAAATTAATAAATTGCGTATTTTTTTGTTTTTATAGTAACAAATCTTACCGACAACACAAACAATCACTATTACTTTTCCAGAGAACATTGTGAAGCGTTTCTTGTTTCACACATTTCATTTTGTGTTTATATACTACTCGTAATAAGCTAAAATAATTATAGGGTATTCATTTTGAAAATAATTATAGTTGTGTCTATACCGTCTTTGATATGAAACACGCAAGCAAATACAAATAAGTTCATAGATGCTATTTATAAATGTCACGGCTAAAGACCAAAGTGCGGCTACACCTAGGTTTAGCCGGCTAAACCTAGGTGTAGTTTAATTCAAGAGGAAGGTTTATAGGTATAATACACGCATAATATAGTAGAGAAACACAGACAATTTTCTATTAAGCATGACAAAGTACGCGGGGGTCCACTTGTTAGGTATCATTTTTCTCGGGGTTTAGTTTCGTTTTGTCGTTCTCTTCGTCGCTGAGGGTTATTTCGCTATTCTCTCCTTATGAAGAGGTTCAGTATAGGACTACAACAATATAGTTAAAATAGCCGTTTGGGGTAGAGACTTTGAGTCCTTGGGGTCCGGGAGCTCACCGCATTTTTCAAAATTTATCTCAGTGCTTGGTCGAGGCGACGTGTGACCGAAATGCTAGGGTATATTTGGCCCAACGTATAAGTATTGCCATTCAACGTGGCAATGGTGCCAGCATTCTGGGCACTCTGCCATCTAACAGGCTTGTGGCCGATCTGTGGCTAATAAAAGTGTTCTTTACTGCTGTAGTAGCTGTAGTATTGTTAGTTTGTTTTTCCTCAACAAAGGCATTTGCCACGTTAAAATATAGTTATTTAGTATAAGTTTCAGGGATCAATGGAGCGGCACTGGTGGCTCAGACTCCAGTGACAGCGATTGTGATTAGTTTTAGTTTGTTTATAATGTAAAGATAATATTGATTTGATTGTTTTATTATTGTTTGTTCTATAGTAAGATATAATTTATAATGTGGATATTGCTGACTGTGATAAATGTAAGTCATGTATAGTCGTTTTTACCACTAAATAAATAATAATATTAAATAGTGTGTAAATAAAACCTCCCTTTTTCTCAAAGATCTTTTTGTTAGGTGTAGTACCATCTACTAGTATCTACTAGTATCAGGCACTCTCTACTCATACTTAGTTACGTTTATCTTTGTGACTAGAGTCACCAACATTAGGTAAGTATTATTTAGAATGAACAAAGATGAATGAATGATGAGATGATGAGGATGATGATGAATCATGAAGTCATATCTGAAAGAAACCGCTGGGCGCAGCTAGATAATAAATTTCGATGTTTTTTCAAACTTTTTTTACATTTCAGCAGTTGAAACTACTGAGTACAGCTACTTTAATAAGATATCATTATCATTCATCATATTATAATCATGATTATCTATATATCTGCTATTTACTATGTAAAACATTGGAAACAGGTAGAGTTCCTGAAATAATACTTATCTTGCTAGTGCGTCGTTTTAAGGGTGAATACTGAATACATAATGAATTAGGCAATGTTGGACTATTCTTAAACTGCACATCATTCAAAGCATTTTGTTTAGCTGTCAGGTGCATTTCAAATTGAACTTCCCCGTATTACCTTATCTTCTAGGAAAACTATTTTTTGTAAAGTTCCATTCCAAGTTGAAACGTAGAACTGGTAGCACGAAGAATCCTTATTTTTGAAAATGCCAAAACAATTTTCCATTTTTTTTATTGCCATATCTTTATATTATTTTCCTTTAGGATTTTGTGAAGGTGAGATTAATAATTAAATTGTTTAATTATGTTTAATTCTAATTATAAAATACTAGCTGCACCCAGCAGGCCGTGGGGTGACCGGCCTTAGAATTGTCCCCCACCATATCGTCCCGTGGTTGCAGTAGGAGCCTGCTAAGGGAATATACCGGGAGATGGGCAGCAGCATATCCCGGCTTCTTATACCAACTTAAGAAAAAAAAAAAAAAAAAAAAACTGCGCGCGCCAACCCGCCTGCCAAGCGTGGCGCGTATGGCAAAACCCCCCTTACAATGACGAGCAATATAGATACCAGGCCCCCAGTCCCCGGCAGCTCCCTTGTTCCTGACGCGGGTAGCAGTCAAGGTAACGGCGGAGCAGGGGGTGCTAAGAATCACCGGCAGATGCCCGGCTACCCATCCCCACGACGACTGGCCCTAGTAACACACAACATACGCACTTTGAGGACTGACGAGAAGATTTGCGAGCTGGAAGAGGAACTGAGCAGGTTACGCTGGGACATTGTCGGGTTATGTGAAGTCCGTAGAGCGGGGGAGGACACCGTAACCCTGAAGTCCGGTAACTTGCTCTACTACCGGGAGGGCGACCAACAGTCCCAAGGTGGTGTCGGGTTTCTCGTTCACAAGTCCCTCGTAAACAACATCATAACCATCGACAGTGTGTCGAGCAGGGTGGTATACCTAATACTCAGAATATCTAAAAGGTATTCGCTGAAGGTCATTCAGGTATATGCGCCGACCTCGTCACACTCCGATGATGAAGTAGAGGCTATGTATGAGGACGTAAGTAGAGCCATACATACTTCCGAAACCTACTTCACTGTTGTTATGGGGGACTTCAACGCGAAGTTGGGTAAGAAAAGCGGCGATGAGTTGAGAGTGGGGCGATTTGGGTATGGGCAACGGAACCCTAGGGGACAGAGGCTGGCTGATTTCCTGGAGAGAGAGGAACTCTTCATGATGAACTCTTTCTTCCAGAAGCCGCCTCACAGGAAATGGACCTGGATGAGCCCCGATGGTTCCACGAGAAATGAGATAGACTTCATCATGACCGACAAGAAACGGATATTTAGTGATGTCTCTGTGATCAACAGGGTTAAAACCGGCAGTGATCACCGACTTGTACGAGGCTCACTAAATATAAACGTTAAGCTAGAAAGGTCCAGTCTGATGAAGTCTACGCTCCGACCTACCAGTGTCCATATTCAAAACCCCGAAAGCTTCCAACTCGAGCTCACAAACCGCTTTGCTTGCCTTGAGAACTTAGCATCAGTGGACGAGATCAACGACGGGCTAGTGGAAGCTGTACGCACGGTAGGGTCCAAGTTTTTTAGACCCCGTCGTAAAGATAGACCTTAGAAATTGGCTGATCAAACCTTAAACCTTATGGCTGAACGACGCTCGTTACAGTTGCAATCTCCCGATGACGCCGAGTCTTATAGGCAGCTCAATAGACGTATATCTAAGTCCTTGCGTCATGATCTGCGTCTCTTTACAACTCACCGTGTTAAAGAGACAATTGAGCGAAACCAAGGCTCCAAAGTGTTCGCGACGGACAAGTCTATTGGGCAAAGCCAGCTGACGAAGCTGAAACGGGAAGATGGCAGCATAGCGTCGACCAAAGCAGAGGTTTTAGGGGAGATCGAGAGGTTCTATGGACAGCTTTACACTTCGGTCGCAAAGCCCGTTGACAGCTTGATAGGAGATCCAAGAGCCAAACTGTCCCGACACTATACCGAAGATACCGAAGATATCCCGGACATCAGTCTTTACGAGATTAGGATGGCCCTGAAGCAGCTTAAGAACAACAAGGCGCCGGGCGAAGACGGAATCACTTCAGAGCTTCTGAGAGCGGGTGGAACACCGGTACTTAAAGTCCTCCAGAAACTTTTTAATTCCGTCTTGTCCGAGGGCAAAACGCCTGAGACGTGGAGCAGAGGCGAGGTGGTGCTGTTCTTCAAAAAAGGTGATAACAGCCTATTGAAGAACTATAGGCCCATTACGCTTCTGAGCCATGTTTATAAGCTGTTTTCAAGGGTTATCACGAACCGTCTCGAACACAGACTTGATGACTTCCAGCCTCCCGAACAAGCCGGTTTCCGAAGAGGCTTTAGTACCATAGACCACATTCATACGCTGCGGCAAGTTATACAGAAGACCGAGGAGTATAATTTGCGATTATGCTTAGCGTTTGTGGACTATGAAAAAGCCTTTGATTCGGTGGAAACATGGGCGGTGCTCGAGTCACTTCAGCGATGCCATATTGACTATCGGTACATTGAAGTGTTGAAGTGCTTGTATAAGAACGCCACTATGTCAGTCCGAGTACAGGAGCAGAGCACGAAGGCGATTCCATTAAGAAGAGGCGTAAGACAGGGAGACGTTATCTCTCCGAAACTGTTTACGGCCGTAATGGAAGACACCTTCAAGCTCCTGGAATGGCAAGGACTTGGCATCAATATCAACGGCGAATACATCACTCACCTTCGGTTTGCCGACGACATCGTAGTCATGGCAAAGTCGATGAAGGAACTCAGCATGATGCTCGATGACCTCAACCGAGCTTCACAACGGGTGGGCTTAAAAATGAACATGGACAAGACGAAGGTTATGTCAAATGCCAATGTTGTGCCCACCCCAATATCTGTTGAAGGATCGGTACTCGAAGTTGTGGACTCGTATATTTATCTAGGACAAGTAGTCCAATTAGGTAGGTCCAACTTCGAGAAAGAGGTCAACCGCCGAATCCAACTCGGTTGGGCAGCGTTCGGGAAACTACGCAATGTCTTTTCGTCCGATATACCTCAGTGCCTCAAGACGAAAGTCTTTGATCAATGTGTGTTACCAGTGATGACTTACGGCACCGAAACGTGGTCCTTCACCATTGGCCTCATCTCGAAGCTCAAAGTCGCCCAGCGTGCTATGGAAAGGGCTATGCTCGGAGTTTCTCTACGAGATCGAATCAGAAATGAAGAAATCCGTAGACGAACTAAAGTCACCGACATAGCCCGACGGATTAGCAAGCTGAAGTGGCAATGGGCAGGCCATATAGCACGCAGAGCGGACGGCCGATGGGGTCGAAAAGTGCTCGAGTGGAGACCACGGACTAGCAAACGAAGCGTAGGACGGCCACCCACAAGGTGGACAGACGACCTTATAAAGGTCGCCGGAAGACGCTGGATGCAGGTCGCTTCCAACCGGTACATATGGAAGTCCAAAGGGGAGGCCTATGTTCAGCAGTGGACGTCCAATGGCTGAGATGATGATGATGATGATGACCCAGCAGTTTTACCCGCTGTAGGTACTGTACGCTATTAATCTATCTGTATGCTATTATTATGTTATTCCAGGGTCTAAGCTATCTCCATACCAAATTTCAGCTCAATCGGTGCACCCGTTTAATCGTGAAAAAGTAACAAACATACACACTCACTCATAAACTTCTCGCATTTATAAAATTAGTGTGGTTAGGGGTACCTATATAAGTTAAAATCTTACATCTGACCAATAATAAAATGGTATTTGGATACAAATCTTTCTACATAATATAAAAGGCTTTGTCTTTGCTTTCTACTTATATCAGAGTCTTATTATATCAATGAAAACAACGCATAGACCTTGCGTTTTTAATTTAAAAAATATAATAATGTAATTATTTGTCAAAAAAACATTTATCTAAATTTTAGTCACCCGGCCTCTGTTACAAATCTTTAACTCAGCTCCAGCTCTGTTTATATACATGTATAATTTAATATCTATATTCTATATCTAATATATCTACCTATATTATACAAGTTTACACTAATTTCTTTTTGGAATTGTAAGTTAATTTATTAAATATTTTAAAACTAGAGCGGTTTCCTCGTCAGAGACTTTGCATAGGTTTAAGCTTGCTTTATGTAAGAAAAATATTTGGCCCTAGAAGTAATCTTTGAAATTTTTAGTCTCACTGTCTAGTTATGCGAAGTCATATTATTATTTAATGTTGAAAACAAAGTCTTTTATTAATCTTATATTATACAGAAAGTAACGAAGAATCAAGACTGGGCGTCGAATATATGCAAATATTTCGTAATATACCAAGACTATTTGAATATTTTCTAGATGTGCTGGAAAAGCGAATTGAGATACTAGAGAGAAACGATATCTCACAATTCCTAGAGAAGCCATTCAAAAAACAAGGCAAAAGAGAAGTTCACGATTATTGTCCCGACGAACATGATAAAGAATCAAATGAGAAAAGTAATTGCAAACATGAACATAAAAGGGAAATTGAAAATGAAGATACAACAGAAGTACATGAATACGGAATATCTAAAAAACAAAAAAATATTGCAAACGAAGGCGCTAGTGAAACAGGTCGACAAGACGATACAATCACTAACTTTGGTAAAAACATAAATAAACGTAATGTAGAATTGAATAAGGGGAGTAATGTAATTAATAATAACAAGGAAAGGGTAAAACGGAATTTCTTAGACTTTGACAAGAGTTTTTTGGGTATCGATTGGTCCTTATTTTTCTTGGCACCAGAAGAAATAGCTGACAAAGCTATTGAAACGGAGCATGTTATAGAGGAACATAATAAGAAAAATAGAAAATAATTAGATAAAATTAAAAACTATTAATACAAAAGCTTTTTTCTTAGCGGCAAACTTTTCACTACATAACTACTCTGCACATACGAGTAAAATTAATAAATTCATAATGTTTGTTGTACCTACATTTCTAAGTCTTCTATTTGGTGAATCCAATAAATTGTTACCTTCTTGTTCCTCCTTCCTACTACTTAATATTATTAAGTTATATATATATTTAGCGCAGAAGTAAAATAAACTTACTTTAAAAGTATTTTTTTATTTTAACTCATTGGAGATATCGGAGTGTATAATGTAGGGACATACCAACAATATCTGTTACCTCTTACTCCTACACAAAAATTACATTATATTTTTGGCTATTTAAATACAAATGTGGAGTATATACCTAGTCAGGTCATAAGTATTGTCACACAGTAAAAACTTTTCTTTTAGAATGCTGGCCACAAAAAAGTTTATTGAATTCGAATTTCGAATTGTTCATGAAAATAAAAATGTATACTTTTTAGAATTTTACTAATTTTTAAATATGGAGTGGACGCTTAAAGAAGACCGTGTTGCAGTTATTGCGTTGCATCGTTGCGGTTACGCGCCAATTCAAATTTTTGACATAGGTACTGAAAAATTTGAATATAACCAAAAGATTCGTTTATCGTACCATCAAACGATACAATGAAGACTCTAGTATAGATGACAGGTCAAGAAGTGGTCGCCCTCGGTCTGTTAGGACTCCAGCAGTGATAAAAGCTGTGAAGGCGCGAATTTAAAGAAATCCCAAACGTAAGCAGAAACTGTTGGCCCTTCAGATGGGGTTAAGCAGAACCACGGTGAAAAGGGTGTTAAATGAAGACTTAGGGCTTCGGGCATATCGAAGAAAAACAGGACATCGTTTAAATGCTCGTCTAATGGACCTGAGACTGAAGAGATGCCGCGCTTTGTTGAAGCGGTACGCGAGAAAAAAATATCGAGAAATTCTTTCTTCGGATGAAAAAAATTTTACCGTAGAAGAGAGCTACAACAAACAAAATGATAAGGTGTACGCACACAGTAGTGAAGAAGCGAGCAACCGTATTCCGCGTGTCCAACGAGGTCATTTTCCATCCTCGCTCATGGTATGGTTGGGAGTTTCTTATTGGGGTTTAACAGAGGTACATTTTTGTGAGAAAGGTGTAAAAACGAATGCAGTTGTGTATCAAAATACAGTCCTGACGAACCTTGTGGAACCTGTTTCTCATACCATGTTCAATAACAGGCACTGGGTATTCCAACAAGATTCGGCGCCAGCTCATAGAGCGAAGAGCACACAAGACTGGCTGGCGGCGCGTGAAATCGACTTCATCCGGCACGAAGACTGGCCCTCCTCCAGTCCAGATTTGAGTCCGTTAGATTACAAGATATGGCAACACTTGGAGGAAAAGGCGTGCTCAAAGCCTCATCCCAATTTGGAGTCACTCAAGACATCCTTGATTAAGGCAGCAGCCGATATTGACATGGACCTCGTTCGTGCTGCGATAGACGACTGGCCGCGCAGATTGAAGGCCTGTATTCAAAATCACGGAGGTCATTTTGAATAAACTTTATTGTCATAAGAATCTATGTTTTGTTAAGTTCATTTTGGTATATAAATGGTTACATAATAAATAAACTTGTTCCAATAATTTTATATTAAACATGTGACAGAATTTATGACCTGACTAGGTATATATGCTAACAAATAACAAAAATAGGTTTTAAAACTAATATGTATTGCATAAGTTGCTCATTTTAAATTGAGTTAAGATATCGTCGTCGAGACACGAGTTGATGATGGCGGGTGCCCTGAGATCGTGGTGCGCGCCGTGCAAGGATGCGCGCAGTCGACGCAGCTCGAGCGGGCGGCGCGAGTAGCGCTGCAGCGAGCAGCGCTCCTCTGCGCTCGCCGCCGGGCGCAGCACCACGAGCCGCGAGCGCAGCGTGCGCGCCGCCGCGCTGTAGCGCCGCACCGTGCTGATGCGAGCGTACGCCGCCTCCACGATCGCGCGTATGTACTGCGCCGAGTGTGACACGCGGCCGACCGACGCGCGCACACATGCCTCTACTCTCTCGGACCACGAGAGGCGATGTTCCGTGGACGCGGCCGCTGCCGCTCCCGACCACATCAGCGAGAACATGTGCCGCACTACCCCGCTCTGTAACATCTCTTCGCTGCTGAACTCGCTCAGCTCTCGTTCTAGCGTCGCCTTCATCTCATCAGGGCCGTCTCCGATGCAGAATACAGTCCCGGTTAAACCTACAACAGAGTCATTAATGGTTTCGAAAAATATATTATACTGAAACAAAAAATTATGTACCTATGTACCATAAACTAAATAAGTTTACCGTTATCTTCTAAAATACCCGCCAACTCTAGTGCTGCCAGAATACCGAACTCGTAACCCAGGATAAGAAATGTTTTCTTCAATTTAAACTTGTGTAGTAGAAGCTGTAAAAATACGAGAAAATATCACATGAGGTATCTGTTACTTTAAGAAAGAAGTATTTACTCGTATATTCACCTCAGCATACCGGTGCGCCAGTTCCGTGACAGTCTCCCGCGGACGGTCCAGCCCGGGCTGCAGCACGAATGCTGGCAGCTTGAGGTGCTCACACAGCGTGCGGAACCGAGCGTAATGCCCCTCCAGACCAGGGATTATAAATAGATGGTTATCATCATTAACTTCTATACCATCTTCCATCTGAAATATAGAATGTGTACAGTTTTTTAGTCGTATAATTTATTGACTTCAACATATTACTTAATAATTTCATTATCTTCATTTACGAGATTGCACACGCACAAAGTTTTTGATTTATTATATTTACATTAGTACCCCATACTTACTGACTTTACTTCATAAACTAAAGTATCCATCGGTATGATGCTCGCATTTGCACATAGTTCGTCATTATCTACATGGGAGAAAAATGTATCCAGTCCTTTCTTTTCGTTCAAAGTGTGTTCAAAATAATCCATTTCCATTTCTTTTATTCTGCGAATTATGTAAAAGTTATGCTTTATAAATAAATAATCGAGGTGTGATAATATAGAAGTAAATTTATGTTCGTAGGTACTATATACTTCCATTAAAGCAAGGAAGTCTAACAGAATAGTTATTCATACATTTTGGAACTACTCAAAATATGAGGGTAGATTTCCTTTGGAGGAGGTCGATAGGTGGGGAGGTTATCCCAATAGTGCCAGTTATTCTACCTACGACCTAAGAGTGATGTGCAAACATTACTGTACTTCGGAAGGGGAACTGTAGCTAATGAAATTACTGGGCTGAAGAGTTAACATCTTATACGACTTTCGAGTAAGAAGCGTTGGTGTAGTGTAATAATGTGAAATTCTGGGTAGCACTGTACTGATTACAGGCAGCGTTATCTTTTACCAACAGGAGAGCGTCTTGCTCGTCTTCATTGGGTCGTCTTTTTAAGAAAAAAGAACTTAATAAATACCTTTTCTTTGTAAATTTCAATATATCTTCATCACTGAATGAAACTTGATACACATCATTCAAGAAAGATTTGATAAACGGTAATGATTCCGCTGTTAATCCTAAATCTTGCAAGGTTTTGTAATCTGCGACGTTGTGACCTTAAACATCATTCGTATAATAATTATTACTTTACAATCAGGGGGGTCAATAAACCCTGTAAATTTAATTGTACTCGTAAATACGATTGAATACGAAATTGTCAAAGCGACTCGTGGCCTATGAAACACTCGTTGTCCAATTTCAATAACATTTTGAAAAAAGCTTTAAAAACATTCTCCGTTACAAAAGCATATACAAGTTAACTGTTTGTCATCATTTAATTACTCCCAAGACTAGTTTTTAAAATAAAAATAATATTTTAGAATCTTCAAATAGCTGTCGTTTTGTTGCACTCATAAATTGTCTTAGTACAAAATCTACATCAGGTTCCATTGTGGCTAAGAAGGTTTCCTATGCCTACATACCAGTGTGAACGATGTCTTCTATCAGTTTAATCAGAGATGGTTCCGGTGCTGGCTGCAATTGAGCTATGTGGATAGGCACATCACTATTTAGAGCTTGTTCTATTGCATCTACAGCAGCATTCGTCCACGTTGACTTATCGTCGCCCTGAGCAAATTTTAATATAACACTATATATACGAGTAAGTTCTATAACATTATCTCTGTCTAATTTCAAGTTATAAGTATTAATTTGGGTTTATTTTTATGCATGTTGGTCGACAATAGAGTATTTCTATATGTTAATACTTTTATCTATATCACCGATTGTAAGTAGGTAGTTAGATTGTGCAGCTCAGCTAAACATTTGCTGCATGGCATAGTAGTAATGCCTTTTTCTAAAGACAATGTCATAGCAGTGTGTATTTTGCATTGTGTATCCTAAATAAAGCAAAATTGTCACTTTTGCAACGATTTTTTAATATATCATTAGCGTTATCTCTTAAACTTTTTAAATAAAATTTATTTAATGTTAATTATTCTGTTTGTAATATTGTGTGCAATAAAGAGTTATCTATATTCTATATATCTATCTTATATATATCTATCTTTACTAAAATAACAAAACGGCAGGAATGACGTCTAAGCGAAACGTCACATTGAAAATTTTCGAAATTTTCGATACTGTGGTTGACGTGGTTGGGATATTCTCAACAATATGTTATTAATGATTATTAAAATGAGAGATCTGTCGTTTTGTTATTTTAGTACTATTGCAACACATTAACTCGTATAATATTATGGTAAGTAATGGTGGTGGTGGTGATGGTATGGTGGTGGTGGTGATGGTATGGTGGTGGTGATGGTATGGTGGTGGTGGTGGTATGGTGGTGGTGGTGGTGATGGTATGGTGTTGGTGGTGGTATGGTGGTGGTAGTGGTATGGTAGTGGTGGTGGTATGGTGGTGGTGGTGGTGGTGGTGGTATGGTGGTGGTGATGGTATGGTGTTGGTGGTGGTATGGTGGTGGTGGTGGTGGTGGTGGTATGGTATGGTGGTGGTGGTGGTATGGTATGTATATACTCACACTCATAACAGAAGAAGGTAAACTCAATGCTGTTGCTGGATAACTATCCACACTTCGAGAAACACATACACGATGTTCGAAATGACTATCCACTGTGACCACACAAAAATATCTAAAAAAATCACATTAATATTACAAATATTTTTTTCTATTATAAGAGCACAACAAAATTTATTTTGTTGTTCTCTATTTATATTACAATCTAGCCTAAGACCTTGGCTAATAGGTAGTTTACATTTAACTTATTTTGCTAGGTAGACTAAAACTAAGAATATGTCCATTAACATTTTTCTTATTGTCTCTATTAAGGGGAAGTCACTTTATGCATTATTGTGTCTTTATGCATTATGCGCATGTAGCACTTTTTATACCACTTTATTACTATTCACTAATATTACACTACACTAACTCGAACAGCTTGGTTCGCTTGAGTCTTATTATAAATGCGAAAGTTTGTGTGTGACTGTGTATGTTTGTTACTTCTCCATGCCTAAACGGGTGGACGAATTGAGCTGAAAAATGGTATAGAAATAGCTTAGACCCTGGAATAACACAAAGTATAGCGGGTAAAACCCCTGGGCGTAGCAAGTATAATTTAAACGGTGATACACTTTTCAGACAAATTCATAACAAGATCAAAGTATAGGTAATATAACATTTTTTTGTGTTTTTATAATTAAATTTAGATCAACGTATAGGTACTCGTGCCATAAGTCCAAAATGTTTATGTATTTATAAATTTCTACTCCGTTAAACCTACCATTGATTTCATTTTCAAAGATCTTTAATTGACATCATTTAAAAAGGTTTCCAAGTGGTTGTTTAAAAAAAACTAATGCCTTAATAGTCATTCGAGGGATTTGGGAGAGGTCTTTGCCCAGCAGTGGGACAGTATTCAGAATGTGGAATTTTTTTTTTTTTACATTAAGGGTGTTTCCCATCCACAAAATGGCGGAACTTTTCGTAAATGAAAAAAAATAAAATTAGAGAACGTTGGGGGGAAGATTTGATTATAATGTGACTAAATTTTCATGGTTTTTAATTTTCAGATAATATCCGGCCAAGTTACAGTGAACACCGTAAATTGTTTTTTTTTCCCAAGACGTTCTAGGAAAAGCTCTGTTACCGGCTTATACTTCAATATTTCTGCGTGAAAAAATTAAACAACATTGTTAAAAGTGTGCTCAATAATGTACAAAAGGTTTAAATAAAATGGTTCAATCCATATTTAAGAAAAAAAATCGCAAAAAAAGTGTATTTTTTTTACGCTGAAACCCATACCCCCCTTAATAAAAAATAGTCTTACTTCAAATTTGGGCAAGCGGTTCTTGAAGCAGTATCCAGTTTATCTACAACATGTGATATCTTGTCTGCGATAGCCTTGTCTTTGTCATCTACGGCGATGATGTAGATCCCTTCGATGGGATCACGATGGTTGGTTTCGTTTAACATTTTAGAAATCAGTTCGTCACTCTTGCTGAGACAATCGTTCTGTATTTGCACGTCGATGCCCATGGTTTGCCACAACCTGTTTTCAAATTATGATAGTTTAAATAATAAAATAAAAATACATCATTTAAAAGAGCATGCTTTCTAAAACTAACCTTATTATATGTCTAAATGTATATAGAAAAAGTAAAAATCCTGTTACATGTCCTGGGACCATATTATTATTGCAATGGTGGCAATCACTACAAGGTAACGAAAATAAAATTGATGTAGTCATAGAATAGTAAAGATTTTCTGTCTTATAAAAACAGATTTTGCTATGCGACAAAGTTGAGATACGCTTACTTTACCATCCTTTGCATCTGATCCTTTGTATCTTTGGTCTGATTTCTGGAGAAGAGCCAGCTCTAAAATATTGCTTTAAAATATTGAGTCCGTTGGGACTCAATATTTTAGAGCTGGCTCCCCCCCCAACCCCTAACCAACCCTAACCCCAACCAACCCCTAACCAACCCCCAACCCCAGACAACCCCTTACCGTATTTTAATTTGATGCACATTCGAGGACTTCAGACAGTAGAGTCGTAATTTCTTGACTCCACGATTGATTAATCCATTACAAAACTGTAAGCCGAGTGAGCTTCCATCCCATATTACTAAGTGAATGCTTTCCGGTGAGCAAGTGAAACTGTAATATATAAATCTTAGTTTTAAAATTAGTAGTAATGATGAAGACTCTTTTGTGAGATTTTAACTACATATTATACAAATTGTGATTTAAAGCCACTAGTTATCGACGACACGACGGACAACGCAACGGTCCGATTTCTCAAGAAACGACGGGCTAACCCGACTCACCTACATACTCGTATATATGTATAGGTACGAGTAAGTCTGCACATTGCGTCGGCCTGTCTTTCGTTATTAAAATTGAACCTTTGTCCGTCTTAGTTAACAAGCCTAGGGTATACTTTGTCATAATAGAATTGCATTATTTTATAAATTTAACAAGTGTACCTGTTGTGTGTCGGTTGCACGGAGTCTCCCAGCCGCAGCAGCACGCGGCCGCGGTGCCGACTCGCCGCCAGCAGACGGAAGGCACGCGTCGCCTCGCGCCCCCAGTAACACACGCGCGACAGCGGACGCACCTCCCCGCGAGATATGCCCTCACTCAACAACAAGTGTACCTGTTGTGTGTCGGGTGCACGGAGTCTCCCAGCCGCAGCAGCACGCGGCCGCGGTGCCGACTCGCCGCCAGCAGACGGAAGGCACGCGTCGCCTCGCGCCCCCAGTAACACACGCGCGACAGCGGACGCACCTCCCCGCGAGATATGCCCTCACTCAACAACAAGTGTACCTGTTGTGTGTCGGGTGCACGGAGTCTCCCAGCCGCAGCAGCACGCGGCCGCGGTGCCGACTCGCCGCCAGCAGACGGAAGGCACGCGTCGCCTCGCGCCCCCAGTAACACACGCGCGACAGCGGACGCACCTCCCCGCGAGATATGCCCTCACTCAACAACAAGTGTACCTGTTGTGTGTCGGGTGCACGGAGTCTCCCAGCCGCAGCAGCACGCGGCCGCGGTGCCGACTCGCCGCCAGCAGACGGAAGGCACGCGTCGCCTCGCGCCCCCAGTAACACACGCGCGACAGCGGACGCACCTCCCCGCGAGATATGCCCTCACTCAACAACAAGTGTACCTGTTGTGTGTCGGGTGCACGGAGTCTCCCAGCCGCAGCAGCACGCGGCCGCGGTGCCGACTCGCCGCCAGCAGACGGAAGGCACGCGTCGCCTCGCGCCCCCAGTAACACACGCGCGACAGCGGACGCACCTCCCCGCGAGATATGCCCTCACTCAACAACAAGTGTACCTGTTGTGTGTCGGGTGCACGGAGTCTCCCAGCCGCAGCAGCACGCGGCCGCGGTGCCGACTCGCCGCCAGCAGACGGAAGGCACGCGTCGCCTCGCGCCCCCAGTAACACACGCGCGACAGCGGACGCACCTCCCCGCGAGATATGCCCTCACTCAACAACAAGTGTACCTGTTGTGTGTCGGGTGCACGGAGTCTCCCAGCCGCAGCAGCACGCGGCCGCGGTGCCGACTCGCCGCCAGCAGACGGAAGGCACGCGTCGCCTCGCGCCCCCAGTAACACACGCGTGACAGCGGACGCACCTCACCGCGAGATATGCCCTCACTCAACAACAAGTGTACCTGTTGTGTGTCGGGTGCACGGAGTCTCCCAGCCGCAGCAGCACGCGGCCGCGGTGCCGACTCGCCGCCAGCAGACGGAAGGCACGCGTCGCCTCGCGCCCCCAGTAACACACGCGCGACAGCGGACGCACCTCCCCGCGAGATATGCCCTCACTCAACAACAAGTGTACCTGTTATGTGTCGAGTGCACGGAGTCTCCCAGCCGCAGCAGCACGCGGCCGCGGTGCCGACTCGCCGCCAGCAGACGGAAGGCACGCGTCGCCTCGCGCCCCCAGTAACACACGCGCGACAGCGGACGCACCTCCCCGCGAGATATGCCCTCACTCAACAACAATTGGAGGCTCTGCAGAGTTTTGAGTATCGTAAATCTCTCTCAAAAATCTCGAATTATGCAGTTTAGATTTATGTAATTTAGGCATGTGTAATGTCAGTCACACTTACTTTAAGTAATTCAGGGCTTCCTTCGTCAAATATAGAATTAAAATCGACAGCAACATACGATCTGGACTTAGTCATGTAGAACATACCATATTCAAATTGATCTCTAGATTGAATTTGTACAGTATCAAAAGTAACACCGGAAGGAGCTGTACATTTCAAAGAAATCTGAAAATTTCAAAGAAAACATAGTAGAGGTATACAAAACTCAAGTCGCATACATAAGGGAGATATAATATAGGCATATCTTACGTTCTTAAGAGGACCTCGTACGCAACTTATGATTAGGTCACAGCCCTCCCCATTAGTTGCATTCAAAATATTGTCGCCGAAACTGCCGTCACGGGAGTTAAAAATAGAATTGTCTAAAATGAAGGAATACATTAGGTATAATAAGACATAAATAGTGCATCCAAATTATAATAAGCTGATAGCAGATGTATATTCTTATAGCAATTAATATGTCTCTTAAAATTACCTTTCAACCGAGGGAAAAGTTTGAGAAGGAATCTCTTCTTGCTTGTATCTGCAACAGTCGTGAACACTTGGTATCCTTGAGCCAGAGCAACGGATATTGCAGCTTGTCCTAGCGCTCCAGCGCCACCATGGATCAGTACTCTCGAACCAAGTCGAAGCGTGTTTTTGACGCACTGCAAAACATACGAGTACAGAATACTAGACAGTGCATGACATACTCGATAAGAGGAGGAAGACGGAGGACCTAGTTAAGTGGCATGTCAAGGGGCCTACGTCCAACAGTGGACGAACGTGGGCTGATGATGATAATAACGTGGGCGATTTGTATTAAAAGAAAATGGAATAGGAGTCATAAAAAGCTAGAGACATGACCACGAATATAAGAAGTAACAAATATGGGTTACTCACGAGACAGTAGTAGGCCTGCAAGTAGGCGAGCGGCACGGTGGCGGCGTCCTCCAGGCTCCAGTGCGCCGGCACCGGCCACACCAGCGAGCTGCGCGCGCGCACCAACCGTCGAGCCGACCCCGTGACACATATGCCCATCACGCGGGCACCACTGACAAAAAAGTATATAGGTAAATGCGAGGCATTCCATTCCGAAGTTTCTTAAAGTAACCTCCAACTTAACCTGACAACAGTACCCAATCAATATGTAAAAGATAACCGAGACTAAAATGTAGTTTTATATCATCTAGTATTTTTTTTCTTTACCTTTCCGTTTGTCCGCTATAATCCATTCCGAAATATTTAGCGTCATCATCAAATGGAACCTCTTTAATTGCTCTTTTAACATCTGATATATTAATTCCAGCATATTCAACCTAAAGAGGAATACAAAATATATTAATAAAATTATTATCCAAAATATATAAAGGAAAACGTAATTGATTGACTGCTCTATAAACGCACAGCTCAAAGTTGAACGGATCAGGTAAGTGTACCTCAAATATATAATATCTACTGGATTACAATTAGCTCACTTACCAGAACTTTGAAGCCACTGCCTGGCTCCACCGGCGCTTCCTCCCAGTGTAATGTGTTAATATCACCAACGACTTTTATTTTTAGAGCTAAATTTTGCGGTGATAACATTCCATTATTTTCACGTACAGAGCTCTGAAAAATAATTCGTAATATTTAATAGTTTTAATAGTTATCGTTAAAAAAACTTTTTAACAAAAAAATAAGCTCCGAAAAATGAAAAATATTTAACTAATGTTAGTATACTTAGGTACTTTTGAGTCACAATTTCTTACCCTGACACACTCGTTGGCAGACAATATTGGAATCAATTTAAACTTCTCTTGAACTAGGCGTGGTATGTTGCGAAATTTTATATTATGCAGCACTATGCCTCCACATCTATAAACAATTTATACTCTTTATAATATACAACTTAAAAGTAAGGTTGGTTTTACTGATCGTCATTACATACCTGGTATGATCTAGAACATTGTCTACTTTTGCAGTGATCAATCTAACTTCATCCGTGTGATGTTGAAGATGTTTCCTAACATCGATGGTAATATTCCGTATGTGCGTGGGTTGTGTGACTCCGTCGTGAGCGTGTCTCAGTGCGTTGAGCTGCAGCAACCCATCGATCATCGTCACCCAGTTGTTGTTCCACACCAGTTGCGCCACGGATAAAGACTCGTCCACCGACTCGATGCTTCGGAACTCATCTCTGAATAGAGAAATTATTATCTACAAAATATCCAGTCAGGACTATGTAACCATGTGCCAAGCGGTCTTTATGGCTTTGTTCTGACATGATGTTTAGTGAAGCTTTGTAGGGTTATCGAGGGATTTACCCTGCTTACTTTACCATCAATTCATTGGCAATACCTTACACCGCGTATTCAACATCACTGGTGTGTCAGACGTCTAAAAGCGACGGTAACCGCTCACCATCAGGCGGAATATCTGATTGTGTATCGGGGTCCAACATAATAATACTATTCGAAAATCATGTATTAGGTATATTATTGTAAGCATATGTTATAAGGAATCTAACTGACTTGTAATTGTATCCTCGGTCACTGAAATGTCCATAGATATCATTTGAAGATATTAATGTCTTGTCACATATTGCATCAGCTTGCATTTGACCTGTCTTTTGTATGGTGAAAACATATCCACTTGCAACTTTTGATTTTCCTTCTAAAACCTGAAAATCCATTATTAAATAAAGATGTTATACAGTTAAATAATTACTGTTTATTTAATATCTGAATAAAAAACATTTAAAATGTGAATTGAAATGACCTCAAACCATCCACTGCCTCGTTGTATGCTGACACTAAGTTTGAGTGATTTTTGTTTATGAAGAATAGGCTGAGAGTACAAATGTACATCGTTGAACTGAACCGCAACTTCTTTTACCGGCTTTCCGGTCGACATTGCGAGAGTATCCCAAACAGCTACTAATGTGCCAGCGAATGGATACAACACTCTACCTGAAAGATTAAAACAGATATATTAGAGTATATTTTAGGAATTTGACGAGATTTTTAGTGCTGTTAAACAAAAAATCAATGTCCTAATCTCGGTCTCAATTTCGCCTTATTAAATATCTTTTAAAACGTAAAAAGTTTAGTATTTACCGTTAATTATGTTGCCAGTCAAATAACTGTAGTCGTCGTCATAGGTCGTTATCAAGAATTTACAAGAAGAAGTTGTTCTCCGGGAATCTTCAGCTATGGCTCTAACTTTCCTAAAATAAAATGTTCTGCTGTATTGCGAGGTGAACACTATTGTAATTGTTATTTATGTAGATAAATATACTACGTAAAATAATAAAAATCTTTACCAAGACTCCGTGTGGTTCCATTTTACCAGATGGGCCAAGTGAGGAGTCCCGGTTGAAACGGGAAAATTGACTTTTGGATAAATCCCTTGTACTCGAGGCGTATAACCGGTAACGTATAACCTGAAAAGTATACATAATTAATAGATGTACAAAAAAGAAGTATAACAAAAACGGCCTTAGTAGAGCATTTACAAAATACGATTTGTCGATCATTTATTGTATCTAGATTGTTATCAACCAGTTCTTTGTTAAGATATCAAAACTAGAGGTCAAAAATCATGATTATATCCATGTGGTCTGGTGAAGACAATACTCACTTGCCGATGGCTTCGAGCAGGAAGTGCACGTTATCAGGATGGTTGCGCTGAGCGAGCGGTATGTTGGTGCAGGTCTGCGGCAGCGAGCGGCGCAGGATGGCTTGCAGGAGACCGTGCGGCGCGATCTCCACCAGCACGGCGTTGCTCTCGATCAAACTGCACGTCTCCTCGAAATACACCGAACTCTGTCGCCATACAACATATACAACATATACAACATCAATCGAATGCCACAGTTGTGTTGGTCGCGCGACATATCAACACAATCATAGTTGCCTACCAAAAGGTTATTGGTGAGATACTCTGCGGAGCAATACTGTGCGATTGGCTCGTCCCACCTCTCCGGGGGCACCGACGTGGATAGCCAGCGAGCGCTGCGAGCTCGCGGCGTAACTATTATATCAGACAATGTACGTAACAAATGGGGACCTGGAATTATTAAATTTATTAATTTTTGTAGGTAAATAAAAATGTATAGGCTAGAAAAGTAAAAATACTCCTAAAGTTTAAAGACAAAATAAGACGTAATAGCATACCTGCATCAGCAATGTAACGCGAATGATACGCAATATTAGAACACGGTACTTCCTTTGCAAATATTCCATCAGCTACCAGGGATGCAACAAATTCCCGAAGTATTTGCTCAGGTCCCGATATGGTACTCGACTCGGGGCCGTTATGACATGCTATCTCAATTTCTGGAGGACATTGCTTTGAAAGCTGTAATAATATAAATAAGTACTTCGTGGATTAGAACTTTTCAGAGTTATTAAACATAGCGCATTTGACTAACAGTAACTTATGAACAATGATCGTACCTGAGTGTACCCTAAGCCTACGGCTGCCATCGCGCCTCGTATTAAAGGAGTCTCTAGCGACGCTCTCCCGCGGCTGTACGCTGATAGAATCATTTCCTCTGCAGTTAAACACCCGTCAGCATAAGCACACCCAAGTTCACCCACACTGTGGCCTGTAAAGGAATTCATGATGCGAGTGCAAGAGCTTTTTAAGGGTCCCAAAATTCATAATTAAACAAGGTATGTTATTTTAGTTTTTACCAATTATTTTATCCGGACGAAGTCCCAATGCCATCAGAACATCGGTCAAGGCAATCTGTATGGCTGCTATCCCCACAAACGAGTGCATGATGTTATCAAATATAGTTTGAACCGGTGAAGTTATTATGTTCAAAATATCTATTCCTTTAGGTTCTAATACTTTTCGGCAACTAAAAAAATAATCAATATTACTTTGTTATAGATAATATGTGATAGAGAAGTAAGAATTACCGATTGATCAAGATCAAACTTCGGCAATGATAAGGATTGGTAAGGGTTTACCGTTCGATAGCGGCTGCGAAGATGGGTATCCGCATGAGAGGTGCTCCCATACCGACCCACTGCGAGCCCATCCCGCTGTACACGAACCAGAGCGGACGCTGCGAGTCGTCGAAATGCTTGATTTCCTCTGATATACTTATCGTCTTCTGCTGCTCATTTGTATCTGTGAATAACAAAATATTATATCTATCACATATTATCATAATATACAATCGTAATAAACCAATCAGTTATATAGGCATATACAAATTTGTCTTAGCATTTTTTATTATTATGACATAGCAATTTACGATTTTTTTAATAGCTCACCCAAGATGATGTAGCCTCTCCCGAGATGTCCCGAAATATCTGTAGAATGTATATTATGCAGTAAAGCTAATTCCTCGGGATCAATGGGACGCGATTTCAAGTCTTCAAATATACTTCCTACATGTTCTTCTTGTCTTGCTGACACATTCACTAATCTTGGAATACATGTGCTGTATCGTGTTACGTCCTAAATAAACATAATTATTATTAATTTACAGTCGAAAAAGTTTATCTGGATATTAATTAAATATTTTGGAAAAAACCAAATGAATCACACACTCACTCACCTTTGCGTTAGAGCATCCTTTGAGCAGCACGTGCGAGTTGACTCCAGTGAGCGAGAGGCAGTTGAGAGCGGCGAGCGAGCCGCGGAAGGGGAGGTGCTCTCTCAGCACGCACATGCGTCCGTCGCGTATCGCCGCCACGTCTTGCCGCGGCGTGTCGCAGTGAAGGTTGCTCGCTACTAAACTATTATGGTACCCCAGCAGTACCTGGAACACGCTCAAACTAATGTTACATCATCAGGTTTCATGGCTGAATACGAGCTGTAGTAGGCGTACCTTAGTTATAGCAGTTCCTCCAGACGCCGCCTCAGTGTAGCCAACATTAGAGATGACGCTCCCCACAAACAGGGGCTCGGCTCTCTTGTCACAGAACACCTTCTCGATTGCTTGTAGTTCTGCCTTATCAGCCTCAGGAGTAGCTATAATTTATGTTTTAAATTATTTAAAAAATAATGTGTTCTGGACAGGTTGATGGGAGATAAAATATATAGTAGAAAAAAACGTGTCAATCCTCTTTCCCATGTTTTCTATAGAGACCCAAAATTGGTTACGACGCAGTGCTCTCAAGTTCTTTCCTACCTACACTATACTCAACATTCTTGCGATATTTGTATTAAATAACTGATATATTTTTACCTGAACCAAAGGCTTCAACATATTCGACTGCCTGTGGGCAAGTCATTGCCTCAGTATAAAACTGCTTAAGAAATGCAGCTGTTTCATTGGGGTCACGGGTAAACCCAAATATTTGGCCTGTTTCTCCACTTAACTTTGAAATAAATTCATTTTTAACGTGAACCACTTCAGCGTATACCCTAAAAGAAAATATTTGAGGTTATAAGTATAAGGTATGTAATAGCATTTCAGTTATGTAATTTTAGCATTTCTTGGTTGTCCATGAAATATTAGAACTTTTTTAACCATGGTGATGATGATGCATATAACTGGCCGATTTTAGCCTTGGTGACGTTTGGATAAGCATATTTAATTGAGACCAATGTGCAGTATTTAGGGAGTACCAAGGTCGTAGGTGGTCTGCCCTTTGACGCGTTCATTAATAGCTTGCATACCAAACTTTACCGTTGAAGGTGAAGGCACCTAGGACATGTCAATTTCCCATTGTCATAAATATAAACTGGTAGGCAGGCCTTGAGCTCATCAGAAATCATCATAAAGATATTCGCAGCGCTCTTCTTCTTTTAACCATAAAAACGTTTCTTAAAAGTCAAATATAATACCTTAGCGCATCCTTTGCTTTCTGTAGAAATATGACGCTAAGTGCTTCAGATTTTACGCAACCATTTGCATTGTTATCGAATGATTTTGTTGTTGTGTCTGGTGACATTTTTATGCATCTGTAACATTATTTTTTACCGTCAATGTGGCTTCATCACTACATACACTACTATACTATACACTACTACTATACTATGCTATACTATATAGTATAAAACAAAGTCGCTTTCCGCTGTCTGCCCTTATGTGTGCTTAGATCTCTAAAACTACGCAACGGATGGGGAACGGATGCGTTTGATGCTGTTTTCTATCTCCTATCTTCTAAATATATAAAAGGATAGAGTAACTGATTGATTGACTGACTGATCTAACAACGCACTACCCAAATCGCTGTACGGAAAGACTTGAAATTTGGTATTGAGGTAGGTTTTAAGGCGTAGACATCCGCTAAGAAAGGATTTTTGAAAATTTAACACCTAAGGGCAGAAAAAGGGGAGCCAAAGTCAAGTTTAGGAAAATTAACATGTTTGTGAAGACGGTTTTAGATAAGTTATTTAGAGAAAATAAAACGGGACTCCAAACGGATTTCGAAAATGTCAGCTTTCAAATATATTATAATAAATAGTTTCTCTGTAAATCCGAGGATGGAGGAACGACGGGTCGCGGGCCTTAGATAATATACATAAAATGCAATGCACAATAATCTTACTAATTTATAATCGTGAAAGTTTGTAAGAATGGATGTCTAGATGAATGTTTGTTACTCTTTCACGCCTAAATGGGACCAATTGAGCTGAAATTTGGTATAGAGACATTTAGGTATAGAGAGATAGCTTAGACCCTAATAACATATATTTAGGCTACAGTACAGCGGGTAAAGACGATGGGCGCAGTTAATATAATATCTAAATAATATAAAAGGAAAGAGTGACGTGAAAGATCAGTCAGTCGACTGATCTTTCAACGTACAGTCTAAGCCGCTGAACGGATTGTATTCAAATTTGGAATACATGGTCCTGCTGAGAAAGGATTTCTGCACGCGGGCAAAGCTGCGCGCACAAGCTAGTTATATACATTACGCTAAGTGTAATATTTGAACAATGTACCTGCTGTAATGTACTTGTGCGTGGGGATAGAGGCATACATTGGCAGCCCCCACTATAGCTCCTTCACACGTTCCTTCGTTCATAGCGTGGTATGCTTCTTCTAAGGCGACCGTGAAACCGCAGCAAGCATCGTCTAAAGTTATGGAAGGTCCTTTAGCATCCAACCAGTAAGATATCCGGTTAGCATACATCGTCTTGCTGCACCTAAACAAAGAAAATATAATAATATGCAGTTCGACAAATAAAGATTATGTGACACAAAGCACATACAGATACGGTAAGAAAACCTTCAACGAGCCTTTCAAAGGAGCCCGAAAACGAAATAAGTATTGGACTGTTCTTAAAACATTGGATTATTATTAATTATTTAGTAAGTGATAAAAAGAGCGAATGAAAAGAGTAAGCTGTTTTGTCAAATATCAGGGATTAGGCAAACTTTACCCATTTTTAATAATTAATAAATAAAATAGATGGAATTGTAAATCATTTATCATGGTGGCACTTCGTATAAAGGTGTTCGTATTCACCCTAATACGGCGACGTGAAGTGGCTTTATTCATATTTATTTGCCAATGCTCAACGGTGTTATTAGAATTTCACGAATATAGCAATAACCGATACATAAGTTTGTAAAAAACACGATCACCGAATAGCGATGTGAAATGCTACCAATTACTAGTTGTGAGACGAATGAACAAAATAATATATTTACCCTGTAATACCAAAACCTGTGCTCGATGACCGGTCAGTAACTCCAGCTCTTTCTGTATCAGATAGAGCTGCCGCGATGTAAACACCGATTTTCTTGCCATTAAGATGTTTCGGACTCATTCCAGCATCGTAGATAGCTTGGTACGCGTGCTCAAGGAGTTTACGAGCCATTGGATCCATACAATTAGCCAGATGATGATGCACCATGAAGAATCGAGAATCAAAAAGATGGACATCCGGCACATTGCCCATGTAATCCGGGGCTTCAGGATGAGACCACTTCCATGGTTTGCTCTTTGTTGACACTGGATTGATCTTCAAAGTAAACAGGTATATATTAAATATTAGACATACGTTAGGTTACCTCATGCTATTAAAATAAGAAAATTCTTTATATAAAATAACGTGGGTACATGCAATTACCGATTTCTTGTGGATATGATTTACATTAAATCTTACTAATATTATAAACGTAAAAGTATCTAAGAATGAATGGATGTCTGGATGAATGTTTATAACTCTTTCACGCGTTTAGGCGATTGAGCTGAAATTTAGTAAATAGATAGCTTAGACCCTGGAACAACACATAGGCTACAGAATAGCGGATAAAACAGCTGGGCGCAGCTAGTACAATATAAGTGTTTCATCATGTTAATTTTTTTTTAACAAAAAGTTGGCTCGATTATTACTGTAAAAGATATGACACTAACCTTATCATAAAGAATATCAGAGAACTCCTTGACACTGTGCGACTGCGGGAAGAGGCCAGACATTCCAGAGATGACGATTCTCTCAGCGGGCATACTCCGAATCCCTTCACCGAGACTGCTTCTAGGTTCTTGCTCTGGAGTAGGCGTCATGTTTTGTCTACAAGTACTGCAACGATAATATTACAAGCTGTTGCATAAACGTCGGAAGAAACAATGTCAACTTACGCATCGATTGTGCTATTTATAGGTCTTCCTTATACAATAAGGTATTCTCTTCATTTAAAATTTATGATGATACTGAATTGACGGCAGGTTGAAGGTACGGGTCAAGCGAATTTTATTATCGCACGCTAAGAACTAGCACTACACGTAATAGGAGGAGGTGATTTATTCATTGTATTTATTAATTGATGGATATACATACCTATAACCTGGAATTGTATGTTGCCTTATTTTGGCAGTTTATTTACGTATAAATTTTACTTTTTTTATTTTTTTTTATTTTTTGTGTACATCCACATGCAAGCCTAGCAAGGTTGTGGTGGTGGGCGCGATGTATCAAACATAATATATAGATACTCGTATGTAGGTAATATGTATATCCTAATGATTTGCCGTCAGTGCATAATTTTTTAATTAAAGCAGTTGTATAAATTAGTTCTGTATATATCAATGAATAAAGTAAAATACGTGGGGTAGCAAGTAATTAGTTCGGTGGATTTCAAAGGAAGCATCGACTTAGGTACTGTACATACACACCATGCTTTAATTATTATACCAAAATATATTCGAACTTGTTGTGTCAATATTACTATCACTACATAGTATTAAACAAATATTATGTCGGTTAAAACACAAAAGATTTTACCGACTTGGTAATACATGGATTTCACAACTTTTTACGGTAGAAGAACTGCGAGTTGCGAGACTTGTTTTTTTTTTACAAATTGTGTTTTTGGAGGCATATTATAATTATCACTACATAGTACATAGTATAAAACAAAGTCGCACCCCGCGTCTGTCTATCCCTATATATGCTTAAATCTTTAAAACTACGTAACGGGCTTTTATACGGTTTTCATTAATAGATAGAGTGATTCAAGAGGACAGTTTATATGTATAATACATGCATAATATAGTAGAAGAACACTGATAATTTTCTATTTAGCGCGACGAAGTACTCGCGGGTCTACTAGTGTAAAATAAATGACTGTTTCAATTAAAATAAAACAATAATAATACGAGTAATAAATTTATGGGGCCCCGTTTAGTGAGTGGCGAGTCATCACCTGCCTATATATTTCCTAATGGGACGGAAGTGGCAGGTCCCGTAGTCTCTAGCAATAGCCTCATTAACCATTAATGTAGAATGCATATCCATAGCCTAGTTCAAGTAGTTTCCATTAATTAGCAATAGTCCTGTCTCTTGGCAGAGATTGTATTTGAGCTCAATTTGTATAGATGGACTCACAGATAGACTCCGATAGGTGTCACCCATTCCTCCTCCTTAGTCGTTCACTCTTGGCAGAGTGGTCGTGGTTGATGATGCTGCATTTTCATTATTGGCTAAAACAGCCCTCGCGATGCGCCTCCACTTGTCACGGTCTCCAGCGTCTCGGGAAAGATGCACTACGGAGGTTTGTGTCGCAGCTTTGATGATATCTGTCCAACGCGTTGGTGATCGACTGCGTGACCGCTTGCCCTCTACATTTCCCTGGACAACGAGTCTCTCCATGGAGTGTTCGCTTCGAACAACGTGGCCGAAATATTTAAGGATTCGTGTTTGCACAGTCGACGACAATCTCTGCTTGATTTTAAGCTCCTCCAGGATTGAGACATTGATCCTAAACGCTGTCCAAAGAATCTGCAGCAGTCGCCGCCAGCACCACATCTCCAGTGCATCGATTTTGCGTCGGTCTTTGAGGCGAACCGTCCACGTTTCTGCGCCATAAAGAAGTACCGGGAAGACAAGGCTTTTCATTAGACGGACTTTCGTGGCTTTGGTGATATTACGGTTGCACCTTACTCTTTTCAGCTTGTCAACGGCAGACCGTGTGATAGCACATCTCCTTCGAATCTCGTCCTCACATCCCCCATTGTTTGTGAGAGTAGAACCAAGGTACACATAGGACCCATTACATTTACATTAAAAGCACAAAAGGGCCTCTGCGCGTTGGACCTTTTTTGTCTTCGTATAGCCTATATTATAAAGGCCCGGGTTTGACCCGTGTTTAAGAGCGACATAATAATAATGGGGTTATACTCCAACAGAAGGTTACCCTAATTACACTGTCAGAGTCTAATCACAGTAACAGTTATAGGTTGTGTGGCCAACCTATATGTTGCGGTTTCAGGTCGCCGAGATTACTACAGGGCAACATGACCTAACGCCTGTCTCCTACATAATATGTAGGAGATCTTATAGGAAACAACCGGATGGATAAAATAAATAATTTTGATATTATGATCATACCTCTAATATACCGGTATAAAGACAGTACTCGTATAGTTACATAATCAGTCGGACCTATTGTACATAATACAACCTACTCATGATAGAATAGAATAGAATACTCTATAATGTGGACCAATATTTACAAAACTATAGTATAACACTGACTTAAAAAAAAACTCACTAATACTAAATTACTTAAAATAAGAGATAATGTTTGCCTACAATGGGCGGCCTCATTGCTTTAAGCGATCTCGATAGGACTCTGTTTTAAGTGATATACATAGGTGTGTTAGTACTGTGTACGTACTTTAAAATTAACCTTTTTTGCTTCATTTTACACGTGATCGTTATCAATATCCCCTATGCATATTCACATTGATATTATTATTCAGTGTAGGGAAGGATGTGTATTCAATTAGGAAAGGTATTTAGTCAAACAACAGGCAAAGGTTAATTCATAAATTTTAATATATTGTTATATTTAACATGTACTAACATACCGATTGTTAACTACTCATTGTTTATGATTTCATTTACAATTATTTATAAACAATGAGCACTTCTTCCATCCAGCTGTTACATTATGTTATTATTGACTTCACCAACACCAGACTCATTCAAGTACACCTACTAAGATTTGTGTATTAACGCGTTTTCCTAGTTTATTAAAAATCTTGGATCAGCCCGGTTTTACAACAAGTTTTATTGGATTAACTGAGGTTAAAACGTGTAAGTGCTGCATAAATTACTGTTTTTGAATATGTTTGTTATTTCCAATAAGTCGTCGTCTAGATATGAGTTGATGATGGCAGGCGCGGAGAGGTCGGTGTGCGCTCGGTGCAGGGGAGCGCGCAGGCGGGTGCGCTCGAGCGGGCGGCGCGAGTAGCGCTGCAGCGAGCAGCGCTCCTCTGCGCTCGCCGCCGGGCGCAGCACCACGAGCCGCGAGCGCAGCGTGCGCGCCGCCGCGCTGTAGCGCCGCACCGTGCTGATGCGAGCGTACGCCGCCTCCACGACCGCGCGTATGTACTGCGCCGAGTGTGACACGCGACCGACCGACGCGCGCACACATGCCTCTACTCTCTCGGACCACGAGAGGCGATGTTCCGTGGACGCGGCCGCTGCCGCTCCCGACCACATCAGCGAGAACATGTGCCGCACTACCCCGCTCTGTAGCTTCTCTTCGCTGCTGAACTCGCTCAGCTCTCGTTCTAGCGTCGCTTTCATCTCATCGGGGCCGTCTCCGATGCTATATAGTGTTCCTGTTAGACCTGTGGAAATCGAAAAGTTCCAATTAATAGTACTGTTTTAGGTATAACATACCCGTGTTGTAACATGACCTTTCTTACCATTATCTTCCAGAATGCCCGTCAATTCCAGCGCCACAAATATACCGCACTCGTAAGCCAGCAGGTTTTTCTTTACTTTGAATTTTTCTAGCAGGATCTACAAATACGTTAGCGACATTTTATTGATGGAATAATTATAATTACGAGTAGGTACCTATTGTATAGTAGTATTATCACAGTATATTAAAATGTTTAATTGTATAATCCATACCTTAGCATACCGGTACGCCAGTTCGGTGACAGTCTCCTGCGGTCGGTCCAGCACCGGCTGCAGCACGAATGCTGGCAGCTTGAGGTGCTCACACAGCGTGCGGAACCGAGTGTAGTGACCCTCCAGACCAGGGATTATAAACAGGTAGGTCTTGGTTTCGTCTATTTCATCATCCATCTGAAAATAAAATAACCAAGACTCGTATACATGGTCTATATATAAAATATCTTCATTAACGAAAATGTTCATTTGACTAACCGTTTTACTTTCATGTACTAGTGTTTTCAAGGGTATGAAATCTGCGTTTATATAAAGTTCGTCAAGTTTTACGTCTGAAAAGAATGTACCCAATCCCTTTACATCATCATCCTCCACATTGCGTTCTTCTGCATTCTTCTCAAATTCCATAATTCTGCAAATTAAATATGTGTGATGGACAATGGACACGCAACAATTAAAACGTGACCAGGTTACCTATAGAGACCAGATTCAAGTCAAAGTGCCAGAGGACAAAATTAAGTGGAAAATAATAGTTCTGTTATTGAATAAATATTATTAGTAGTACAAGGCGAATATGTATTAAAACAGTCATTCTAAATATCAACTGGCATTTCATCCATAGAAACATTTGTTAAATAAACTTCCAGAACTACTAAAGAGACAAGTAATCATGGTCGTTGATCATCGTTACCTACTACTTCTACAACTGTTTATTTACTATTATAATATTAATCCCAATTAATTGTTTCGCTCATCATGTTGAACACTTTCTGATAAGACTAAGGTCCTAAATTCAGAAAAGACAAATTATATATAGGAAACCATTAATACACAAAATGTTATATTTCTATATTTACTTACTTTTCTTTTGTAAGGTTTAGTATTGCTTCATCGTCGAATGAAACCTGATGGTTGTCATAAAGAAAAGATTTGATTAACGGTAATGACTCGGTCAATCCCAGGTCTCGCAATGTGGCATCGTCCTTACAGTTATTGTTGTCTAAAATAAAGAAAACATTGTCACAAGTCGTGGATCCTAACGAATAAGTGAAAAGAGATAAAACGATAGATTATATTATCATTGTTAATATTATCTCTTCTTTGTAATTACAAGTAATTCTTTTCTATTGAAATGGTGGTCTGGAGACCTTGAGTATAATTAGTTATTATTATAATAAAAATATATTTAACATAAATTGTTAAACATAATGCAGAAATAAAGTAGTTTGTATTTTCGAATAATATAGTAGGATTATGTACCAGCAGAAGCGGATATCAGCGAGAGGAGAGAAGGTTACAGAGGCGGCAGTGGACGAGCAACCTGAACAGAAACCCCACTGGCTAGAGCTCGTTCAATGGCATCTACTGCACCACGGATCCATGACGATTGTAAGCTTGAGCCATTTATCACGGCATCATTCTAAAATATAATTCAAAGAACATTGAAAACACAAAAAACATTAAAAGAGTATTAAACGAAAATACACAAATGATAATATATAATATTATATTTGAAAAATTGTAAGAAACATATCAAATTCTAAGCTAACTCACATTTTTATAAACAGGTAAACTTAATGCTGATGCTACATATCCATTTTTGGATCGAGATATACATGTGTTGTGTCCGAAGTTGCCATCAACTGTGACCACACCAAAATATCTGAAATAAAGAATAAATATTATTAATAAAGCATATAAAATTATATTAGCATATTTATAACTGCTTTAAAATATTATGTTGCTGAAGTGGTATTCGGCTGGTCACTTTTGCCGCAGAACCGATGGGATAGGGGTGTTCAAGAGTGGAGACCGCGTCTCGGCAAACATCGTGAAGTCCTTGGGCGAGATGGGGCAACGATATCTGGAAAGTCGTGAGGAGCGGGTGGAGGAGGAAGACGGAGGACCGAGTTGAGTAGCGTGCCTATGTCCAGCGGTGAACGAGCGTGGGCTAATGATGTTGATGATCAATATTATGTTTTTTATTTCTTACTGCAAGAGCGGACACAGGTTTCCTTGCAGCAGTATCGAGCAGGTCGAGCAGTGTTGCCGCCTCGCTGCCGCTCCTGTCTGTGTCTGCAGCTATCACGTATATTGCCTCGACCGCGCCGCACTCGCTCGTCTCCTTCAACAGTTTACTGATATCGTCGCTGTTACATAGATCTCCGCCGTGTATTTGGACATCGACACCAAGCTTTTGCCATAACCTGTTTAAAATATGATTACGATATTAAGATTAAAATATTATTTAAATAAATAATATTATGACGAATATTAGTTATTATAATCTTTATATGCACAGATAACTAGGCAACATTTCAATTTACTAGTGTGGATATTACGAATGTGGATCCCAAAAACTGCTAGACCTGTCGAGGAATACTTAACTTACCCAAATTTGATTCTGTCGACTGTCGACTTTGAACGTTGGGGTACTTACCTAGTCGACCTCCTGCAAAGGAAGTCTACCCCCGGTGAAGACAATGCAATATTCTTGTGTTGAAAAGATCTGAAGCCATGATGAGAAAAATGAAGCTAAATATGCTGACAAACTGAACTATCTTCTGTGTGGCCAACCTCAAATAGTATTTAAAGTAAATCAAAAACAATTTTTAGGTTTAATGACAATCTCAAGATTTGTGTCTCGACAACGAATAAGGAGAAAAAGTATATAATGTTATTGGTCATTTGGATGCTGTTTACCATATAAACTCAGTGTCCTAAATAAAGTAAAATAACGTCTCTGCACTTACGTGAAAAAAAACTTGAAGAAAGCAATTATACGCGTATGTATTTTTTGTGTATAAATATCATCCACAATAGGAATAGTGGATTTTGATCAGTTAGTTTTAGATTAAGTTAATTAGATGATAGGTATTTAGTTTTGATTAATATAATAATGTATTTAATAAAAATTTAACAAGTCGATTCACACTTTTCCTATAGGTAGGCGTATTTCGTAACAATTTTTGGTTACAGACCGCCTACGCCCGCTTATGAAACGAAAAATTATACGATTCGCCTTCGCGATTCAAAAGGAAATAGGAACCAACTTACCTAGAATTTATTTAACCAACTTCATAATAGGAGTTAATGAACACGATTCTTTGGATTGTTTTTTTTAAATATTATTATTGGCGTTTATACTCTAAAAGAACAGGTTACCGCTTTTACAGACCACTGATCACTGTCAGAGTCAAATTACAATCACAAATTATATGTGTTGTGAAGCTAACCTATTGCCAATTTGGAAATCACATCTATGAAAATTGTTTTTTTTTATTCTTTACAAATTAGTATGTTAAGCGACGATGCGCCCGGATATGTGAGCAGACTAAACCTAGAAAGTGTGATAATTCCCATCCTGGCTTTATTAAACATCGTGCTGGAACACGGTCACAATGACCGCTTGGGGACTCAGTTTTGTCTAATGGGTGGTAACTTGCTACGGCTGAAGCCTACCACCAAGCAAGCAACGTAGCTAAGTAAAAAAGAAAAAGCCGCCAAGTATAGCAAGTGGAAAAAACCGCACATAACTAATTATTGACGGGCTTCGAAATCGGTGATCCAGAATTACATCACTAAAAATATTCTTCATCTTCCTTTCTCCTTCTAGTTAATATCCTGTTAGCATTCAGTTTCTTCGGTTGTGCTGGTCTAGTGATACAATTCCAGGAGATTCAGTTCATTGAGGTGACACTGCATGTTTGGAACACCTTCAAAGCTATTAACGACACCCTGAGGAGTACTATTAAGGGTAACTTTTTTTTTATACAACGAAGTACTAAGACGATCAAGACGCTCTCCTGATGGTAAGATATAACGCTGCCCACAATTAGCACAGTGCACTGCGTCAACGCTTCTTACTTGAGAGTCATGTTAAGACTCTTCAGCCCAGTAATTTCAGTAGCTACAGTGCCCTCCTACCAAGGCACAGTAATGTTTGCACATCACTGCTCAGGCGGTAGAATAACTGGCACTGTTGGGGTACCCACCTAGTCGACCTCCAGCAAAGGAAGTCTACCCCTGGTATTTCGGAATATTCTAATTATTATAATCAGTAATTCATCATCATTAGCCTTAATCAAATGTATTTGGGTCATTTTCAAAAAAACTGTACACTGCGGAAAAATTGATGAAAAGATGCAAGATCGTGGCAAAGCATTCATTGTGGCCAATATATATTAATTAATCATTTAATTATTAGAAATTGGTATTAAAATAAATAAATTTAATAGATTTACGGAAAAATTAAGATTTTACTACACTCAGGTATCACAATATATTCCATTCCGAAACTACTTATTAATGTTGATAAATAATATAAATAATGCAAGTTTTGCAATAAAAAGGTGTTTAATCTGTGTAATGTACCTAAAAGTTCATAAAAAATATATAGGAAAATAAAATCAACTTAACAAACTCAAGGAATCGTATATTAAGTTTCCATTACGTTACTCTTTGGATAAAAATGAGTAATAAATTTACTTTTTTTTTATTATTGCAGCACTTAAGAGCTATATAACTAAATTATTTTTATTTATTTTTATTTTATTATTCAGCACAACGCTAGGACTAACTTAATGCTAAAGTAGCATTTTCTACCAGTTGACCTGTTCCTGGAGAAAATTTACATGGATAAAGGAGGAGTGCAGACAATATCAAGGACAGTTATTAAGAAAAAACTAAAACTAAACATTAAAACTACCAAACTAATAAGTACATATTAAAGGTATACTTACATGCAATAAAATACACAAATATAAATACTAAATAAAAGACTACGTAGACAGTAATTAAATTAAATAAATAAATAATATATACTATAATAATATTATACTTAAATAAATAAATAAAAGCAAATCGGAAATGAGTACGATAAATAAGATTATACTATAAATATAATAATAATTAGCCTGAACATTTAGGACGGATAAAAGCTAAGTAGGAACAATAGCAAAATCTATTTGCAACCAGCAACTCTATTTGTGAACTTTTTTAATGTAGTGGTCACGTACCTTTCTCTTAAATGTTTCTTTGGACGTCGCACTTTTTAAATCCAGCGGTAGCGCATTCCAAAGCCTGACTGCTTCCACCGTAAAAGAGTTGTCAGTAAAACAGGTCGTATGAGGGGGCATATAAAGGAAAAGCTCATAGAAAGACCTGTGTTGCCGATCACTCTTCTCTTTACTAAAGCAGAAGCATTCTTTTAGATATGTAGGGGTGTGTGGGTCATTTAGAATGGAGTAAAGGAGACATAAAATACGGACTTCCCTACGTTCTCGGATGGGGAGCCATTTAAGTCGCTCACGATACTCAGATACATGGTCATATTTTTTGAGACCGAAAATAAATTTTATGCAGGTATTCAGCAGTCGATCTAATTTATTTAGGAGATCGGAGTTTAAGTCAAGAAAACACACATCTGCGTAGTCAATTATAGGGAGCAATAAGGAGTTAACGAGAGAAAGTTTAGTTTTAGTAGGAAGAAAGTTTTTAAGACGGACAATAGAGTGAAAAGAAGCGTAGAATTTACGAGAAATTTCTTTCACGTGGTCCGACCAACAAAGATTAGAGTCAATAAGGATACCTAAGTCTTTGACATTGTGAGAAAAAGGAATTGGAATATTATTATAATAAAGAATAGGTACTGTTGATATGTCGACTTTCGCTAATTGGCGGGAACTACCAATCACAATAGCTTGGCATTTGTCCGGATTCACTGATATACCAAAACTGTTGGACCAGGAAAGGAGCCGAGAGAGGTCATCATTGAGTGCAACAATTGCACGGCCGACATCAGCTGCAGGGGCGGCAAAATAAAGCTGTAGGTCATCAGCGTACAAGTGATAGTTACAAACAAGGTGGTCAGATAGAAGATTAATAAAAAGGGAAAAGAGAAGAGGTGACAGAATACCACCTTGAGGAACGCCAGTGGCCACCTCAAGGCAGTCAGAGAAATGTTGGCCATTACGAAGAACTTGACAGCGTTTGTTTAAGTAAGAAGAGAACCAAGAAATGGAAGTGGCTGAGAAATTTAGGCGTGGAAGAATAGCAAGAAGTAAGTCGTGGTCAACAGCATTAAAGGCATTGCTGAAATCAATTAGGACTAGGACAGTTACTAGTGTTTTTTCCATATTTAGTCGAATATCTTCAGTGACCTTCAGTAGTGCCGTAGTCGTGCTATGACCAGCCCTAAAACCAGATTGGTAAGGATTATTCAGATTAGTGTTACTAAGATAATCTGTAACTTGTTTATGCACTACAGCTTCCAAAACCTTTGACAGGAATGGCAAAATAGAGATGGGACGAAAATGGTGAGGGAGAGCAGGATTTGAGATTTTAGGAAGTGGTAAAACAAAGGCTTTTCGCCATTGATTAGGGAAAATACCAGTGGACAGTGAAGCATTTATGATGTGAGTGATAGAAGGGATAATATGGTTAATGATGAGCATAATCATTGTACGCCCAATTTCATCAGCTCCAACAGCTTTAGATCCCAGCGAGCTCAATATTTTCCTGACAAGATCCTGGCTTACAAGGCTGAAATCGAAAACATCACTATTCGGCACAGGAAACGTGGCTATTTTTTGGAGGGTAGTCTGTTTGACTACAGAAGAGATTTTATTAGTTGCAGTGAAATGGAAATTTAGAACATTGAGATCTAATGAAATGTTGGTATCATTACTAATGAGAGACCAAAAATATAAAACTATTAAAATAAACGCACCATAAAAATCACATAGCACTTCGTTAATTATTACAACTTAGACAAAATTATAAATGGGACAGTCACGGAATGGATTGCATTGGTAACGGAAAAGATTTCTTAAGCCTAAGACATACTGACAGTAAAAATCATCAAGTATGAATTAAATTATTACAATCAATAATATCTTCACCAAAACATTTTCGACATATGAAATCATAATTATTTTTATTGCTTTTATTGCACGTAACACAAAACCAATTTAAAAACTCGCCATACATTTTGCTAAATCAGCAGACCTAAAAGCTATATTTTTCTTACATGCAAACAGAATATTTCGATATATTGTCGACCTAATAATTTTTTTCCTTTGGAGATACGGAACCCTAAAAATGTACTAAAATATAAATGTCATAATTTTTTATGTAACCAAGATATTGATATTGATTGTAAAGTTAAGCCCGACGAGAAAATTTTGAAAAGCCAGTAAAATATATAAGTAGGATATTCCCGTACAGTCATTATACTTTTCCACCATCTTAAGCGGCAATTTTAATTTTGTCAAAAAACTCATTTGTTATTAAAGAACATTCGAGTGGTGCCATCTTTATGTCACTCACTTTTGCCAAAATGTACAGTATACATTAGGCTTTATGATTCCATTCCGAATTTTTTTACTTCCACTTCTACGTTACCTGTGTTTTGGTTTCGGAAAAGAAGTAACGGGTACCGCGATCTAAACAACATTAATTCGTTAAAAATATATTAATGTAGTATAAATTAAGAATTGAATATTATACACGATTCCTTGATATTTATAGAATTCATCAATACATTTTGTAGAAAATTGACTATTTTATTTAGCTTTGTTTTTGGTTTCGGTTTGGGAAAATCAAAATTGGACCGTTGGTTACTTTCACTGTTTTACTGTTGCGATCGCCATCCAAATGAACGAATCGAATATTGCTGCTGTTTGTGTGTTAGATTTAACGTTGCTCTTGATATAAATGCATTAAAAGTGGTAAACTTATAAAGATATGTTTCTAAAAAGGTGGTTTCGGAATGGAATTTTCCACATTTAATGAATTACGTCCTCTAGTAAATTTATTTATAAAATATAGTAATAATGAACTTAAAAATATAGCGTTATTTTTAACTAAAGCAATAATTTCTATATGTTCCGAAAAAATAAACATAAGTATTACTTATACTTGATAAAATTGGAAATTTGATAGTTTTATTGCGTAACTTGTAGTTTTAATGCATTGCTACTAAAATATTTTAATATCTTTGTTGGTAATTGTGTTATTTATGAAAATAATATATAAAATACCTTAAAAAATACCGATAATTATATTTTTTGTACTAATTCTTCTTAGACTATACAAATATTAATTATAATTACAGGTGAAGTAGTGGGACAAGCCCAAAAATGAATGTACAATTTTTTTGAAAATGACCCATTTAATGTTAATTATTATGTTTGTAATTATTGTGTGCAATAAAGAGTCATTTAACTATCTATCCAAGCCCCCGCGTAGCAAAGGCGACACAACAATACAACTTAGGTATCCTCAAGGCACTAGTGAATACATAGGTACCTTTCTAGGCATCTTGTGTGATTCTTTGTCAACCTCATCTGCACTTTCCATCAGGTGGAATGTGGTCAAAAGTAGGCCTATTTCGTATATAAAAAGGGGTCTTCTTCGATATAGCTATATCTATTGTTTTGGTCGGTATGAGTTGTTTCTTATTTTTAAGCATTACACATTCGAAAAATTAAGATTTCTCGAATGAATTCCATGGCACTGTGAGTTTTTTCCCAACAAGATCTTGTCCAGAAAACACAAATTCATCTTGAATTAACTCACGCGTAGGAATCCTATTAATATTATAAACGTGAAAGTTTGTAAGAATGTATTGACGTCTGGATGTATGTTCGTCACTCTTTCACACCTAAACGGGTGGACCGATTGAGCTGAAATTTGGTATAATGATAGCTTAGTAGGGACTAAGGAATAACACATAGGGTATACAGCGGGTAAAACCGCTGGGCGTAGCTAGAGTTGATTAAATAATCATTGAATATAGAGTTTTTTTTCGCTTTCAGGAGAATCACCGTTATCAGCTCCATTATACAACAGACGCGTCCGTCGGCTGAGCTCGGCATATGTCTCCATCTGTGACGCAGTGCGGGAACTGAACAGATCTTACGGACTGATACTGTTTCTGATATTAGCTTTACATTTTATGAACTTCAACGTGTCGTTTTACATACTCTTTAAAAAATTGAGTGAGTTAATTGAACGTTCAGTAATACTAAAACTACTTCCTCTGGAAGCGGTCGACTAGGGTTCCCCAACAGTGCCAGTTATTCTACCGCCTGACGTGCAAACATTACTGTGCTTCGGTAGGATGGCATGTAGCTAGTGAAATTACTGGGCTGGGCTAAACATCTTATGACTGTCAAGTAAGAAGCGTTGGCGCAGTGCACCTAGAATTTTACCTTTTTAAAATCCTGGGTAGCACTGTACCTACTTATTACGGGCAGCGTTATCTCTTACCATCAAGAGAGCGTCTTGCTCGTCTTCTTACTTCGTTGTATAAAAAAAAACAAAATTATTAACAGACATCAAAAAGTGTATGGAGTGGGTATTAATATGATCACCTGTATGCAATCTGATGTACATATTTAGATAAATAAGACTTTATGGAAACATTAAAAATAAAATGTACAAAAGAAAGGCATTGACATTGATTTAAGTTATACTAGCTGCGCCTATCGTTTTTACCCGCTGTACTGTAGCCTATGTGTTATTCCAGTGTCTAAGCTAGCTCTATACCAAATTTCAGCTCAATCGGTTCACCCGTTTAGGCGTGAAAGAGTAACGAACATACATCCTTACGAACTTTTACGTTTATAATATTATTAAGATTGTTTGGACTTCGTTAAATTTACACAGGACAATCCTTTAAAGCTTCTAAACAAAATTTCATAATGATTGTATGTTTATCCTCGAATTTCAGCAAAACCACTGGTCAAGTTTTACCATTCTTATTTTAATGACTTAAGGTACATTTCAAGTCTCACCGAATATCGATATACATAGTTTTAGAGCTGAGCTACACAACTATCGGAACTACGCAATCGCTCCTCGCCGCTTGCCAACTCGTTTCTACATTCTATCTCTACTCGTTACTGGCTTATCGTTGCCGGTGAGACAAATGCCTAAAGACGATCCAATTTTTTAAAATATCACTTGTTTTTTTTTTGTTATAAGTTTATATCGATGTACCCGATGTACCTACAATGATGGGGATAATCGCAGTGGCAAACGACATCGCTTGGTGTATCTACCACGTCGTCAATATCGTGATGTTGATTGAGCCCTGCCACTTGACACATTCAGAGGTAATTGTGATATAAAAAAGGTAAATAAATATCTTTTGCCTTTAAAATTTTGGAAAATAAGCAGATTAAACATAGAAGATGGGATAAATCCCTCTCTGGCTTCACTGAACATTTACAGAAGTACATAATCTGGGGTATTTTACCGGAGGTAGACTTTGCAGGAACATAAATCCAGACATCCATACTTACATTCTTACCAACTTTCACGTTTATAATATTACTAGCTGCGCCCAGCGGTTTTACCCGCAGTGAGTACTTATGTAGCCTATGTGTTATTCCAGGGTCTAAGCTATCTCTATACAAAATTCCAGCTCAATCGCTCTAACCGTTAAGACGTGAAAGAGTAACAAACATCGTGACATCCATTCTTACAAACTTTCACGTTGCTAATATTGGTAAGATAAAAAGGAGTATATGTAATAGATATAATATATTACAGCTGGCAACCACAGCCGAGCTGGTAGGAGTCCTGATGCGTGACTCGTACTCCACATACGAACCCTTGGCGGTGGAGCTGGAGGCGTTCCACAGACTGCTCGTCCTGAACCAGCCCTCCTACGCACCGCTCGGGGTCACCACCATGTCGCGGGCGCTTATGGTCATGGTAATAGTTTGTTTCAATATGAAGGTACATTAGGATGTCCCGACCTAGGCGTGTTTATAGCCAGGGCCGGTTTTAACATTACCAGCGCCCTGGGCGAGATTTCTACGGCGCCCCCTAAAAAGCAATTCAAACCCATACTAAAATGAAAAAAATTCCAGGATTTTTTTCTGGGCCGAATCCGATGGACAAAATCATGGGCGTATCTAGAAAAAAATACACCTTTCCTGCTAGCTGCGAGCTCCGAGAAAATTTTGAATTTTTAGCACGAAGCACGAGCTGCGTTATCTTGCTCCGAGTGGCAAAGAAACTAAATAGGTATTCATATTTATAAAAGCGCGAATAACTCGCTGCGAGCGCCGAGAAAATTTTGAATGTTTCAGCTAGTGTTGCCCAAATTCAGTCTTGGTCTTGCAGTCTTGGTCTTGTTCTTGCGTTTTTGCAAGACCAAGACCAAGAACAAGACCGCGTATTTTTAGCAAGACCAAGACCAAGACTGACCGTGCAAGACTTGAGCAAGAACAAGACATAGCCTGCAAGACTCTTGCGTCTTGCAGCTAGGACTTAGCGCTATTTCACTGAGTAGTTAGGTGTAACAGTTCGGTGTATAGGTAGGTACGCTTAGGAATTCTATGAGACGCAAAAAACTGTATCAAAGAATATGAAAAACTGGACCTATGCGCATTACGACTAATACCATAAACATAGCGAATAAAAAAATATCTATTAAAATCAAACTGAGTGCATGCATAGTTATGTTTTAACCATTGGCACTTTGATAATGCGGCATCAAAGGTTTTGTACTTACTTCTCAAAGAAATTTGCCGCTTTTCGGAAGTACATGGTTATGATACACGCGCCGGCGGCTTCTTTTGAAATCTAAAACAATCGTGGGCGCCACGCCGAAATCATAACATTTGACACTATTTGATTGCCGCCATAGGGCGTAGGTATACTCATGCAAAATAATTTCCTAGTAGAGTACCTACAGGTGTTCCAAAGAATAAATAAGTTTCAGAGTGCTTAGAATGAAAATGAATACATTATACTGATCACGCAAGTAGTATTATGATTAGGATAAAATGGTAAGGATAGGTAGTAGATGTCATATTATCTCTTTCTAGACAGATAAGTATTGTTCTTTAAAATACAGTCAAGTTATTGTAATTAATTTGTTTTTTTACATGTTTTAGCAAATGTTTTATAAATCATAAATGTTTATTAAGAAACAGTTACTTCCATGGAAAACGACATATAGGTCAGTTGATTTTTCGAATTTCTTATCAAATCTTCAGTTATTTATTAATCTGCTTGATCTTTACTATGGCTATGTTAATTCAAGCTCACAATGTTCCAATTCTAATACGTTTTTCTAAGATTTAAAGTAAACTTTAATAAATAGTAATAGACTAATAGGTAATTGCAAGTCTTGCAAGACTCTTGCTGCAAGACCAAGACCAAGACCAAGACTGGGAGCGCAAGACCAAGACCAAGACTGGCTAAGTCTCGTCTTGTTCTTGCATTTGGGCAACACTAGTTTCAGCACGAATGATGTGCGTTAAGCTTGCTTCGAGTCGCAAAGAAAGTAAATGTTCTCATTTATAAAAGCGCGAGCAGCTCGCTGCGAGCGGCGAGAAAATTTTGAATTATTCAGCACGAATGTTGTGCGTTTAGCTTGCTCCGAGCGGCAAAGAAACTAAATAAGTATTCGATTTTTAAAACTATCGCGAGTGTTCTCCATAACTAAAAACAAAAACGGCACAACTCACGTCTAATATTGTCGAGAATATCTCGACCACGGTTTCGGATAATTACGATGTCCTTCATCAGGAGATCACGCCTGCAGTAACCGGCGCTCACCGCCATGAGCGCCGGTGAGAGCCCTCAAGATGAGATTGGATTCTATTTTTTTTCCATATATTGCACGGGACACCCTAATGTACGTACATTGTACATATCTAATAATATATTATATTTTCCTTTCGAAAAAAGTATGTTCACAATGTTGAACAAAACGTGGGTTTGTGTTAAACCCTCACTCCGGAGTCCATGTTCCCTGCATGTCCCCGGAGCTAAGACCAACTACAGGCAAAGCAGTTATCTGCTGCGGGCGAGTCGGTGTCTCAATGAATTTATTACTAGACTTGATATTACATATTTAACACCTCTGCTAGCCGAGTTAAACGCGTACTTGCCAACGATTTCTTTAGTCAATAGTTTGTAGTAGACCTTTAATTGTTATAATTACCAGCATTTCGTTTTTTTAGTGTATTATCTTGCATGCTTTATGTTCTCCGTCCACATGTAATTATATTTTGTCGCCTATATGTGGAAACTTGTAAATGTCCCTTAGTTAATACTTAACCACCATGTTCATAGACCTAGATGTAAGTTTTCCAAAAATTGTAAAATAAAATAAAATAAATAAAGTACTCGAAGATGCCTGAACTGATTTTGAAAATTCATATATATTTGAAGGATATTTTCTAGGTTTCTGTTAAAATGTATCGAGATGTTTTAGGCTATGAATTGAAATGTACGGCCGCCCTCGCAAAAGCGTGGTAGAAGTCAGTTTTTTTTATAAAATAAACACTAATCGGTTTGTTTCAGATTTTTGGGAGCGTGTCGACCTATTTAGTAATTTTATTACAGCATGGTTAGCACTGTAAACTCGGCTTAACATCGCAGACCGAGCAGGGAGGTATTGAAAATCAGCGCTAGGTGAACATCCCTGTGCACCCAGCATACGCTGAATGCCCCCCTTTTGTCCATTTTTTCTCATTGTTTTTTGTGTACCAACTTTTTTCTTATCATGTATATTGCTTTGTTTATTATACCCTACTCTTTTTTTTTTGTATGTAATTTAGAAAGTTTAGAAAGTTCAAATATCCTTAATAATAAGTGCGCGAGTAGCTTGCTGCGAGCGGCGAGAAAAAAAAAAAAATCTTGACCATGAAATATGTGCAAAATTCGTAACTCTATAATGCTTCTGCTACTAAATTTCAGCTCAATCGGTCTACCCGTTTAGGCGTAAAAGAGTAACAAACATACATCCAGACATTACAACAAACAACTTTCACGTTTGTAATATTAGTAGGAAGTAAGGTGTGATCGCTAAATTATACAAAAAATAAAATAAAAGATCAAACTTCATATACCTGCGGCCTTAGCATGGTAATACATTGACGTAAGAGTAACTCAACTCTTGTCTTACTTCAAGAGTAATTTATTTATTTGGAAAATCAACAGCTCTAAGTATAGATTATAAAGTAAGTATAAAAAATGTGCTTAGCCAACAACGATTAATGACATGATATATATGAAAGTATCAAGACGCTACGCGCACTGTCATTGCAAACAATTTTTAGTTATTCTTAAATGTCATTGTGCTCTTACTACACGTCAATTACTTGCAAGACTTTGCGTCAAGAGTTGTTACTCTTGTCTTGTTGTAAATGTCACAATGTGCTAAGGCCGCGGCTATAATATTTTTTTATTTATACAGTTTCATCACAACAATAAAGAAGCTTATAAATAATTAATTTATCTATCGAATTTACATATTAACACGACGGTAGCACATTTTCTGTTCGTGTCTCGAACAAAGTTGAATCCAGAAGTTCTTCGAAAAGGGTGAGCTCGTTTCTTTCATTTACTTCTCCCATTTAAATGTTTTTAAGCCTAGTTGCAATAATACAACCAAATAAGTAGAAATGCTGGCCAAACTCTGTGACAAAAGAAAAAATATATAAATTAAGGCGCAGCCCCTTAAGCATAGTAAGACATTGACATAAGAATAGCAACTCCCGTCCCACTGTCAAAAATCAAATCAAAATCAAAAGTGTTTATTTGTAAGAGTAGGGGCTTGTTCACGTTGAACGCGAGGGCGCGGGCGCGGGCGCGGGCGCGAAATATCAAACATACGACGTGCTATGAAAGTGTTCACGTACAAACGCACGTGCGGTGCAAGCAAAGTCTGTCGCGCCCGCGCCCGCGCGTTCCAACGTGAACAAGCCCTAGGTATTGTATACAAACAGTTGGAATATAAATAAATTAATCAAATACCAGAGCACTAGTCAAGACTAAACTGACATACATAATATATCAAGACGCTACTCTTGCTGCTCGCGCTGTCATTGCATACAATTTGCAGCTACTCCCAATGTCATTGTGCTCTTACAAACGTCAAATACTCTTGACAGCGGGATGGGAGCCGCTACTCCCACGTCAATGTCACTGTGTGTTTGGGCTGCTGGAAAGTCGCTATCATCTAAATATAAAAAAGGAAAGAGTGACTAATTGATTGACTGACTGATCTAGCAACACACAGCCCAACCCACCGGACGGATTCGGTTAAAATTTGAAATATATAGATAGGTTTTATGGCGTAGACCTCCGCTAAGAAGGGATTTTGCAGCGCGGGCAAAGCCGCCAGCATAAGCTAGTGTTGTATAAGCGGTAAAACTCTCACTGGTCAACCCAAGATGTAATGAGATGACGATGTTTTTAATAGCTTTAATATATACATTTATACTAGAACAGGTATACCTAACTACATAGTATAAAAAACAGAGTCGTTGATCGTGTCTGTCTGTCTGTCCCTATATATTTTACATACATAATATAGTAACGAAACACTGATAATAATTTTCGGTTTGGCGCACGAGTCCACTAGTAACTTATACCTTTTTTTTTTGACCCAGGAAAAATTCGTTACGCATCATCACTCCACGCCGGGGGCCGCGGGGCGGTATGTGGGACTTCCCCGCCGAAGATGGGCGCGGTGGGGATACCCACTGAAAACCTGGGGGTGTTCCTGCGGGACGCCATAATGCCGGGGCAGCGCAGCGGGTACGCCGAAGCACTCATCCGCGGCCAGTAACTTATACCTAACATGAGTCTCTCACCGAGAGCACGAGTGCCCCCGACATGGTGGTGACCCCGAGCGGTGTGTACGATGGCTGGTTTAGGACGAGCAGTCTGTGGAACGCCTCCAGCTCCACCGCCAAGGGTTGATATGTGGAGTACGAGTCACGCATCAGGACTCCTACCAGCTCCTTAGTGATTTCCATCTGTTTAAACGAACAACGTCGTTAAGTAGTGTCATTTCGTTCAGCAGCTTTTATAGTTACGGTTAAAACGTCAATTAAATTAAACACATTATACCTAAAGCCTAAATGATATAAGAAAATATTTCTCCGTGTTGTGGGTGGAAAATTTGGTGTGGAAGGATTTGAAGATCTTTGCGCTGACGTGGAAAAGTATAGACTAGAAAATGTTTCATCATCATCGCAGCCGTAGGACGTTCACTGCTGAACATAGGCCTCCCCTTTGGACTTCCATATGTACCAGTTGAAACCGACCTGCATCCAGCGTCTTCCGGCGACCTTAATAAGGTCGTCTGTCCACCTTGTGGGTTGACCCCCTACGCTACGCTGCGGTTGCTACTCCGTGGTCTCCATTCGAGCACTTTATGACCCCATCGGCCATCTGCTCTGCGAAAATGTTTATTACCTCTGTATGTGTCACATGGCATGGCTCGGTGATCAGGACGATGTTGACAATGTGGTACAGCCACCAGACCATTCCAATTAATGAGACGAGTACTTTGTATACTGTCGTTGGTGATTCATCGGTCACTGATAAAATGCAAGTATACTTTTAAAGGAGGTTCTGTTAAAATTATATATTTTATATGATTACTATTAATAATTTGCGCGTCTGAATGTATTATGTTAAGACCTTGTCGTGAAAGGGATTTCGTCCCGAATCGGTTCCCGTGAATTCACTTGCGCATAGGGTGAGATACAAGGCGTCCATACATTTTACAGGCATCGCACAATTTTAACTCGTTCGCGATGATTATGGGTTCAAAGAATGTGCGCCTTGTACTCTTATCATCAACATTCCAGTAAATAGAATTTAGATAATCATTTTTAATAGAAAATTAACTAACCCAAGTTTATGATAAATAAATATAAAGCCACGTTGAGGCAGACTGCGTGATAGGATAACATCAAAATCAGTATCAGTCCGTAAGATCTGTTCAGTTCCCGCACTACGTCACAGATGGAGACATACGCCGAGCGCAGCCGACGGACGCGTCTGTAGTATAATGGAGCTGACAACGGGAAGGCACCTGACAAAAAAAATGTTTCTTACTGATACCGAGGCAAGGACGCTCACAGAGGTTTTACACATTTTAAATAACTAGGTACTCGTATAGTGAACGGTACGTAATAAGGCGGGTCCATAATTAGACCTTAGAAAGGTCGCCGGAAGACGCTGGATGCAGGTTGCTTCCAACCGATATATATCATTATGGAAGTCCAAAGAGGAGGCCTATGTTCAGCAGTGGTCGTCCTATGGCTGAGATGATGATGATGTTAATTAGAAATGGTGAAATATAGCGATAAGATAGGATAAGCTTCTGTATGATGACACGCTACATCTTATTTCAATAAAATATTCCAGCTGAGATGAAGGCATCGTCGTATGAACTTGTGGCGATACAATTTCATCTAAATCGCTCACAATTGCCGCTCCGCTTATTAATCTTGGACCGCCGCCGACTCACCGCCCCCGGCCCGCGCGGCACTCCCGCGCTCGCCTGCCGGCCGGTCGCAGCGCGTGAGCCGCGCGCCCGCCAGAGCTTCGCACCGCCTCGTAACGCTAGCACGCGCTCGCTCGCTTAATTAATTTGCTTACGTAAATATTGTTATTTTCTCATTCTTACTGTAATCTGTCTTTTGCTTTTCTGTTATTATATTTATCTTAAAATCACGCGTAGTTTCATCTTTCTTCAGCCACCTTTAATATCAGTAAATTCATACAAACTTTCACACATAAATTCATACAATCATCTTCACACTTTCTACATTGGGTAAGCCCTTAATCATATCAGTTCACCACCTTCTCACCTCACTACAACTGGTGACCCCGGACGAAGAATATCTTGCCACGCGCACGGACTCAGAGCGGCAAAACCGCATTCCAGAACTTGGGGTGTGGCCCAAGTTACAAGAGGTGAGAATTTTTTTGGACTAAAAAAATAGTGCCCGTTATAATGGCTGAAACCGACGATGCCCCGGCTGTACTACGTGTTGGTGTCAGAATCCCGCCATTTTGGCCCGAGGAACCGGCTTTATGGTTTGCCCAGGTAGAAAGCCAATTTACGTTATCAAAAATAACTACAGATGATACTAAGTTCTGTTACCTGGTGGCACAACTGGATCATAACTACGCTGCCGAGGTGCGGGACATTATCACCAATCCGCCGTTAATAGACAAATATCAGAAACTGAAAACAGAGCTGATAAAACGCCTCTCTGCGTCCAAGCAAAAGCGCGTCCAACAATTACTTATGCACGAGGAGTTAGGTGACCGCAAGCCTTCTCAGCTGTTGCGGCATATGCAGAGCCTGGCTGGACCCAGCGTTCCAGATGAATTCCTAAAATCAGTCTGGACCAGCAGGTTACCTACGAACATTATGACGGTAATTGCTTCACAGGATGACTTACCGCTGGAGAAGCTGGCTGACCTCGCGGATAAGGTGCACGATATTACACCATCCTCGCCTCAGGTATCCAGCGCCGCCCAGGTATCCACTGCAGACTTCGGCGACTTAGCGAGACAGGTCCAGGAGCTAACAAAACAGGTAGCGTTACTTACCACGCAGAGGAGTGGAGAACGTCCTCAGCGCTGGAACAACCGTAGTAGTCGCTCTCGCTCTAATAGCCGCTCACGCCTGCGACAGCCGCCTTCAGATCATCCCCATTGCTTCTACCACTTCAATTACGGAGCTCAGGCGAAGAACTGTAAGAAGCCCTGCACATTCCCGACATCGGAAAACTACAGGGACGGTCGCAAGTAGCGGCTAACGACTGTCCTCTATTAATAGGCCGCCTTTTTGTCACCGACCGAGCATCAAAAATGCAGTTCCTCGTGGACACTGGCTCAGACTTGTGTGTTTTTCCCCGGTCAGCGATAAAGACGCCTTGTACCAAGACAGGATTTGAACTTTCTGCTGCAAACAATTCTGTTATACATACTTACGGTCCTGTTACGCTACATCTTGATTTTGGCTTGCGACGAGATTTCGTGTGGACTTTTACGATCGCAGATGTCTCGAAGCCCATCATTGGAGTAGACTTCCTCTCCTTCTACAATCTGCTCGTCGACTGCAGGAGACAGCTCTTAACCGACGGAACAACTACAATGTCTGTCAGCGCCGTTCCCTCCAGTTCTTCTGATGACGATTTAAAGTCTATAAAGGCAGTCTCTGGAGATTCAAACTTCCATCACATTTTAAGGGAGTACCCAGAGATTACTCGCCTTGCTGGAATCTTTTCTCCTCCCAATCACAAGACACTCCATCATATCCGGACAACGCCCGGACCGCCAGTAGCTTGTAAACCACGTCGCTTGGATCCAACTCGTTTACAGGCAGCAAAGAAGGAGTTCGACGACATGTTGGATAGTGGAATAGCTCGACGATCTGACAGCCCTTGGTCCTCAGCCTTACACATGGTACGTAAAAAGGATGATGGATGGAGACCCTGTGGCGACTACCGAGCTCTCAACGCGAGGACTGTTCCCGATCGATACCCAGTGCGTCACATTCACGACTTCTCTTACCAGCTCGCAGGATGCACCATCTTCTCGAAGATCGACCTTGTCAAGGCGTATAACCAAATTAGGGTCAACCCAGAGGATATACCCAAGACGGCGATTACGACCCCATTCGGATTAGACGAATTCCCGTATATGACGTTCGGATTAAGGAACGCTGCGCAGACCTTCCAAAGGTTTATAGACGAAGTCCTCTCTGGCTTGGATAGCTTCTGCTACGGATACATCGACGACATTCTCGTTTTCTCTTCTGAAAGAAAAGAACATGAGAAGCACTTACGTCTACTCTTCGAACGCCTCAAGATGTATGGTATCCTGGTCAACACCTCCAAATGCACACTCGGCCAAGAAAGCGTGACCTTTCTTGGATACGACGTGTCATCAGCTGGAACAAGACCCATTACCACGAAGGTCCAGGCGATCCAAGACTTCCCTTTTCCGAAGACTGCCAAGGACCTGCGCCGATTTCTTGGAATGCTTAACTTTTATCGGCGCTTCATTCCTAACGCCGCCTGCATCCAAGCGCCCTTGCACGACGTCTTATCCGGTCCGAAGGTGAAAGGCTCTCAGCCAGTCCAGGATACCCCGGAGCTACTGCAAGCTTTCACTGAATGCAAGAAGTCACTCTCCGAGGCCACTCTTCTCGTCCATCCCGATCCATCATCGGAACTCGCCATCGCCACTGATGCATCTGACTCCGCCATTGGCGCCGTGCTGCAGCAGCGGATAGGTGAAGAGTGGGAACCCCTCGCATTCTACTCGCACAAACTCTCCAACGCACAAAGGAAGTACAGCCCGTACGACAGAGAGCTTTTGGCAATGTACGAGGCAGTCGAATACTTCCGGCATATGGTCGAGGCCAGAAACTTCGCGATTCTTACCGACCATAAGCCATTGACGTTCGCGTTCACGAACAATAGAGAGAAATGCTCACCAAGACAATTTCGCTATCTTGACTTTATCTCGCAATTTACTACAGATATACAGTACATACCTGGTGAAGATAACGTAGTCGCGGACGCCCTTTCCCGCGTTGACGAAGTTTCTCGCTGCATAGACTACCAGGAGCTTGCACGCCTTCAGGAATCAGATCCAGAACTGCAAGACCTGCTACACCATGGTACTTCCCTGCTCCTACGTAAAGTAAAGACGGGATACAAGAATACTTACGTGTACTGTGACACCTCCGTGGAACCACCGCGACCTTACATTACACCAGAACTGAGGAGACAAGTCTTTGACATGATACATACCTTACATCATCCAGGAACCGCAGCTACAGCACGACTGGTATCTCAAAGATTTGTGTGGCCAGGGATTCGTAAAGATTGTAGAGAGTGGACAAGGCAATGCTTGCAATGCCAAAAAAATAAAATAACCCGCCATACAATCTCCCCTCCCGCCACTTTCCCCTCCCCTTCCTCAAGATTCTCCCATATCCATCTCGACATCGTAGGCCGGTTACCCCTTTCTTCTGATTACAGGTATTGCCTTACCGTCATCGATCGCTATACTCGATGGCCTGAGGCGATGCCACTTCGTGACATCACCGCCGAAGCCTGCGCAGAAGCCCTCGTCTCCGGCTGGATCGCCAGATTCGGCTGTCCTGCCCGAGTGACCACTGACCGTGGCCGCCAGTTCGAGAGCCACCTCTTCAAAGCTCTCACTGCCCTGGTCGGTGCGCGCCACATCCGCACTACAGCCTATCACCCTCAAGCCAACGGGATCGTCGAGCGACTCCATCGCCAGCTAAAAGCCGCGATCAAGTGCCACAACACATCACAATGGACAGAAGTTCTTCCACTGGTTCTTCTCGGCATGCGAAGCTCGTGGAAAGAAGATCTCCAAGCATCGCCGGCCGAGCTAGTCTACGGAGAAGCCCTCCACTTACCTGGCCAGCTCCTGTCCCCGAGTGACGACTACACTGCCACTGACGTCACTGAGTACGCCAATCGTCTTCGCGCTCGCATGGCGAAGTTGACGCCGCGTCCGACTTCATGGCACACCTCGTCACCCTTCTACATACCTCGAGACCTGTCAACGTCATCCCACGTCTTCCTGCGCGTCGATCGCGTACGCAGCCCCTTGGAATCACCGTACGTTGGCCCATACACGGTTATTCAGCGACACCCGAAGTACTTCACCATCGATGTCCAGGGAAAGAACACCAACGTTTCCGTGGATCGACTGAAGCCAGCTTACCTGTCGCGAGAGGTCCATACTCCTACTCCGCCGGTCTCGCCGCCTGCGGAAACACCAACACCTGCAAAACCATCGCCGTCACCTGAACACACCGTTCCCAAGAATACGGCCACCGAACAGAAAATTACACGAAGCGGTCGCCGAGTACGTTTCCCGAATTATTATCGACCGTAGTAACGGTCTGGTAGGGGGGAACTGTGGCGATACAATTTCATCTAAATCGCTCACAATTGCCGCTCCGCTTATTAATCTTGGACCGCCGCCGACTCACCGCCCCCGGCCCGCGCGGCACTCCCGCGCTCGCCTGCCGGCCGGTCGCAGCGCGTGAGCCGCGCGCCCGCCAGAGCTTCGCACCGCCTCGTAACGCTAGCACGCGCTCGCTCGCTTAATTAATTTGCTTACGTAAATATTGTTATTTTCTCATTCTTACTGTAATCTGTCTTTTGCTTTTCTGTTATTATATTTATCTTAAAATCACGCGTAGTTTCATCTTTCTTCAGCCACCTTTAATATCAGTAAATTCATACAAACTTTCACACATAAATTCATACAATCATCTTCACACTTTCTACATTGGGTAAGCCCTTAATCATATCAGTTCACCACCTTCTCACCTCACCACAAACTCTTGTCAGTGTCGCTTGGTGGGTCAAAGCGTCATAGTTATTGTAATATATAAAATATATCCGGAAATATTTTACTAATATTATAAACGTGAAAGTTTGTATGGATATCTGGATGTATGTTAGTTACTCTTTCACGTCTAAACGGGTCGACTGATAGAGCTGAAATTTGGTATATAGATAGCTTAGACCCCGGAATAACACATAGGCTACAGTACAGCGGGTAAAACCGCTGGGCACAGCTAGTATAATATAATGTTTTTACCCTTATTTACCCTTTATAATGGCCCGCATGTAATAATTTATAGACTTGAAAACGTCCAAGACATACATAGTCACCATAATAAACTGCATCTCCTGTATCCGCATGATTAGAAAAGTCCAGCTAAGGAATAAGTATAATATCTCGATACTAACTGCAAAGAAAGGTTAATTCAATATATATCTTTACTTCTATACTATTATATAAAGAGGTAATCTGACTGACTAACTCATCATCGTAGAGACGAAACCACTAGAACGATTGAGTTGAAATTTCGACCGCGTATTCTTTAGGTGGCGTAGGCGACCGATAAGAAGCGATTTTGCGAAATTCCTACTGGAACGGGAATTATTCCCGAAAAACGTTTGTATGCAAATCCGTAACAGCTGAACCGATTGAGCTGAAATTTTGTAAAACGATAGTTTGGATTGTGTTTAGGAACATGATATAGTTTTTATGCCAGAAATTTACTTTTAAAGGGGGGGGGGGGGGGGTCCAAGTTTGTATGGGAAATTTGGAACCGCTGACTCTATTGAGCTAAAATTTGGTAGAGAGGTAGTTTGAGTCTTGAAAAAGGATATGGGATAGTTTTTATTGCCAAAATCAACATTAAAAGGGGGAGAAAGGGGGGTTCAAGTTTTTATAAGAAATCAGTAACCGCTGACCTTATTTAGTTTAATTTTGGTATAGATATTGCTTAAGCCTCGAGAAAGGATATAGAATAGTTGTAATTCCAGAATTCGGTCTTAAAAGGGGGGGTTAGAAATTGTATGGGAAATCAGTAATCACTTCTTCTATTTATCTGAAATTTGGTTTTTAAACGTTACTTGAAAGAACATGAGATAGGTAGTTTATATCTCAGAAATCAGGTTTTAAGGGGGGAGGGGAGGGCTAACACTCAGAAGGGGGGGGGGGGGGGGTTGTAGAGACAAGTTTGTAACTAAACGCTGACTTTTTTTTAGCTAATTCTTGAATAAATACAGCTTGAGGCCTATCAAAAAGTATGTAGGATCTATTTTATCCCAGAAATCGGTCTACAAGGGGGGTAAATGGGCATAGGGGTCAAAGTTTTTGTATAAAAATAGTGACAAAAATATAAGTAACCTAAGAAGTGGTTTTAGGCCTGAGAAAAGACAAGGGATAGTTTGTATTTCCGAAATCAACCTTATCAATATATCGATAACCACTGGCCACTGATCCTTTTTAGCTACAATCTGGCATAGAGATAGATTGAGTCTCGGGAAATTATTGAATAATTTAATTTTCTATGTATATCAATTGACTGTTACGCGCTACGAAGTGCTACGTGCTACGCTACGAAGTGCGCGCAGGTCCGCTAGTAATTATTATAAACTTGTTTTGTTTTAGGCAATACTATAGGCATAAATAGTACATGGATAACAATTCAATGTACCAGAGGCTTAAATCAATATAATAGACCTTGAAGACAAACATACACATTTTATAAACTTAAAAACTAGGTCATTCGTAGAAATACATTGCGTATTATGTGTACATGTTATGTTATGTGTTGTCCTACCCTACTCTCGTATTAAACAGTACATAATTTAATGGGTGATATCTCATCCCCCAAGTTCGCTCCATTTTTAGGGTTCCGTACCTCAAAAGGAAAAAACGGAACCCTTATAGGATCACTTTGTTGTCCGTCCGCCTGTCTGTCTGTCAAGACCCTTTTTACTCAAGAACGCGTGGAGGTAACAAGCTTAAATTTATAGAAAATACTAAAGTCCATTGCCTCTTGGAGCTGTGAAAAATTCAAACTTCTAGGCCAACGCAATCAAAAGATATAGTCGAGTATGTAAATTTCAGCAAATTTTCGACATTCCCAAAGAAATCAAAACCTACGAGGTACTTCCCTTAAACTGAGAATCTTGAAATTTAGCACGAAGCAACTCCTTAGAGCACAGATAAAAGAAAAATTGCGAAAACCGTACATTTTTATTTGGATCATATGAAAAAATATTTTGAATAACTTTATACCTACTACCATCTTCTCATGAACGCGTAAACATATTAAATTGAAATATGAATTTCAGTTGATATGAATCAAACATTCAAATCTATAATACTCTGGATTTATACAAATTCTTCCAGATCAGTTCGGTTTTTGAGAGCTTGGTTTATAGTGCCAAGACACCCAGTCGGAGATCAAGAAAGAGATTTTTTTCCCAGCATTTATCGGTTGCGAGTGAATTAGCATGATTATTAACTTAACATGATTATTCTGCTATGTATATTGGTTAGTGATTAATTCTTACTCATGGACGTATTATCATCAGATTTATTGTCATGGGGAGAAAAAATGATCAGCAGTTCCACCAGAATGGTCAGCAAAAAGTTAAAAGGCATCCAAAGCATCAAACACAGCTTATTTCGTTTCTCCGAATAACTTGTCAAGTGGCAGATACTGAGTTCGTCTTTGACCTGAAAATAGAAAAGTTTTTATTTATGCGTTTATGTATAATATTTTATTTGCCAATTTTAATAGGTACTACATAATTAAATAAAGTACATTCCTGAAAACACTGGCAGATGTCAGCTAAACGTAGACGACGTAACCAAAGCTCTAGAACTAAGTTCGCGACCAACTATACCTTTTTTTGACCCAGAGGGCCTATTGGCTATCGCCCAACGACATGTAAAACACAAGAGTCTATAGACAAAATTGCGTACATTACTTGCTTAAACCTCCTCATTAATATGAGTAAAATAACAAACGCAGCAATGTACATTGAAGTTGTCATCAATAGTAGTGGGTGTGAATTAGCCAATAGCCCCTCAGGTAAAAATACTTTACACATACCGCTCGTTCCCAGGGGAACTTCCCCGCCAGCACTGCCGAATCATTGAAACCCGACCATCGGGGTTTACTTACTAATAACGCATCATCAGGACATCAAGGGTGTTTCCATTACGCGCCTCAGTGCCGGGGCAACGGGTACGCAGACGCATTATTGTCCGGTTTTGGTCCTACGGGAGGGGGTCCCACCTCCCACCGAAGTGGTTCGTCGAAACACCACAGGCTCGTCACCACCAACATTACGGCCGCGGATAGGGTGAGCAGCGTATCGTTATACTGGCACTCCTCTTCCCCGCCCCCCGCGTCCACCATCAGTGGACGGCGACCGCGTTAGGGCCACGGAAGGCAGGGAGATGGAGCTCCGTGATACCATCGATCATCACTTCATTTCCACCGCAGCCCACGTAGCTGGTAGCTGTGTTGTGATGGTTACCGCATCGCGGTCTACCTCAGTTAGGATGCCCCCTAAAATAGTACTCGGCAACTCGCCCAAGGGCAGCTAGAGTTCAGCGCGGCTTGGGGCAGCTGATCATCTCGGGTTCTGTTTCTATTCACCGTGGTCCCCTAACCTCGTCTACTTATCCCCATTGCCATGAAAAGGCGAGAATATATCGGAGTTAACGGGCTATGTCTACTCGTAGGTTTAGCCGTCTAGAACTAGGACTAATCGCATATTATGGGTTTTAGTCGTAAAATATAATACAAAATACTTGTGTTGTAAGCGTTACCTTTTCCACGAGATTTATACAAGATATCAAGGAGTTTATGTGACTTCGAGCTCTGCAGCCAGCTAAACTAGCGATTACTATCATAACGGTTGAACTCGCAAGCCATATATTATCTTGGGTAAATTTCAGTGCGTTATCAACCTTTCCGTCGAACATCTGGTATAATAATAAACTTGCAATGGCACCTGCATCTGCAAACACACATAATATGAAATTAGACGAGGATAGGTACACTTCTATCCTTAAGTTCATTAAATCCTTAAGTGGACGTTAACGTAAATTGCAAGGCAGAAAAATTACAGTAACAGTACTACTACTGATATCAGAACTAACCTTCCTCTTGTCTAGTCATCTGTCTTAAAGAATGACGGTAGAAATTAAAAAAAATGTGTGTCTTGTTTTTGTTAAATGTTACTCATGTTGCAGCGATATAACCAGCGGTCGAAACCCACCAAAGTAGCTTAGACTCCAGAGCCTAAGGTACCAAGTAATATGTATCATATATACCAAATTCCACCTCAATCGAGAAAGAGGTAACAACCACATCTATAGATAATATAAATTATAGAAGATCAAACAATCCCAAAATAACTTACTTATAGCGGTGGTAATAATATATCCGTAAACTTTCCAAGCGTGAGACAGCCTGATGCTCCATCCTTGTTGTTTCTTGATGAAAGTGAGCGGCGCAAGTCCAGCACATCTTGACAGACGCAGCATCGTCGCCAGAGGGCCCGATACCAAGCAATTGCATTGAGGCTCCATGGCTCGTTGGTTTTAGTTATGTATGTCACAGGTAAAGTCCGAAGTGCGGCTACACTTAAGTTTAGAGTTCAACCTATATAGGTCGCAGGTCGGTCACTGTTGGATAAAATAATGTTTGTAAGAAAAAAACTGTTTGTAAGAAAAAAAATAATACGAAGTTCAAGGCAGTCCGACATTAGTAGGTTAGGGTGAAAACAACGTGTGAGCCGAGCGAGCATACTGCGGCAGCAGCCGGTAAAGGGCCAGGTGTAAGTTTAAGTTGCAGATTACAATGCTGACTAAATGTTTAGTATATCGAGTAGGTAGATTAGGTACTTATATAAACATTACACACGTATATCTTCTTTGTAAATTTGATAATAAAAACGTGTGAGATACAACATACGAAAGTTTCTTTGTCGTGACGTCACTGACCGAACTCTGGTACATTTTTGAACCGGTTAGTAATACCCAAAAACCTTAAAAAAGGGCTTTAAATGTCTGCCTTTTTTTATAAACCAAAATAATACCTACCTTTTCGATAATTTTCTACGATTTTTTTATTTTTAGATTTTTTCAACATCCCATTTAATGTAATGTTGAAATGGAACAAGTTAATGTTAATATGCATCCAACACACTTTAATTTGCTCAGAGACTGTCACAAATGTTGGACATGACTTAGTTAAAAATAGTAGGTAATAGTTGACTACAGTTATTTTATGCTAAAATGTACCTACATTATTTTGTAATGTTGACTGTGTTTTATCATCGCATCTATATGATAACTCCTATTATAGATTTTGTGTTATATTTATAACTAGCGGCCCGTTCCGGCTTTGCCCGAATTTGATATAGTCTATGTTACTCAGGGATAATATAGCATTCTAATGGTGAAAGAGTCATCGAAATCCGTCCAGTAGTTTTTGTGTTTATTCGTAACAAAAATACAAATCTTTCCTCTTTATAATATTAGTATAGATTATGTTATATTATAGTTTACAGTATAGACTGTTTTCTTCGAAATATTAAACCTTTATACATCGAAGAAAACAGTTTATATTTCCATACCTATAATAACAATCTTTTTTAGTTTTATTGTTCAAATGTTGTGGTGTTAAACCTGAAGATTCTGCAATGAGGCAGATGAAACGCCTCTTCATCTGCTGGGGGAGTGTGGAGCACTGATGCGTAAACGTAGCTCTATTCTTGGACAGCACCTGCTCAGCCCGAATGAGCTTAGAGAGATAGTCCCAAGGAAACTCCTGCAGTTTCCAGAAGCTGCTATGGTTAGTGGTGAACTCTAGCGCCGCGCCTACGGGTTAATCTCACCATAATAAGCGGCGATCACAATAGACTAAGCATGGCCGGTTTGTCATAGACAAATATTCTACATCAATGATGGCCGCAGTGATACCCCAAAAAAGTTTTAATCTTGAATATCTTTCAAATGGATCATTAAATCGAAAAAGTTTTTTAGAAATTTGTCCGTCATTTTAAAATACCTATTCAACGATAACCCACATGATGGGATCAGCCAGAAAAAAAAATCATCCCCATCTTACATGTTTGGGAGGTACCCTAAATTAATCAATTTAGAAATGTTTTTTGTTAACGTCTTCTAATTATTTATTGCCCTCCTCTGTGCAAAATTGCAGCTTTCTAAGACTTATACTTTCTCTGTAAAGCCGCGGACAGACGGACAAAGACAGATAAAGCGAAACTATAAGGCTTTCTTGTTGACCACGGAAGCCTAAAAATGTGGTGTTAATCTATCTTTCTCTTAATACCTACCCTAAAAATTACACCTATTTTTCAAAAAGTCATCGGTTTGTGTAACACTATACATACTAAAGGGTTTATTATCACTTTTTGTGCAATCAGTAATAATAATATCTCATTTAAAATACATAATGCAAAAGTTAGCTAAGTTTTCCAACACACTTCTTCCACTATAATAGCTGTGAGACCTCGTCATGTATACAGATAAGGGAAAAAAGTGTACAAGTAAAATAATACCTACGTATGTTTGTTACTTCTTCAAGCCTAAACTACCGGACACTAAAAGTAAACTAATATAAAAACATAATGAGTTCTTAATTACCTTCCCACAAAGTTATCAACACTATTTAGTACACACTACACAAAAAATATTTGACTTGGTCGAATAATATTTACACTGGGGTGGTTATATTTACATTGTATATGCCTAAAATTATATAACTGACCATATAAAAAGTATATTTCGTGAAATCATTTTACATAAAAGTATTCGGCGTCACAACGCAGAAGATTGGCGACCAAACTTCCGTAAGTAGGTGAGACGAGAACGCCTTTTCTATCCTATCAAACTTGTTATTTATTTTCAAAAACGCCACTTTACAGTTACCAAAAGATACAAAATTATAATGATGACATTTATTATAATGATTTTGTACTGGAATGTTGGGATTTTCAAGTTTTTTGTCACAATTTTGTTAAAATGTGGCAGTAGGCGTCGCGTCGGTGTGACGATGGCAAAAAGATAGTCGAATTTAGTCCAGAATTTACTGCGGTCGCCTCTTTCTGTGAAGAAGTAATGTCACAGAAGTAGGCAGCGGAGCGTGTGCGGGAGGATGAAAAAAAAAATCCCCTCGCGGCACCACCCCGTTGGTGAAGAAGAGGCTACGAAGTGAATACGATCGACACCACTGGCCTACGGTGGTGAATAGCAGATGATGGGTGTGGGGGTGCCTTCATCTGCATTGCATTATTTCATCACCATTGCTGTGCGGGAATGACTGAGCGCAAGACCATTCTCGTCGGTGGGGGACTGAATGTAGAGGCTCTGGCGGTTTCCCAGGCTTCCACCATAATGACGCAGCGGGAAGTGCTGCTGTTTTTAGGGTTCCGTACCTCAAAAGGAAAAAACGGAACCCTTATGTATATATATGTATATACTTTGTTGTCCGTCCGTCCGTCCGTCCGTCCGTCTGTCTGTCAAGACCCTTTTTCTTAGGAACGCGTAGAGGTAACAAGCTGAAATGTATAGGAAATACTAAAGTCCATTGCCTCTTAGAGCTGTGAAAAATTCAAACTTCTAGACCAACGCAATCAAAAGATATAGACGAATATGTGTCGCAAATTTTAGCAAAATTTCGACATTACCATATAAATCAAAACCTACGGGGTACTTCTCGTGAACTCAGAATTTTGAAATTTGGCACAAGGCAACAACTTAGAGCACAGATAGAGGAAAAATTGCGAAAACTATATAAATTTTTATTTGCGTCTTATGCAAAAAATATTTTGAATAATTTTATACCTACTACCCTTTTTCTCATGAACGCGTAAACGTATTAAATTGATATTCATATCAAATACTCAAGTCTATAATACCTTTAAACTGTAATAAAATCAAACCTCTATGTTAACGCATTCAAAAGAAACACCAATTTTAGCCGCAATTTTAAACTCGCAACTACTCTCAAAAAACCAAAACCTACAGGGTACTTGCCGTGAACGTAGAATCTTGAAATTTGGTAATAAGCAATTCCTTAGAGCACAAATAAAGGAAAAATTGCGAAAACTGTAAATTATTTGTTACATCATATAAAAAAATATTTTTCATAATTTCATACTTACTACCTCATTTCTCATGAACGCGTGCAGGTATTAAACTGAAAGTCATATCAAATACTAAGGTTTATAATACCTTTAAACTGTAATAAAATCAAACATCTATGTCAACGCATTCAAAAGAAACAGCAATTTTACCCGCAATTTTAAACTCGCAACTACTCTCAAAAAACCAAAACCTACAGGGTACTTGCCGTGAACGTAGAATCTTGAAATTTGGTAATAAGCAATTCCTTAGAGCACAGATAAAGGAAAAATTGCGAAAACTGTAAATAATTTGTTACATCATATAAAAAAATATTTTTAATAATTTTGTATTTACTACCCTTTTTCTCAAAAACGCGTACAGGTATTAAATTGAAATTCATATCAAATACTCAGCTTGATAATAACTTTAAGCTGTAAAAAAACCAAACATATATGTCAACGCAATCAAAAGAAACAGCAATTTTAGCCCCATATTTTCAAACTCGCAAGTACTCGCAAGGGAATCAAAACCTACGTTATATAATATTATACCCACTTTTCCTTAGGGTTCCGTACAAACCTACGGGTTTGTACGGAACCCTCGGTGCTCGAGTCCTACTCGTACTTGACCGGTTTTTTTAGTGGGTATCCCTCCCTGCCTTTTATTAAAATGTGAGTTTGACAATGCTTTATGAAAAATGTTATCATGTTTTTGTTGATCGTGTAGACTAATGTTGTATTGTTTTTGTAGACATAAAACATGATCTGTAGACTCGCCTTAGAAAAGAACATTTTTGTTTAAGGCAAGCTTGACTGGAGGCATCATGGAGCCTGATTGCTTCGTGTCGGGAGCTCTGGCGACAGTGCTGCGTGTGTCCAGATGTGTGGGACTAGCGCCTCTCTCCTTCGTCAGGCAGGGGACTGGGTGGCGCGTCAGACCTTCACCGTGGTTCACCGTTCACGGATATGTTTTGCTCACCATAATAAGTAAGTTTCAATAGGTGAATAATACTCGTATAACTGTATTATGCGGCTTCATTTCTTTTAAAAATATTTCTTAGCTGAAGTCTACATCACAATAGAAAAAAAAAAACATATAATCGGGGTTTATATTCCATCAGAACAGGTTACCTACGCTGCCTGACTCACTTTTACTACAAATAAAACCGGTCAAGTACGAGTAGGACTCGAGCACCGAGGGTTCCGTACAAACCTACGGGTTTCTACGAAACCCTAAAGAAAAGTGGGTATAATATTATTTTATATTATATACTGTAGGTTTTGATTCCCTTGCGTGTACTTGCGAGTTTAAAAATATGCGGCTAAAATTGCTGTTTCTTTTGAATGCGTTGAGATAGAGGTTTGATTTTATTATAGTTTAAAGGTATTATAGACCTTAGTATTTGATATGAATTTCAGTTTAATACCTGCACGCGTTCATGAGAAATAAGGTAGTAAGTATGAAATTATTAAAAATATTTTTTTACATGATGTTACTAAAAATTTACAGTTTTCGCAATTTTTCCTGTGCCTATAATTTAAGACGTTACTGCTTACCAAATTTCAAGATTCTGAGTTAACGGCAAGTACCCTGTAGGTTTTGATTCCCTTGAGAGTAGTCGCGAATTAAAAAATACGGCTAAAATTGCTGTTTCTTTTGAATGCGTTGAGATAGAGGTTTGATTTTATTACAGTTTAAAGGTATTATAAACTTTAGTATTTGATATGAATTTCAGTTTAATGCCTGCACGCGTTCATGAGAAATAAGGTAGTAAGTATGAAATTATTAAAAATATTATTTTATATGATGTAACTAAAAATGTACAGGTTTCGCAATTTTTCCTTTATCTGTGGTCTAAGGAGTTGCTTCTTGCCAAATTTCAAGATTCTAAGTTCACGGGAAGTACCCTGTAGGTTTTGATTTTTTGAGAGTAGTTGCGAGTTTAAAATTGCGACTAAAATTGCTGTTTCTTTTAAATGCGTTGACATAGAGGTTTGATTTTATTACAATTTAAAGGTATTATAGACTTGAGTATTTGATATGAATTTCAATTTAATACGTCTACGCGTTCATGAGAAAAGGGGTAGTAGGTATAAAAAAATTCAAAATATTTTTTTATATGATGCAAATAAAAATTTATGGTTTTCGCAATTTTCCCTTTATCTGTGCTCTAAGGAGTTACTTCGTGCCAAATTTCAAGACTCTGAGTTTACGGAAAGTGCCCCGTAGGTTTTGATTTATTTGGTAATGTCGAAAATTTGCTGTTATTTGCGACATATTCGACTATATCTTTTGATTGCGTTGGCCTAGAAGTTTGAAATTTTCACAGCTCTAAGAAGCAATAGACCTTAGTATTTTCTATAAATTTCAGCTTGTTACCTCCACGCGTTCCTGAGAAAAAGGGTCTTGACAGACAGACAGACAGACAGACAGACAGACAGACAGACAGACAGACAGACAGACAGACAGACAGACAGACGGACGGACAACAAAGTGATCCTATAAGGGTTCCGTTTATTTCCTTTTGAGGTACGGAACCCAATTACGTTAGCTGCAGTCGAGGAACTTAAAAAAAACCAAAATTAATTATACTAATTTATTAAAATATAAAAATTACATTAATTATTACAGCTAAAGTTATGTATCTAAGTGGTCGAAGTAGGACCAAGAATGTCGGGGCTTCCGTGAATGCATGGCGGTGTCGGATGCGCGGCAACTGCTGACTCGGCTCCGCGTGGTCGGTGCCGTGTGCAAAGTTATTTTACAGCTTTGCGGAATTCATGTAGTTGCATATCGTAATTCCTCCCCCCTTAGAACAGCGACTATTTTCCAACTTTTAGTGAAAATGTTGCTGGATAGGTCTTCGGGACCTCGGGATCTTCATATGTATGCTTTCCAGGTGCTGGGGGTTGATTTCTTTGCTGCTGTGGTTTACTGCATCTCCATAAATTGTAACGTCGGCATAGTATTAGGGTAAATCCTGAGATCGGGCGTATTTAAGTGATTTCCGTGGCAGATTTTAAATCAAAGTATTATTGAATTTTACATGTAAAACATCAAATTTCCCATAATTATAAGCACATCCATCAAATAGGCATCAATATAACTTGTTTTGTTCAGAAGATATTTAAATTTAAATTTTTGATGCCACGGGAATCAATAAAGTGTGGCATGGGAATCAAAATTAAAACTATTTTGTTTGAATTCTATGTTATTATTTAAATATTGACCTCTACATACTAATCATATAAAATAGAAATATTAAAAACGGTGATCCAAACAAATACACACCAAACATAAAGTAGAAAATGGTCTATATTGGCTTTCTATATAATAATTATGTAAACTAAATAAAATCAACATATTGCTGTCTTAAAAAATGTAAAAATATTGAATAAATAGTCCTAGAACATAAAATTAAGTTCTCAATCACAGTCACTGACAGTATTCACTCCAGAAGCTGTCATCAGATTGTACATTTATCATTAGTTAGGTTATTAGTTAGGTCATTAGTTAGGTTAATCTGGACTGAAGTTGTAGTCAGCCCATAGTTTCGTTTTATTTTTTCATCATACATCATCTCAGCCATAAGACGTCTACTGCTGAACATAAACCTCATCTTTAGACCTCCATATATAAAACTTTTTTTGTTGTTTGCTTGTCCGTGGTAGCCACTTGAGAACTTTTGGACCCCATCAGCCATTCGCTCTACGTGCTCTGTGGCCTGCCCATTACCACTTCAGCTTCCTGATCCGCGGAGATATATCAGTGACTTTGGTTCATCTTCGGATCTCCTCATTCCCGATTTGATCACGTAGAGAAACCCCGAGTATAGCCCTCTCCATAGCTCGCTGAGCGACTTATTTTAATGTGGGGATATAATGGTGCCGCATAAGCCAGAGCGGCTGTCTACTATAGTACAATATAAAAAAAAAACTGATGTATACAATATAAAAAAAACATCTAAAATAATGAAATAAACAAATATAAACTCTCAAAATCACTTCCATACCTGCGGCTTCGCTGTAGTTGGGTAAAAAGTGAAAGAATGCGCAAGAAAACTCAGGGGAAAATTGATCACCGTGGTAAAACGCCACGTTTAACCGGGGGTAGACTTCCTTAGCAGGAGGTCGTCTAGGTGGGTACCCCAACAGTGCCAGTTATTCTACCGCCTGAGCAGTGATGTGCAAACATTACTGTGCTCCGGTAGGAGGGCACTGTAGCTAGTGCAATTACTGGGCTAAAGAGTCTTAACATCTTATGACTCTTGAGTAAGAAGCGTTGGTGCAGTGCTCCTAGAATTTCACATAATTGTGAAATCCTAGGTAACACTGTACTGATTATGGGCAGCCGTTATCTCTTAACATCAGGAGAGCGTCTTGCTCGTCTTCTACTTCTACACATAAAAAAAAAAAAAAAAAAAAAAAACGAGAATCAGTACCATGGAAATCAAAATTGTATAGTTTTTTGTCAATATTTTTAAATACCATAATTATAGACCAATAATAATAAAATATATGATAAACAATACCCTTTTCCTAACTGCACACCCTAGTCAAAAAACCGTAATGGATAAAAAAATATTTTTAAACATGGAAATGGTAATCAATGATCTAGTGAACCAAAACCACGGTAATCAATTTCTCACCTTCGTAAATCCAGTTTATAACAACGAGAGGAGCAACCTCTCTTCACGATGTTTAGAGCGCAATTGAAGTTAGCCAACAGCGTGAGTACAAACTTCTAAGTCTTGTGGTTTGTGAAATGTGGGTAGTTATGTCGCGCGCCATGGGAATCACTTTTTGTCCGGGGACAAACCTAAATTTGTGTTTTTTTCTAAAACTACGCTGAGTACAGTCTTCACGTATTTTTTTGATCATATAACAGTTCACCCTTTACAGCTAAGATCACATCAATTAATAAAATTCCGTTTATAAATTGGTGTAAAAAATATATTTTGTTCCAAAAAAGTGTAAGGGACACCCCATGGTAATCAAATTTCAGGGCTTTAACATTTTTTTTCAGATACTTGCAGCTTGATTTAACCTTATATCTATCATGCATTAAGTAGATTAAACAATAAACTAACAGAAAAAAAATATCCTTGGGTAGAATTTTTATGTTACGGGTAGTTTATTCCCCCAGACACGTAAAATTTTGTCTCTCAGGATTCACCCATTACAATGGCAGTTGCTATAAGTGTGCCTATTATAATAATGTAGATAGGTATAGTTGTGTGGTACAGACTACTGGTTGCTATGGTGTCTCGTACTATCGTTGGCTCTTTCATGACTTGATTGTAGGCTTCGTGTATTTTTCTGAGGTCAATGGATTGAAGTGAGAGTTTGTGCTGAGTCACATCTTCATCTTTAAAGTTGTATGAGATATCGGTGATTATTAGTGGTTGTCCGGATACTTCGTTGTTCTCGTTCGCTATCTTAAATTCTGACGTCATAATGGTACAATTTATAGGTATTGTAACAAGATAGCTCCCTTGAAGTTGCTTGTACTCCTCTCTTCCGCATTGTAGATGGATTTTGGTGGTGCGGGGGAATGTAACAACGTAGTTCGCGGCGTCCAGCTGCTCCTTGGCTTCTCTATCCAGTGTCAGCGCGGTCAGGTTGCAGGTGTCTCCCAGGGCATGGTTGGTGACGAGTTCCCGGGTACAGTCGTGATGTGTCTTGACTCGGTTGATGGTGTCATCAACGCAGAGGTACTGCTTGTCTACCTTCGGGCATTCAGCCTCCATGTACGCATACGCTTCCCTATTGGTTGCCAGGAATGGGAAGGGTGGAATAAGGATTTGATTGTACCTATTCAGGGCTATCGTAAGTCTATATAGATCAAATATTTCTGCGCTAACTATTGGAATTTTAAACACTATAACTATCTGTTTCCCTGCGTAATATGAGCCGGGCTTTATTATACTATAATAATCGCGTAAATCTAAACTTAACACTCTATCGTCCCCATATATTAATCTAAGTTTTTCTATCATTAATCCTAAAGTATCTATATCTACCATAGAATGGTGCGTGCTTAAGGCTCGCACAAGGGCAAGAATATTTTCTATTCTAACTAATTCTCCTAGTAGGTCATCCACATTTTCTGCAATAATAGTCAATAGCTGAGCAAAGTGAGCATATTTAACTAGGCTGGTTTCTCTGAAAGCCGTGCTATTCAAAATTAGTGTTAACGTTGCATTAATAGATTGCTGATTTCTAACTAACTGATCTATGACCTCGTTATGTTGCGACATCCATTCTTTGCTGAGACTAATGTGCGAATTAAATTCAGATATAATTTTAACCTGGTTATTTTCAATATTTTTTATTGCGTCATCAAATCTAATAGCATCTTGATAATCTAAATTTCCTGTAAGACTTTTAATAACGGATCCAAGGCCATCGATTAAACCTCTCTTCGCTCTGCTAGGCTCTAATCCTTTTAAATGATTAAGGACTCTATCGATTTTATGCGACAAGTAGTTAATTTGCAATGAATAAAGTGCAAACGTGTCATTATTTAACTTCGACTCGAATTCAGTTAGCTGTTGTCTAACCGCGAGAGTCTTATCTTCAATATAGTCAATGCGAACATACTGCAAGAAACTATGGTAATGTGACACTAAGCGAGTTCGACCTAATTTATAAGGGAGTATACCGGGTCCATCGTTAAGGCTTTCAAGTTTTATCTCCTGCGTTTGAGCAAGATGCGCCATCACCGTCAGCAGAATTCTGAAACAATTTATTAGCGCTGTTAGGGACTCGCTTGATGCGAGCTTTGGCCACGGGGCCACGCTTTCGTGACGTATAAATGTGTATAGGAAGGTTAGCCAAAACGGTGTCCTTTGTATAGCGTGGTGCCAATTTTTGTCGACTAGCTAGAGGGTTTTTTATGAAAACCTGCTGTTCTGGCTCGAATTGGGGTTCCGGTTCCCTATCCTTGTTCCTGTTCTCTATTAATGTTGTCCGATCGTGCAATGTGGATTGGTTTATTATTTCATAGACTAAATTCATCCTGTCTTTATGATCTATAGTATACTGTTGGAGTAACTGCTGGGTAAGATCAATTCCTACTGGGTCCCGAGGGTCAAAGTGACCCGTTATAATATCGAAAGGTCTGCATTTCGTAAAACTGTGGATCGAGCTGTTGTACGCGATGATCGCATAGGGTACCAAGTTTACAGCTGGTTCGTCTTTACGCTGAAGCTTCAAGAGTCTAAGATGTTCGAGTAAAGTCGAGTGAAATCGTTCTACGTTTCCGTTAGAGTTCGGGGAATGGGGTAAGATCTTATGATGGATAATACTGTGTGTTCTTAAAAATTCAGAAAACAGCTGATTGGTGAATTCAGTGCCGTTGTCGGTGACTATAGTTAATGGCATACCGTGGTGTGTGCAATATCTCAGTAAAGCCTGAAGGACGCTGATGGCGGTACCGTCTCGTAGATGGTAGGCTTGTCCGTATTTAGAGAATGCGTCAACGAATGTTACGTATTTTTCGCTGTCTACCGTAAAAAGATCTATATGAACGGTCTCTAAGGGCTTGCTCGGCGGCGGAACGATATTGAACCTAGGCTGCACGGGATTACGATCGTATTTCCCTTGACCGCACACAGTGCATTCGTTAATGAACTTTGTTATTTGCTCTTTCATCTTAGGCCAATAGTACTTCCTAGAGAGAGACAGATAGCATTCGTTAATGCCTCTGTGATTCGTTTTTCCGTCGTGATAGTGCTTAATGATCTCTTGTTGCCTGAGATAAGGTTTCACATTCTCGAGTTCACTTTTGGCAAGGACAAGGTTCATCGCGGAATTTTTGAAATTATTTTGTATGATAGGGATAATTGAATAAAGTCCTAAAGGAGGGTCAATTAAAATTCCGGTCTTTACTTTCGGGTTTACGAATTCTTTTATAGCGTTTATCACGTCAGTCTCTAAGTTCGATTCAGTAACTTGTACAGAAACGCGAGTATGTGTGTCAAAAGGCTTAGATACTGCGGGTCGTTTTTTAACGTCGGTAACGATGGTGAAAACGAGCTGACGATGGAATTTATTTAAAGGATCGTCAGTTATTGGGACCTCTAGTATGGGGTTTTCATGGCTCGTGTGAACGGTGGCGGTTGTCGAGCCGTGACTACCTTCTGGATTTTCCGTCGGGTTCGCTACGAGAGAACTTGCCTCTTCGTTGTGGATTTCAATGCGACTAAGAGCGTCGGCGTTCGTATTAGACTTCCCCTTCTTGTACACTACAGTGTAGTCGTACTCACTAAGCTTCAAGCGCCATCGAGTTAAGCGAGAGTTAGGCTCTTTTATGTTCATGATCCACTGTAGTGGCTTGTGGTCAGTGAGTATTTTAAATTTCCTGCCGAATAGGTAGGGTCTAAAATACTTAGTGGCCCATACAATTGCAAGAAGCTCTTTCTCAATGGTGCTGTAGTTTAGCTCACTGTCATTAAGTGTGCGTGACGCATAAGAGACAGGTTTATCAGAACCTATCGGCCCTTGCGATAGAACCGCACCTACTGCGACATTCGACGCGTCAGTGGTAAGGACGAATTCCTTACTGAAGTCGGGGTACATAAGTATGGGGTCGTTCATTAATACCTTTTTGCATTTTTCAAAACTATTAACATATTCAGGGTCATAGGTGATCTTTTTACCCTTTTTTAAACATTGTGTTAATGGTTTTGTTAAGCGTGCAAAATCCGGGATAAATTTCCGGTAGTACCCTAGCAAACCTAAAAACTGCTTGATCTCTTTAGTAGTTTTTGGAATGGGGTATTTTTCGATCGCCGCTATCTTGTCGGGGTTAGGCTTCACGCCTTCGCTGGTAATGACATGACCTAAATAGGCTGTTTCTAGTTTAAGGAACTCTGATTTGTCCATCTGGACTTTGAAATTAGAGTCTCTTAATCTCTGGAACACCTTTTCAAGGTTGGTCATATGCTCCTGCAGCGAGGTGCTGAAGACAATAATGTCGTCGAGGTATACCAAACAGATCTGGTTTTGGAGACCTCGGAGGATGTTATCCATTACTCTCTGGAATGTCGAGGGTGAGTTTTTCAGTCCCATCGGCATTCGAAGAAATTCAAAGTGGCCATGTTCCACATTGAATGCTGTCTTCGGAACGTCGGCGGGGTCCATCTCTACCTGATAGAAACCGCTTGCGAGGTCCAGAGTAGTAAAGTATTGGCATTTCCCTAGCTTATCCAGAACATCCGAGATGTTAGGGATGGGGTACTTGTCGTCTATAGTTTTTTCGTTGATCTTACGAAAATCTACTACTAGACGCCACTTCTGTTTGCCTGAGGCGTCCGCCTTTTTGGAAACGATCCAAATTGGTGAGGACCATGCGGACTCGGATGGTCGTATAATACCTTGTGTTAACATCTTATTAATTTGATCGTGTACCTCTTGTCGATGAACAAAAGGGTAACGATAGCTCTTTGTGTATACCGGGATTTCGTCGGTAGTACGGATACGATGTTTTATTTGATTTGTGAAAGTTAAATTTTCGCCTTCCAAGTAAAACACGTCATGATATTTCGCACAAAGAGTCATCAAATTAGCCTTTTCTTCCTCGTTTAAGTGATCGGTGCGCAAGCGCGATAAAACATGTTTAGCTCGGCCCGTCACTGATTCAGGGCGCATGCACTCGATATTAAAGAGCTCCGCGTGCGCCGGTCGGTCGAGGGAGAACACGATATCGTTGTCGCTAGGATTCTCGACCTCGATTATACCTCTATTCTTATATACCTTAGTAACACATTCGTGGATGGTACAATTGCATAATACTTGCTCTGGAATGTGCACATCTCCGTCTTTACTATCAATCGGAATCCTAACTAACTTTGAACTGCGCGCGGGGATAATATCCTCGTAAAGGTTCACGTTACGCGAGTTGTATAGCAATATCGGGTTCACGGCCGATTTCGTAGTTAGGTTCAACGATTTTAAATCTATCTTAGCTTCCCATTTAGTTAGCAAATCTAGACCAATAAGCCCATCAAAATGATTGTGAAATTTATAGATGAAGAATTTTATCGGTTCGTTATCGTTGATCTCTGAAAAACATGGTACCGTAACAGAATAGTTATTTCGACTGACGGCATGTACGTTAGTGACCTCGAAAGGATCATAATCGAGTTGATAGTGAGGGTAAAAATTTTCAACTGCGTTTGGGCTTAAAAACGATTGGTTTGCGCCTGTATCGATCAGTAGTTTAAGCGGGGGATCTAAGATTTGAACATACGGTAACTGACGCTGCGTTTGTAGGTTGACCTCTATCTTGGCTTGTCTGAAGGACGGCCCTTCTGAAAATTTTCCTGTGCGCTAGTAGAGGGCTGCGGCTCTACTTCTACATTGGTGACGTCACTCGAACAGATCGCGGGAGTGATTTCAGGGTCGTAGCTCTCTACGTTATCTCCGTAATAATCGCACTCGTAAGAAGGACATTCGTAGTAATCGTAATAATAGCTCTCGGGTTCATAGTAATCGTAAGCGTCATAAGTATCATTGAAATTCATTTCGCGGCTCTTAAAATAATTCGTAGGTGGTGGATTACCGTGTTTGCTCCAATCATGACCTGTAAATCGCGGTGTAGGGGGTAAAACTTTAGGGGTGAAATGTTGTACACCACTCATAGGTTTAGGGGTAGTGTTCTGGTTCTGAGACTGTTGGAACCGAGGCTGTGTACGGAATAAATTGCTACGCGCATTGTAATTCGGTGGAGGTGCACTGAACATCTGTTGGGTGCGCGTTGGCATTCGATACTGAGACTGATGTTGAGGGCCAGCATTAAATTTAAATTGATTTTGAGGTGGTGTAAATTTAAATGGCTGAGGCTGGGGTGGCATCAACATTGGTCTCTGAGTAGCTGGTGCTAACGTCATATGTGGTGAATTAAAAGATTGTTTAAATGGAGGAGGCATTGAAATTTGCGTTTGTGCTCTTTGAGCCTGATGCGAACCTCTGGGGTTAACTTCATTATTACGCTGTTGCAAATATAATGTATTTAATTCCTCTTGTACGAATTTTAATGCCTGCTCTATTGTAGGTGGACGCATGCATCTTATTCTAGACCCTAAGGGCTCATGTAGCCCACGCACAAAAGCTTGCATAGCTAATTTCTTATACAGTGTTCGCTTTGACTCTATAGTGGTAGTGACGGTTTCGTGAAGCGAAATATACGTCATTATAGTGCTAAAAAGAGTCTGGCAATGATCGTAAAACTCTTGAGGACTTTTTTGTCCTTGCGTGGCTAAAGAGAGGTCATTATATAGCGCCGTTTCGTCTCTCTGGTCTGCGAAGTTATTAATGAGAGATTCGCGAATGCCTAGCCAGTTGTCTGGGATGCCATTAGAATTGATTATGGTAGCTGCCTGCCCTGTTATCTTGTTTAAAATGCCGTTTAAAAGACAAAGGTTTCCTAATTCACTTCCAGGCTCGGCGCTCATGTAGCTTGCTACCAGCTGGTCACATATTCTAATAAACCGTGTTAATATGTTTGGATTTCCGTCGAATTCCGGCACGGCGCGCAATGCTTTATAAATGGCATCTGGTTGGTGCGTCATTTTTGGGCTTAATATATTATAATCTAAATCAAAATCTAATTCTTCTTCTATCGCCCTAAGACTATCTATACCTATGTTTCGGCGAGACTGACGTGAAGCAGCCTCGCTGGGCCCCTTACGATTAGGGTGAAAAATTTTGGACACTTAGGATAGACTTATAGGATAAAGGAAAGCAACACAAAAAAGAAAGTTTTGCGCACTTACAGAATCATTTGGTCCTCTGCGTATCGATTGCTGGATACTCGTCCTCGATACTGCTGCCACGTGGTTCGGATACCCGGTGAAGACTCGATAGCCAAATCAGCGATTTTCGGCGTCGGACAGAGATTTACCGAATTTTTGGCAATAATCGCGACGCGCACTGACTCTAGGTATCCTACCGACTGCGCCAATTACGTTAGCTGCAGTCGAGGAACTTAAAAAAAACCAAAATTAATTATACTAATTTATTAAAATATAAAAATTACATTAATTATTACAGCTAAAGTTATGTATCTAAGTGGTCGAAGTAGGACCAAGAATGTCGGGGCTTCCGTGAATGCATGGCGGTGTCGGATGCGCGGCAACTGCTGACTCGGCTCCGCGTGGTCGGTGCCGTGTGCAAAGTTATTTTACAGCTTTGCGGAATTCATGTAGTTGCATATCGTAATTACCCTAAAAACACAAAAAAACAAAAACAAACACAAAACAAACAACAAAACACAATTAAATTACAATTTCCAAGCAACCAAAACCTATATGTTTCAGTTTCTGGTCGTTTATATTCCTACAAAGTCATAACCTGACAACACTTATATTTTTTTTATGGCGGCCATCTTGGATTTTAAATTTTATATAGTAGGCTGTATTCTACTCGTTAAGCCCTTTCATTTGATACCCATATTGAGGGGGTCGTGGAAGAAAAAAATAATCCGCCATTTTGTAGCGGCGGCCATCTTGGACCGATTTCCACCAAACATGGCTAAGAACACTCTCGACTAACTCTACTTTCAAACAAAAAAAACTAAATCAAAATCCGTTCATCCGTTTGGGAGCTACGATGCCACAGACAGACACATACACACACACACACACACACACACACACACACACACACACACACACACACACACACACACACACACACACACACACAGACAGACAGACAGACAGACACGTCAAACTTATAACACCCCGTCGTTTTTGCGTCGGGGGTTAAAAAGAGGAGATTTAATGAAATTCCATAGGTTAATTTAGAAGCTGCAATTAACAGGCGGCCTTATTAATTACTTACTTAATTTGCTTAAGATCGCAGCTTTGCTTTGAAAGATTGAATTGAAACAGCATTAAGCATCTTATATCTCATTTATTCAAATAAATTCAGTGAAATCACTTTTTCAGACTTGACATCTGCTGTAGCGGTACTAAACGATCTGGGAGGAGAAGCATTAGTAACTTCTCGGGACAATGAGAAGACGACACGAATTGCTTGGATTGTGGACGTTTTCATGGTTATAGTTTTGACGTTCGCAGCAGAATTCGGAGCTAGAGGAAAGATGGAGTCCATGATCTCGTGTTTTAACTACCTTGAAAAGGTGAAAAATTAGGCGCTTTGCCAAACAGTAAATAGTGGTTATTCCAGCAACGAGCAACTTTCTCACAAAAAATTGACGTATTTCTAAATGCTCAACGTAGAAAGTATACACAACTTCTACAAATTATACCGTTGTAGTCCAGTAAAAGAAGAAATGTGGATCGAAAAGTCGAAAGCAGAAAAACTAACTTAGTAACTTTGTTTGGACTAGTTAGGAGATAAACATACTAAAAGTCCCCACCCCTCCGAGGTGAGCTCGAGGGGGGGGAGGCCGAAGAAGGTCCCATTTTTAGGTTTTTTGCTTATATGTCAAGAACTGTGCGATGTACGATATTTTGTTGTGCTACATTATTAAACCTCATAAAATTTTCTACAACTTCGGTATTGACACTTTTTATCTATCTCCAATCGTTGTCCAGCTATGAGCTTCCAAACATGGTCTATTTTAAAAACGCTTAAATTAGTTTTCCATACAAAGTCAGTAAAAAATCTTACAAATAAAATTTGACCAACTTCTGGTTGTCGTATCATAATGAAACTTTGCAAATGTCTAGAAATCTGATGACAATTTAATAATCTGGTACTACTGAGCTGATGTGATGATGGAGCCAGGAGGGGTCTACTGAAACTCATCAATGGCTATTAGTAAAACCGGCGAGTTTAGGCTCATTACATTCGAATCGATAAGACTAAATTTGACTAAAATTGATACCCTCAATATGGGTATCAATTTTTTTTTTTTTTTATACTAGATAGGCCTACGTTTGACCACATCCCACCTGATAGAAAGTGAAAATGCGGTCGACGAAGGATCACGTAAGATGCCTAGAAAGGTACCTATTCACTCGTGCCTTGAAGATACCCAAGTTGTACCGCTCGGGAAACACAGATGACGGCAAAGTGTTAAATGTGTCAAATGAAAGGGTGTAACATGTAAAATACAACGCACTATGATAAATTTAAAATCCTAATGGCCGCTACCACAAAACGGCGAATTACATATATTGAGAGCGTTGCGTTGGGGGTTTTTAATTTTTTTTATTTAATTCACTTGTTACTAGGTACCTATTAGGTTATTATCCTTCTCCTAATTTTATTTTTGTTTACAGTTAAACTATAATATGCTCGACTACCAGTGGCCAAACTGGTTAGAGACAAAGAAAATGATTTTTTTTGTGGTTTGGATGATAATCGCCTTAATACTTTCTGTTGCTGATCTGATGCTTATTATTCTGATGATACAATTCGACTCGCAGACGAATAATATTCAGACATCACAACCAGGTTTCATGTATTCATACAATAATTTAACAATTACATACCTAATTACACTAATATTATAAATGGGAAAATTTATGAATGTGTGACTTTGTGAGTGTGTAATGTATGTTTGTTACTTCTGCACGTCTAAACGGGTGGACCGATTGAGCTGAAATTTGGTATTGAGATAGAAAAGCTTAGACCCTTTTAGTTTTTTTGACCCAGTAAAATGCGTTACGCATCATCACCCCACGTGGGGGGCGCGGGGCGATATGTGGGACTCCCCCGCCGAAGATGGGCGCGGCGGGGATACCCACTAAAAACCTGGGGGTGTTCCTGCGGGACGCCATAATGCCGGGCAGCGGGTAATCCGCGGCGATAGTTTAAACCGTGGAATACCACATAGGCTACTGCAAAGCGGGTAAAACCGCTGGGCGCAGCTAGTATTATATAATGCGTGCGCACTTCGTAGCGCTTAACAGGCAATATAAATATTGATAAAGTAAAAAATTAACTTAACTAGGTAGTATCCCCGCCGCGCCCAATGGATGCGTACCTAAAGCATTATTCCTGAGTTTAAAAAATAGTACAGCCGCGCATCGGAGGTACGCAACCTATATTCACGAGCCACGTGTAAATTGTGAACGCACTAGCAATAACGTCATAAGAGTCAAAGTTGAAGCCGAAATTACCTGGACTCTGGACCAAATCATTAATAAAGAGGGTAGTGTGTGTCTCATCTTGGCCTCTAGTTTTGAATTCTTACGTTTCATTTAAAACGGCTGATTTCGCTAGACCCTCTCTCGCTCGTACTATTTGATACATTTTGATATATCATAGAATTTACCTTTTTTTTATTCCTCAAGAGACAACACAATATTATTGCACACATTTTAAAAGTATATCAAACTTGATATATTAAAAAATGGCATGGGGAGGTTTTTTTAAATTTTGCTTCCCAACAGAGAGCGTCCAGCGTAATAAGTCCTCTAATGCTTTTACTAAAATACCTACATAATAAATATCCATGATTTTTCTCTCCATAAAGACATGCCACTAGTATTTATGACATGCTACTTCTGCGGCTACTGCCTACTGCAGCTGCAACAGGTCCAGTTCATCATGATCGCTCTACACGTGCTCTATACATTTAAAGCTATCAACGCGAGCCTGAGGAATGTGCTACAGGGTAACATTGAAATTGTCAATCGAATAGGCGAGACCGCAATACTGCGGTGCGACAAAGGATCGCACAATCATAATATTATCAAGATAATAATAATATATTATTTTCTTTATTGACACCATAAATATTGCTTAATATGCCAGAGCCAAGGAAATCGTTGAAACGGACCAGCGCGAGAGTAGCGTTGCGAAGTCAGCAGGGCTATTCACTTATCTGATAGGAAACCGAATCGTCGACCGAATTGTCAAAAATGTATGAAACGTGTTACGTCGTATCGATTTAACAATACGTCATTTCATACATTTTTGACAATTCGGTCTTCGGTTCGGTTCCCTGACGAATAAGTGAATAGCCCGGCTGACCTACCTATCATTAAATATGTGTGCGATCGATTTATACAATTCAATAAGTTTTGTGGTCTCGCTGTCATTTTCAATGTACTGATATATATAATTATAATCAGCAACATTAAAAATTGTGTTCAATTTTGTACATTTTCAGATATTTATGAAACAAATAAATGTTGTATCCTTATGCTTTGTGCTAACAAGAAAATTGATCATAACATTAAATTATTTAAGAATACGAAAAATAAAGTTGGCGATTCGGTGACTACTACAAGGACCAAGTTGTATTTAGGTACGAAGCACATGTAGATAGATAGATAGATAGATAATCCTTTATTGAAACACAAAAATGTACAAAAACAAACTTAGAACTACTATATAAAACTAAGTGTTACAATTGGCGGTCTTATCGCTAATAGCGATCTCTTCCAGACAACCGTGCAAGGAGAGGAGAGCAATTGTAATTCACATGGGTTAGGTGGTGTGTTTAAATTTACAAGATTCAAGGTGTTAAAATACTTATTATTTATATATTCAATACACATAATATAATACATACATAATGCAACACAATAAATAAATACAAAGTAATAAAAACATATATGAAGTAATAAAAACATATATAGTATGAAGTAATAAAAACATTATGATAGAACAGTAGAATGGAATAGAACAGAACGAAACATAATAGGAATTATTAAATCTTAGAATACAACAACAGAACGCTTTAGGGGCTGCGCAGACGACAGACTATCATGCATGACGCACTTTTTAGTCTGTGAAAATAGAACCTATGCAATTATATGCAGTAACGCACATTACACGGATTATTTGTGCGCCGGCGTCGTGTGCGTTACTGCATATAATTGCATAGGTTCTATTTTCACAGACTAAAAAGTGCGTCATGGATAGACTGTCGTCTGCGCAGCCCCTTAAAGAGACGTAAATACAGCAGCAATACCCCAATCATAACGATGGCAATTTTAATAAACTAAACTTTTAAAGATCTAATGTTTTCCTTATTTTGAGTACTACGCCCAGACTTGCAACACTGTATAAGCAAAAATTTTACACAATATTGGTTTTTTTTTTTTCAGAACATACCTATTCTCACAGTGAAAAGGTCCGCGCCTTGGCTTCGGCATACGCTACAGCCTGTGACGTAGTGCGCGAAGTGGATCGGAGCTACGGCCTCATACTGCTTCTCTTGCTGGGCTTCTACTTTTATCACCTTGTGATAACACCATTCTATTTCTTAGTTAATTTCTGTACGTCACATTCTAAAGTTTAAACGTAGCATTTGCATTTACAACAAGCAAATGACCCAGACGCGACACGGAGGGGTAGAAAATGGATTACCAAACCTTGTATCTCCAGACGTCATGTCACAATAATAAATACGTTGGTGTTTTTTTATCGGTGGCAAATGCCTTTATTGAGAAAAACTAACAATACTACAACTACTACAGCAGTTGAAAACACTTTTATTAACCACAGATCGGCCACAAGCCAATCTACAGAAAATCCAAGTGCTCCAAACCACTGTCAGATGGCAATGTTATGTTACGTTGGTGTTATCATGGTTATCATCAGCTTTAAAATTGCCCACAGCTTGGCATAGACCCCTGTCCCTTACTGAGCAAATTATAATTATCATATTTTACTGTTCGAGCGAGTTGTCTCACCTGCTCACTTATCTGACTAAAAAATCGGTATTGTCTGATTGATGTACGACGAGAAATGACTCTGTATTAAACCCTGAAATGTCAACGGATACCTATTACCCCCATATTTATTACCAGCATCACGTTGGTACACACTAGGCGTTTTGGACACTGGCGCTCTTGGCTTGACTTGACCTCTTTTTTCTTAAAAGGATGATTCCTCAACTCGATTTGAAGCCTAGTTGTCTTTCTTCTTCTCGTATATAAATAAATAAAGCGTACGTTACTGCAGCGTGAGCAAGACGCTCTCCTGATTGTAAGAGATAACGCTACCCATAATCAATACAGTGCTACCTAGGATTTTACAATGTTATCAAATTGTAGGTGCACTGCGCCAACGCTATATAATATATTATACGCTATATATATTATGATCTATTAATAATAAATCTTTGACCAATTACAGTCCCGAAAAACGGGCCACTCAACATGATATATAGCATTTTTACTGGAGCACAGCTAATTTGGTGCATCTGGCATGCAGCTAGTGTCATTCTTCTGATTGAGCCGTGCCACATGACGCATATGGAGGTAATGTTCTGAGGTTTCAACACCTTAAATTTTAATCTTGCATTTTATTGTGTCATTAGTTTAGATATGTTTTATAACTAAATAATATGGGTACTGGATCAACAAAATGTTCTCTTTTAAAAACAATAAAGAGCCCAATCTTTACCTGGTAGAATTTGAATCTCTTATTTGGTAGAATTTGAATATTTGCTTGCGCAATCCGAAAATTAAATTATGGAGGACCGACGCCTCTCCAGTCTGCTCGTGAGCACGGTTCATGTTACTGAGCCGAGACGTCGAGGTTGGTTTTTTATGCTTTTGTTAAACTAACATAAAAATAAGTCTCGATGAATAAAATTAACATGAGTTCAAATCGCGAAAGTCTAGCTTATGTTCGTGGCTTTGGCCGCATGGCAAATACTTTCTTAGCGGAAGTCTACGTCATAAAACCTATCTATCATCCAAATTTCAACCCAATCCATCCAGCGGTTTAGGCTGTGCGTTGATAGATCAGTCAGTCAATCAGTCACTATCTTCTTTTATATATTTAGATTCATTGAAATAATATCAACAGATGGAAGAGACCCGGGTGTTGGTGAGCCACCTGATGTGCTGCACTCGCTCTGCATACGAGCCGCTGTCGGTGGAGCTGGAGACGTTCTACAGACACCTCGTGCTGAACCAAGCCTCCTACTCACCGCTCGATGTCACCACTATGACGAGATCGCTCGTGGCTACGGTATTACTCGCACTTTTACGTCACAGATGATTGTAGCGTCCGTGGCCCAGTGGTAGTTGGTCCGGCTCGTAATCCGGAGGTCCCGGGTTCAAATCTCATTAGCAAAGATTTTTCCTGGACGCTACTGTGTTTTGGAAGGCACGTAATACTCTGGGTCCCGGCTCTTTTTATAAGATATGTAGGAGGCAGTCTTAACGAGCACTTTATTGCTCGATCGTAATAATAATTAATAAGAGCTTGTTTTTTAAATTTATTTTAAAATTTCACTTGTTTAATTTACTTGCATGGCTTATTTTTGACTTATTTTTGGAAACATCCCTCTTATCCCAGTAAATAACGTGGCTGAAGTAATTTCAAAAATTATTAATAAATGTTTAATGACTATTTCTGGTTTCAGATGTTCGCCAGCATTGTCACATATTTAGTGGTCATCGTTTAACTATAAGTCCAAAGTGGGTCTTGTATTTCACAATATTATAATATATCTGTGCTGTCTAGTTTTAGCCTAGCTGTTGTTGCACTAGTGTGTTTTAAAACTGCACATTACTAGGAACTTAGGAGAACGAAAAAGCTAGTTACATAACAATGTTATATTTATATTTTTTAGCAAATGCTTCTATTGAGAAAAAAGTGTATAATACAACAGCAATCAAGAACCCTTGTATTAATCACAGATCGCCCGCACGCAAGTACAGAAATTCCAAACTACTGTTAGATGGCAGCGTGCCCAAAATTCTAGCAGCTTTGCCTCGTTGGATACCAATACATATACGTTGGGCCAGATATTTCCAGCATTTTAGTTACTCGTCGCGTCGATCATACGCTCATATTATTTTTTTAATGCGACGAGCTCTCGTCCCGAATGTAATTGCTAATAACCATATTGAGCATATTATACCGCAGCAATACCAGCCACAATCTCACTTTCTGGAAGATGTGAGGGCGCCAGTGTATCTACGCAAGTTGCGTCTCACAAAACATGTTTAATTATAATAATACTTATTGTATTCATATACAATACCATAATATTATATTATAAAAAAAAAAAAATATTATAATATTATAATATTTAAATATTATATTATTATTATATTATTTTTATTATTTTTATTTATTTAAATAATATTATAATATTTTATTATAATATTATATTATGATAAGATCGTGTGATGTGAGTGTTTTCTTAAGTGGTTGTAAAGTGTTGCTTAATAAAATAGTTCATATAAATGTTATTTTAGTTTTACTATAAGCTCTCTTCTTAAGGATACGTTCACACGCTCAACCATGGCATCCTTGCATATTTGAATTTCTCCTCAATTGGCTTTAGAGCTAAATGTGTATCGCTCTACTACCGTGCCGTCATCTGCACACCAAACAATACCCGGCTTAAGCAAGTCATTGATGTGCAGCAGGAAAAGTGTAGCAAAAGGAATTGACCCTTGGGTTACACCAGCATTAATAATTGCTTGTTAATTGGACGAGCTGCTTTCAGCGACTACACTTACAGCTCAATCGGTCGACTTGTTTAGGCGTGAAAGGGTAACAAACATACATCCAGACATCCATGCATCCAAACAATCTTACAAACTGGGTCCTTTAACGACCTTTATACTAAATTACACCCGACCTGATAAAAGTATATATATAAGATGTTTAATTGGACCCAAGTTATGGGACACAACTTAAATAAAATATAAACCGCTAACCTAAAAAGAGCCATAATTAAAAAAAGTGTAAAGCCTATTATGCGCCTACGATTCCGACCGCAACGGATAACTTTGAAACGCCTGATCTGATTTGGTGAAACATAATATTATCTAAGAACATTGCTAGAAAACTTGCTCTCAAATAAAAAAAATCAGTTCACACGTTTCAGAGATACATTGCGTTGCTACGGACAGACCTATCCTTTGCGTCGAGGGTTAAATAAAATAAAAAAGAACGCATATTAATAACAACGTTTTCTAACAAGAACTCTTTTATTGAAGAAAAAACCTCATAGAACTGCTTATGAAAATCACACACAATACAAATACAAATGTAAACAGTAATTTTTGGAATAAAATGTGATATTCCGAGTAACAAACATACACAACCTTAAAACACACCAGTGCAACAACAGTTACGGCCAAAACATGCAATAACACTGATATAATATTATCATAAAATACAAGAATCTCTTCGAACATATAGCTAAACGATGACCACTAAATATGTGGTAATGCTGCCAAACATCTGAAACCAGAAATACGACACATTTAAAACACATTAATTACACACAGTCCAAATAGTAAGTAAATAAAAGTGAATATTAAAATATCAAATCGTACAATTCACTTTCTGAAAATGTTTTCGGACATAGATTTAGGTCATATTTTTATACTATTTTTAAAAGTATTCCCAGTTTGCTACCTTATAATAAGTATAACAATAATGTCATTCTAAGTCGTATAAAAACATCTGTCTTTAAACATGTCTTAACCATTTTCCTATGTATCAAACTAGTTATTATTTAAAAAATAGAAAAAAAATGACCAAAATCATTGTCCGATCACATTTTCAAAAAGTAAATTGTACTATAATTCATATTTAACAATTGGCTATATCGTGCGAGCGAGACAGAGACCTAGAGTTCCCTCTAGGCCTCTGTCTCGCTTAAGCCCTTAAGTGTCAGTAATACCGTAGCCACGAGCGATCTCGTCATAGTGGTGACATCGAGCGGTGAGTAGGAGGCTTGGTTCAGCACGAGGTGTCTGTAGAACGTCTCCAGCTCCACCGACAGCGGCTCGTATGCAGAGCGAGTGCAGCACATCAGGTGGCTCACCAACACCCGGGTCTCTTCCATCTGTTGGTTACAATTGTTGGTATAACATTTCTTTTTTTGATTCTTATTTCAAAATTCTAGCAAAAATCCAAAAAAGTTGAATTTGAATTGTTTGAGGGGATCCTTGCTCAGGATGGGTTAGTCTCATTTCGAATCGTTTAAAAAAAAAGTATAAGTGTAAATTTGTACCGAGCAGCAGTATTATTTTCTAGAATTGAAGCTGTTTAAATCACGTTTACCTCCATATGCGTCATATGACATGGCTCAATGAGGATAATGACACCAGCTGCATGCCAGAAGCACCATAAAAGCTGTACCCAAGTATAAATGCCAGAAATTGTGTTGAATTTCTCATTTTTATCAACTGAAAATTAGTAAGAGATAATATATTAATTGATGATAATATTAAATAAAAAATAAATGTGCTTTGGTGACTTGAGGAGAGCTTTCGAAGACATTATTATTATTATTTAGTCTGTATCGTCCCACTGCAGGGCACAGGCCTCCCTTCTCTCTTTCCACTCCTTCCTTTGGGTAGCGGTCTGGGGCCAATTCTTAAGGTAGGAGTAGCTTGTCTCTCCGCCGAGTTCTGGGCCTGCCGCGTCGTCGTGTCCGGGTGGGTGGGCTCCACTGAGTGGTAGTCCAAGCCCAGACATACCTACACAAAATAAAGCACGTGCTTTCTTGAGCAAATGTGGTTGTTCCTTGTCGTTATTGATTTCATCGTTAAAAGCGTTCATATGAGAACTAACTTTTGACAAAAATTATGTCGGCAGATACAAAAATATCAATTTTTGTATTCCATTTTCGACAATCGGTTGTAATTTCCACAGTTAATACAAACGCGATACTTATTATATTTTTTAAGAATGCAACGTACGTAAATTAACCAGAAAATAGTAAGGTGTTATAACAAGATGATAGAAGTAGAAGGCCATCATGAGAAGCAGTATGAGTCCGTAGCTCCGATCTACCTCGCGCACTACGTCACAGGCCGTCGCGTATACTGAACCCACGGAGCGGACTTTTTCAATATGAGAATTGGTAAATTCTGAAATAAAAATAACAATATATCAAATACGTAATACGTACGCCCAGCTTTTTTACCCGCTATATTGTAAGCATATTATGTGTTACAACATAAAACATATGTGCAGACGTAAGAACTACAGTATTTAACAGTAAATAAAGTTTCTATAATATATAATATTTAACAAAATATATAGAGAACACAAGAGATATATTATTATTTTATTATTTTCAATCATATTATTTTTATGACTTCATACCTATATTTAACTTGGTTCTTGTAGCAGTAACCGAATCACCAACTTTATTACTTGAACTAGCTGACCCGCGCGCACTTCGTAGCGCGTGACAGTAAATTATTCATATATTAATGAATTTGATACAGACCATTTAATTCGATTTCCAATTCCACGGAAAAGAGGGATTCAATTCACGGGTTTTCTGCGACTTAATGGGCGTAGAATTAGTAAAGGCTGGCAAACCTTGCCAATATGTAACTACGATCGAATCACCTACTATTCAAAATGTCTATTGGACGTTTCGCCTATGTTCATAATAACTATTGGTTGAAATCAATATTGGACGATTCGCCTACGGTTAACTCAGCTACGGTCGATTGAGCTATGGTTGATTAAACTATTGGACGATTTGCCTATTTTTGACCGAACTAACGGACCGTTCACGTATTTTTAGACCACGTTTCCGGCTGCTAGTCAGATATGACAGCTAAAAAATACTTGTTTATAGTACAGAATTCAGAAACGTGTTGTTTTTATTATGCCACTTTGCCATGATGAGGTAGATGAAAGAAGATGCCAAAATGCCTGAAGATGCCATGACACAGGATAAATAATTCAGTAATAAGAAAAATATCTGGCGCTTCGCCGGCCGCTGCCGCGGCACGCTCGCTTCGCTCGCTCGGCTCGCGCATTGTGGTCACTGTTCAAACCTAACCTAACCAACAGATTTCGGTTTGCCCTGAATACTGTACTAAAAACACGCGTAGCAAAGAATTTATAAACCGTAGGTGAGTCGTCCATAGTTGAATTAACCAATATATCAAATGAACATTGGCCGAATCGCCCATTAGTTCACATGCCCATAGTTTAATCAACCGCAGGTTGTACTGTAAGCGAGTCGTCCAATATGTGAAATGAACTTATGCGAATCGACCGTAGTTATATCGACCGTAGTTGAAACGACCGTAGGTATTATGAAACGTAACCCGTCCATGCGGGCAAAGCCATGAGAATAAGCTAGTGACTGATGTATCTGTATAACGTACAGCCTCAACCGCTAGATGGATTGGGTTGAAATTTGGAACATAGAAAGGTTTCATGACGTAGACCACTGCTAAGAAAGGATTTTGCCGTGCGGGCAAAGCCGCGAGCATAAGCTAGTAAATAATATTATGAAACATTTTTTGTGAATAATACTTAGATTTCAGAGACGTCCTGGGATAAGTCCCAGAACTATCGTTATACCTATACCACAGTACAAATTAGAACGGCAATAAATTACCACTTACACATATAGTACATCAAGATTAAATACAGTAAACAAAAATATATCAAATTATCATTTAAATCAGAAAAACTAATAAAAATACGGAATAATAACAGCTTGATTCCGTACAGTTACTCTTGACTTTTTTCCGCGTCATTTAATGGTGATCTCTTTACCGTGGGTAGACTTCCTCTGCAGGAGATCGGCTAGTACCCCAACAGTGTCAGTTATTCTGCCGCCTGAACAGTGATGTGCAGACATTACTGTGCTTCGGTAGGAGGGCACTGTGGCTAGTGAAATTACTGGGCTGAAGAATCTTAACATTTTATGACTCAGCAGTGCACCCAGAATTTAACCTTCGTTAAATCCCAGCGTTATCTCTTACCATCAGGAGAGCATCTTGCTCATCTTCTTACATCGTTGTATAAAAAAAACTAAAATGAAATTTTCTGAAATGAAACTATCATATACCTACGTACTCAAACTATTTATTATAATATATCTATCAAATTTCACCTTTCAGCTCCATCATCAGACTTCAGATCACTTCCATGTCATAAAATTATTGCATTGTCATCCGATTCCCGGTATGCAAAATTTCTGCTCAATCGGGAACTGTGACTGATAGGTAGAGTGCTTTTCACAAAAGGAGTTCTTTTTGCGGGGCGCCACTATCGCAAATTTTAAAAGTTAGCATATTTGTTGTATTTGACTCATTTTATTGAAGTGACAAAACATACATCAATAAGAATATATAAAAAGAATGATTCAAATTTTGATTACAATGTGTATAACAGCCAGTAATACAACATACACCCCCGTAATCAAAATGAGACAATTAACATAAACCCGAGACGCCACTTTTCACTATCTTCTGCATTAATAGCTTGTGAATAGCTTAAAGGTTCATCCAGTTCAGAGGATGAAGTCTGCACACATACATAGTTGGCAGAAGAATTAGGTTTTCTTGGTCTTAAATTATATCTTGGTTCTACAACCTCAGTATCAGAATTAATTTCTTCTGAAGAAATTGATGTATCAGCATTATGCCACTGTTCCTCACTACTATCAGGTACACAATTTTCTGATACTGGTGCAATATTAGGCTTTATTAACTGTTCCACAGTGACAGTATTTCTCTGCTCTGAACTATTTAATGAATTCTCAGACAGAAGAGGTATGTACGAGTATGCTGGTTCCAATAAATCATTACCAGTCTTACAAGTATTACCTTTACCTTTTAAATCATGAAAATGATCTTCAAAGAATGTTACATCTGTACTCTTCACAAGTCTTCTAGGACACGTAGCATCTCTAAAGAAATAGCTTCTCGGATCTTCTGAATATCCGACAAAGATGTGTTCCGATGCTTTCATATCCAATTTCTTCCGATTACAGTCGGGGACATGAATTAGAGCCCTACATCCGAAGACGCGTAGATGTGATAAATTTGGGACCATACTATACCACTTCTCGTATGCCGTCTTGCCTTCGAGAGCACGATGTGGAGATCTATTCTTAAGATATACAGCCATATCTGCTGCATCCTGCCAATAGGCAGAAGAAAGAGAACTTTCTGACAGCATAGACCTTACCTTCTCCATAATGGACTTATTCGTCCGTTCAGCAATACCGTTCTGTTGAGGACTATAGGGAACAGTAGTTTGGTGTTTAATCCCTTCATTTTGTAAATGATTCGAAAAAGCTGCATTAACATACTCTTTTCCGTTGTCACTCTTCAGTGTCTTTATCTTGGCTCCCGTTTCCCGTTCCACAGAGGACTGGAAAATACAAAACTTATTCTTTACTTCAGCTTTTGAAGAAATAAAGTAGACAAAAGTCATACGAGAAAAATCATCTATAAAAAATAAAATATATTTATTGCCTTGAAATGAAGATTCAGGCAAGGGACCACAAACATCTGAATGAATAAGTTCCAGAACTGAAGTTGATTTTTTATGTGAAACTTTCTTAAAAGTTTTCCTATTCTGCTTACCTTCAATACAGGAGATACAAGGTTCCTTATCGACTTCTGAATAATCAACACCCACCGCGTGACCCTTCTTAAGTTGGTCCATTCCAATGCGGCATAAGTGACCTAATCGTCTATGCCAAAGCTTAAAACAAGATACATCAGAGTGCGTTTCAAAAGTGGATAATCGTTCATTGAGTTTAGAATTGACTGTAACATCTAATGAATACAGTCCACCACAAATAGAACCATGTAAAATTACATCTCCATTACAAGTAAAAGCATCAGAATCATAAAAATTACAACCAGTTTTATCAAAAACTAAACTAAAACCTTTATCTACTGCCTTCTTAACTGATATAAGATTCGAGTCCAAGTTTGGCACATGAACTACATCAAGAATCTTTTTGACCGATGTCAAATTATCACTGCAACTGGTAATCGAAACTTCACCAACACCTTGGGTTTCCAGTATATCACCATTTGCTATAGTTACAGTTCCAATAGGGGAATCCTTCACATTCTCCATCCAATCAGCTCGCGATGTCATGTGTGCTGACGCTCCAGAATCTATATACCATTTCTCATTATCTAATTTCTCATTTACATTCAGTGCACAGAGAGCATTCTTATGATTTACAGATTTCTTATTCTTGTCCTTCTTATGGGGACAGTCTGGACGCTTATGACCTGGCTCATTACAGTCATAACACACAATAGGCTTCTTAGGCTTGGATGCAGAAGATTTACTTTGATTCATCCGGGAACGAAGAGCAGTATCAGGATTATCATATTCAGTTTTATTCAATTCATTCAATAATTTTGTCTTTACAAGGTCCGAAGTTATATGTGTATTCGAATTTTCCAGAGCTAATATTAAAGGCTCATATCGTGGACTCAGACCTCCCAGAAGAATAGCAGCTATTGATGCATCTTCTATTGTTTTTCCGATGTCAGCCAAGTCTTGTATAGTAGACATGATGGCATTTATATACATCTCAATTGAGTTATAATCTTCAAGGCTGCATCTATAGAGTTTACGTTCAAGGCTTATACGTCGACCCAAACCTTTGTCTTCGTATGCGGACGAAAGAGCGTCCCATGCCTCCTTTGCAGTTTTTGATGACCTTACGTGGGTTATTGCCAGTCCATCCAGAGTAAGGCAAATCTTCGATAAAGCTTTCTGATCATTTCTTAACCTTTTATCAGTGGATACATTACTATCTTGGTAACCTACGACGGCTTCCCACAATTCTTCATGAATAAGGCACATCCGCATCTTAAACTTCCATGTAGAGTAGCCTTCCCTATTAACTAAAGGTTTTATGCAAGAAAGGGAATTATTATTTGACATAATTTTATAACTCACGAACAGCTGGTCAATGTCCAAAAAATACACATATGATGCACGTAATACTTTAGAAAAACTTTCTTTTCACTTTTAATGCAGAAAAACAGTTTATTCTTGTATTTTCTTATAAATTCGTGCTGATAACGAATGTTGTATTTGACTCATTTTATTGAAGTGACAAAACATACATCAATAAGAATATATAAAAAGAATGATTCAAATTTTGATTACAATGTGTATAACAGCCAGTAATACAACAATATTAAATAACTTTAGAATCTTCGATGTATCCTTCTGCAATCTTGTTACACTTCTAGCCACCATGGCGTTTAAGAACTGTAATATCAGCGCCTGAGTCAGCTAAGAGTGTTGCTGACGTCCGCCTCAGGCAATGCCCAGTGTAAAGATGGGAGTCCGGAAGCTGAAGAAATTTAGCAATCGTTTTTGGCATATCACCGATTTTATTGATGCCTATGGGCTGTTTTTTACTTTTTCCATTATCATAATGTAAGAAAAATCTTGAAGTTTTTGTATTAGCGGGTCGTAATGCCGTATACTTGTCCACCACATTCACATATTCTTCACTAATGACGAATGATCTGTCGATTTTAGTCTTTGTATTCAATAATTTTACTAATATTAATTTGTCTGAATGCTTTTCAACGTCGTTTACCTTAAGATTCAACAATTCATTTGAGCGGCACGCACCATTTATGCCAATAATTAATACAACCTGTAAAAAATAACAATAATTTAGTTTACTTATTTTTAGATAGGTACAGTTAGATAGGTTTTCTTTGAAATAAATTAGCTTTTGTATCAATTTACTTACTTTTAAAGCGAGGTATTTACTGTCTGGTGCTTCATTCAGAAATTTTTCTATTTCAAGGTCACGTTTCGTTTTCAAGACAGCTTTTATCATAGAAAAAATGCTCCATAATGTACTGGATTTTCTTGTTTTAGATAGTTCCATGAAATATGATAGTATCACGGTCTCGGAATATGTTTTTGCATTTTTTGAGAGGCGCCAATTATTGAAGGATTCGTACGCCTTTACATATTTCACTTTAGATTTTTCAGGCAAATAGCTGAACTCGGCATTCGAAACTTGTTCTTTCAACTTTTTTGGCGTAAGACAACTACCTTCATCACTGGGGTCACTCATTTCTTTGTAATTAAACAGACTATTAGATCACAAATAGAAATTTGCAAAAGTTTACAACTTAAGTTGAAAATATTTAGTTGAATCTTTACCAAGAGGTTTAGAACCAAATGGAAAATGTGTTGTGAACACCACTGTCGCAAGAAAAATGACAACTATAAGTGCCATCTCACTTACCTCATACAAAAGAGAGAGACAAAGATGGCATTTATCGATGACGTCACAACGCATTCTCCATTTGACTGTAAACTCTAAACTTCTACATCCCGCCATTTTGTATTTTTTTATTTTTATTAAAAGAGTTGCGTTCGAAATTTGTGTGTGTGACATATTTATGAAAAACAAATTGTAATAATATTTAAAAAAAAAAAAAAACTCACTTACGACTTATTATTCTATAATAGTATTTTATTTAAAATATTATTGAAAAAATACAATTTATAAAGTTAAAATTCAATAAATAACATTAAAAATTATGTGCATCTCAGTTAAATAAAAATTGTACACAAATAAGTTTCAGAACACACCAACTTCTTCATAGCCAATAAAATTGTGTTCGAAATTCAAATCACTTTGCCTCTCTACTCTCTAGAGAGCAAAAACGGCTTTTGCTCACTGAAATCGATGACCAAAGACACTATTTTCGTGCGAGAGTGGTGAAAAATTATTTATGGCATGAAGTCCAGAATTTATCGAAAAAATGTAATTTAGTTCCGCAAAATTCCGCGGGACCTCATTCGTGAGAAGGACTCTACCACTGAGGTGTATACCTAAAATCATAGGCGGATCCAGGATTTGGTTTGGGGGGGGGCAAGGTGCAGACGGGCAAAAATATTATAATTTTTATTACGAAAAGTGTATGTTTAGCTCGCTCTGAGCGGTTAGGAAGTTTAAACATCCATTACAATAAGTGCGCGAGCAGCTAGCTGCGAGCGCCGAAAAAAAAATTTTATTTCAGAAATATGTGCGAAATTCGTAACTCTACAATGCTTCTGGGGGTACCTTGGCCCCCTGCCCCCCCCCCCCCCCCCCCTAAAGCTTAAACATCCTTTATAATATGTGCGCGAGCAGCTTGCTTAATGACTCGGGGGGGGGGGGGGGGCGGCTTGGCCCCTTGCCCCCCCTCCCTAAATCCGCCTATGATTATCTATAACACAGATAAAAGGTTCTATAATAATCATTGCAAAATTTTACTAACATTATAAACGTGACAGTTTGTGTCTGGATGTATGCCTAAATGCAGGTGGTTCACTACTGCGTGCCCGCCTATGCGACAGCAATAGTTTCTCGTAATGTTGTTCACTACGGCTTTTACAGCCCAAAACTGCACATCCTACCATTTCACTACCACTATGAGTACACATAAACCATTAATTATTCCCTGAAAGCACTTAAAATCTTAAAAAATAAAAGATAATGATGGTATATTTGTCACAAAGAAATCATTTGAACCATAGTTTGAACTTGTGACAAACAAATAAACCAGCCACGCTGAAAGGGACGGAAGAAAAATAGGTTCTCCTTTTTCTTCACATAGAATTTTCCCTATTGCCGTCACGCTCACACATAATATGGGTACTTCTAGTTGTATTAGTTCTTAGCCTAAATGGGTGTGAACAGATTTTATGTCTGTGTGTCTCCGGATAACCAGTGATTTTTACAAAAGATCCCCCTAGATGGAGCGCCACAATCGCGTGATTTTAAGTTAAAATATCTACAGATTTTTAACAATTCATAATTTCTCATATTTAATTTCTCAATTAAATAGGTACATAATATTTAATTAATCTAACAAATAAAAAATATATAATAAATGAAGTATTCACAGTAATTAAAAATCTATTATTTAGTTCCGCTAGGTTACGCGGGACTTCTTTTCTAAAACTGTTTGCAGAATAAACGATATTTCTTTTTCTTAGGACATTAGTTCCATTATTTTCCGTGGCGCTAGCTTGTATGAAAAATAATTTACTTTTACAATGAACTGTAAATGAATTTTTCTATTTATCTTCAGATGATTTTACATGTTTTAGAAATTAAAAATAAGCAGCAAAAAGATATTTATTACTGATATTTACACGCATCATGCGCACATTAGATTATTTTCCGCTGGCGCTGATTCATTTGAGAAATAAGTTACATTTACTAATTTAAATGAATTCTAATTTGTTTGGCTACTATATAGCATCAAAGTACTCGTCAAGACGAATCAAATGAGCCCAAACTCGATGGGGTTTTTTCTTTTAATCACGGAGTTCCTATGGCCACCTTCCAGCTCCGTTTCGGACCCTGGTTACTATATAGTATCAAAGTACTCGTCAAGACGAATCAAATGAGCCCAAACTCGATGAGGTTTTGTCTTTTGATTACGCGGTTCCTATGACTACCTTTCTTGTTTATTAGCATTTTATATGCGAATCTTTAGATTGATATAACTCTTTTATTTATGAACCGATTTGACTAAAACCAAGACTAAGGTTCAAGTAGAGAAAACTGCAACGTATTAGTGAAAATTTTATTCAAATCGGTGGTGTTGTTTAACCACACCAGTGACACAAACTATTTACAAATTTAGCCCAAATTAAACTAAAGGTCAACCACAAGTTTACAGCCATACCGATAGATGGCGTCTGTAGCGTTTTTGGCACTATTTTTTTTTGAATTGAATTTACTTTATATTCTATTACTTTTATTTCGAATTTTTGATGTAAATTAGGGGCGATGTGTCTGATATAAATGATTATTATTTATTTTATTATTTTATTTTACGTTTCCCTAGGAAAAATTGACAAAATGTTTTACGAATTAGATCGCGCAAGCGACTTTTTCGCGTCGTTTTGTTCATATGCGTATTTTCACAGTTCACCTTAGTAAAGGATCACAATGAATGGGGAGAAATTTCCATTCTTATTATATGTATGGATATGGATTCTGATATGTCTTTAAGATGTGATGGATTTTTTTCTTGTTAGCACATGGAATTAAGTTAGAAGCTCTATTTGTTTCCAATATTTCTGAAAATGTGGAAAATTGAACATCAATTTCAATGTTACAGCAATAATATTACGATCCACGCGTCTTATAAACATACACTAATAGACCCGCGCGCACTTCGTCGCGCTTAATAGAAAATTATTAGTGTTTCTCTACTATAGTATACATGTATTATACATGTAAACCTTCCTCTTGAATTACTTATTATCTATTTATGAAAACCGCATCTTGCGTAATTTTAAAGATACAAGCCTACATAGAGACAGAGAGACGCGGGAAGCAACTTTATTTTCTACTTGTACGAGAATGATTATATTTGTCCATCCACTATTATATAATTTGAAAAGACCTTTTAAGAGTGTATATAGGTATATTGGGTTGTGTGAAAAAGTTTCTTAGAAATCCGCACCTCAATTTAACGATACACACATGATGATATCAGCCAGAAAAAAAACCATCCCCATCTTACATGTTTGGGAGGTACCCTCAACTAATTTTGAATACTTTCAACAACTAATCCAATCTTATTAAGTAATATTTATAGCGTAGTTATAGAGGTAGTATTGTGGTTGTGGTCAGTAATGCAGCGTCGCGTCGTTTATGCGATCCTTAGTCGCAACACAGTATTCCGGTCTCGCCTTTTCTATAGACAATTTTAAAGTTACCCTGTAGCACATTCCTCAGGCTCTCGTTGATAGCTTTAAATGTATAGAGCACGTGTAGAGCGATCATGATGAACTGGGTCTGTTGCAGCTGCATTATCCAGTAACCGCTAAAGGTGAATGTATAAAACACAGTTCGCGTGCCTACAAATAAAGAGAAATTTAGGAATAAATGATGTTAACTATGTAAATATACCGACTAAACTCACGGATATAAAAGTCGAAACTAGGCTCGATCCTGGGTTTCGGACTATTACGAAGTCCTTCATCAGGAGCTCACGCGCTGAGGTCGCGACGCTGGCAACGGTGCTGGCTTTTATATCTGTGAGTTTAGTCGGTATATTTACATAGTTAATATGGATAACGCTCGCGTTAGTTTTCAAAATCGTATAAATGATGTTGATTGGTCGTTGAACTTTTAATCATTTCTCATTTCATCTATTGGTCGCACTGTATCCATTGCTGAGGTATAAGCAATTGGACGGTATTCTACTTGGATATTCAGTCGATACACTCAAATTAGCAAGTTGAAGTGGTCAGTGAGTGTAGGTCACATCGGTCGAAGAACCGATAACGCCTGGAGAAGAAAGGTTCTCGAGTGGCGACCACAGACAGAAATACGCAGTGTCCTACGGATGGTGATGATGATGATGATTACACTCGAGTATATAGTAGAAAATCATTGTAACATTTAGTTGGTCTAACATACGCATTCATCTTGAAACCACTAGTGAGCAGATCCAGGTTTCATATTATTAGTTAACAATTCGACTGTAATGGGCAAATGGACTTACGAGTGGAGTAATAAATGTTGAATTATAATTATTGAATGAATACTTCAAACCTGAAGGCATGGCCTTTAAATTATTCGTCTGCGCGCCGGAGTTTGCTATCACAATAAGTACATGATCAGCGCCAGAAAGTATCAAGAGGATTAACATCCAAGCTACAAACAATATTATTTTCTTCTTCTCAAACCAGTTTGGCCAGTGGTTGATGTCGAGCTTATAGTTCAACTGTAAACAAATATAACATTAAGATCCAGCAGAAAAACAAAATATTGCGATGAATGGTAATGTGACCATTTATAATTTTCGTCAAAGCGGGACGGGTCTCGTTTTCAACTAAGAACAGGGATTTGCCCTTTGCTTCCATGGACACTAAAGAAAATTCCGCCCTACTTAATGATCATGAGCGAATCCAATATTTTTTTTTGAGGGAGAGTCCCATATTACCTACTACTTTTTTTAAAAGTAAGAAACTTTTTGCTGGCACATTTCAACAGTGAGATTATGCATTTCATACAATATTGAATATTTAAAAGATCCGCGAGCAGCTTGCTGCGAGCGCCGATAATTTTTTATAATTTGACAATTAAGTTTAAGTTACGTGAGAAACTGAAACGCCATTAAAATTAAATATTATTACAAATAAATAAGTGTGCAAGCATGCGAACATTTTGATTGGAGCGCCGAGATTTTTTATTTCTAACTTCAAAAAGTGTGCATTTAAATTCAAATATTTCATACTAATGAGTGCGCGAGCAGCTAGCTGCGAGCGCCGAGAATTTTTTTATGTTGTGAGAGCAGCTTATTTTGAGCTATGAACATTTTATAATTTTGACCATCAAAAGTAATAGAGTGGAAGCTAAAGCGGGACATTTTCGCTCTTCCTGGGGACAGCGGGACAGATAGTGTGAAAGCGGGACTGTCCCGCCCAAAGCGGGACGGTCACGTTACCACGAAAAAAAGACGTCAGCTCTGCACACTACATATTTTCTAAAATTGCAAATTTTAATATATTTTTTTAATAACTAGCTACGCCCAGCGGTTTTACTCGCTGTACGTATATGTTATTCCAGTGTCGAAGCTATCTCTATACCAAATTTCAGATCAATCGTTCCACACGTTTAAGCGTGAAGAAGTAACAAACATACACACAAACTTTCGCATTTATAATATTAGTGTGGTAAGTAACCGACCAAACTATCTGACGAATGTTCCTACTCACATCTTTGTACTCTTGAAGAAACATCATTTTTTCATCAGCGGGACGCTTTAAAATACTATACCTAAGTCTGCATGGAGTCTGAATCTATAGACAATTTACTATAGATATAGAGCTATTGTGTAGCAACTGCCAACTAGTTCAATACACGTGAGAAATACGGTTATCGACTACAGTTTTGAAGCAAATATAAAATTAGTTGCTAATAGCTACGAATGACAATTGCCTTTTGAATTTTGTGTAAAGTTGCTAGGTTTTTCGCAAGCGTAACGCGTTGATATATTATATGTAACTGCTAGTTGCAGTACCTGCAAAAGCTGATTTATCTTCAAAAAGTCTTAGTTTATACCTTTTCCAGATAGTTAAAGCACGCGATCATAGACTCTATCTGTTTTCGAGCTCCGAAGCCCGCTGCCACCGAATATACTATAACCCAGACAGTTTCCATAATCCAAACAATTCGTTGATCATTTGTATTCCCAGAAGATACCAACATTATGATACTTAGATCATTAAGAAGCGCTGCGATGGATACTAAAACTGAAAAAAGTTATGTTTACTGAATATACTTATTGGAAATTGTAATTAGTCACCACGGTATACAGATTCTTAACAAACATTTAAAAGAAAAGTTAGCTTCACTATCATCATATCAAAGGAAAACCCGAATGCCTGCCTGATCTTTCAAAGCACACCTCGAACCGCTGAATGAATTGACAAAGAGAGACATAATATCGTGACGTAAATTCTATTAAAAAAAGATTTCTAAATGAGAGTCATTTATTAGCTCTTCCAATCTACCTCTACTAAGTATAAATACTTTGTTAGCGGTCTATTTTCAATCAGAAACGTATTTAAATTTGGAATATTGAAAATCATGCCAGGATGCTTCAAATAATATGCCAATACATCGTTAGATGTACAAAACCTCTTTCTTATTCTTCTTCATTGAAGGGGAGAAAAAATCTTAAGTACCCGTTTATTTTGATTTATTATACACACACGCATGTAAAATCGGAAATTCAGCTCAATCGGAAACCGGGAAGTGGACCAAATTAAACTTGCAAGATTTGATTACAGACAGTCAGACAACGAACAGGATGAAAGTAAATAAAAGCTTGTAATAAAAGAAATCAAATGCACTACATGTTATAGTTTCAAAATAATAGAAGAAATTGGTATTATATTCTTCAAATCTTATACGATTTACAGATTTAAGAACAGAGGGCCTATTGTCTAATTCTCACCCACTACGATTGATGACAACTTCAATGTACATTTAATGGGTTTGTTATTCTACTTATATTAATGAGGAGGTTAAAGCAAGTTATGTACGCAATTCTGTCTATGGAGTCTAGTGTTTTACATGTCGTTTGGCGATAGCCAATAGGTCCTTAGTGTTAACCAGCAAAATTACCCACTTGATTGTAATTATCAGGGATGGAGATTTTGGAAGTATTAGATATGAACCTGTAGAAGTAGGATTAATATGTCGCTCTTAAACAAGGGTCAAACCCGGGCCTTTATATAGGCGTACACGGAGACAAAAACAATCCAACACGCAGAAGCCCTTTTCAACTTTTTATATAAATGTAATGGGTGACACTTATCGGAGTCTATCTGTGAGTCCATCTATACAAAATGGGCTTAAAGACAGTCTCCGCCAAGTGACAGGACTATTGCTTATTATTGGAAACTACTAATAAAATAATAAGATTAATATTATCCCAACATATAAAAGGAAAGAGTGACTGACTGACTGACTGATCTATCAACGCATAGCCCAAACCGCTGAACGAATCGCGTTGAAATTTAGAACACAGATAGGTTTTATGCCGTAGACGTCCGCTAAGAAAGGATTTTACTATGTGGGCAAAGCCGCGCGCATAAGCTAGTTATTACATATAAAGGTAAGCAAAGCATATCCGTAAACGGTGAACCACGGTGAAGGTCTGACGCGCCACCCAGTCCCCTGCCTGACGAAGGAGAGCGGCGCTAGTCCCACACATCTGGACACACGCAGCACTGTCGCCAGAGCTCCCGACACGAAGCAATCAGGCTCCATGATGCGAAGACTGCCTATAACAAAAGTTGCTATCTAAATATATAGGCATAAAAGGAAAGAGTGACTAATTGACCAATCTATCAACGCACAGCCCAAACCACTAAACGGATTTGGTTGAAATTTGGAATACAGATAGGTCTTATGATGTAGACCTATGCTAAGAAAGGATTTCTCCAGGCAGGCAAAGCCGCGAGCATAAGCTAGTTTATAAATAACCAGGCCAAGTGCGGACTCGGATGCATACAAAGGTTCTGTGCCATTCCCTATGCAACATCTCATACAACAAAAACGGCAAAAAAGCAGTTTGTAGTATGTGCCCTTTATTATTTATTTGATTATATTTTAGTATTTGTTGTTATTTTGGCAACAGAAATACATCTTCTGTGAAAATTAACAACTAGATAACTATCATGGTTCATGAAATAGAGTCTGCTGACAGACAGATGGACGGACGGACACTGAATTGTTAGTAATACACATACCAAAACACTAACATTTTAAAACTTTCAGTTTACTCTAATCATATTTAGATAAATAGATAGATAACACTTTAAGAGACACGAAAATTACAAAAAAAGATTTTTTATAAACTAAAACTGTACAAAACTAAGTATTACATTTTGTCTTTTATAACCTTATTAACATCCCTATTCGGGTAATCTGATTTATTTATTAAAAACAGTCAAACATACCTCAACACCGAACTACGACCATTGACTCATAAAGATGAAGAATAAAAAATATGAAAAAACAGCTTTCATGAATCATTATTTTCATATAGGTAGTACAGTCAACTACAAAGAGATGTATCCATGTTAGGCTTACAAAGTGAAGTAAATTTTCATTTGCCACAATGAACTACCCTTGGTTCGTGACATTTCTAGAGGCAATCAAACTTTATATTATCATCGACTCGTTTAATATGCTACAATGATGTATCCCACTACTTTTCCTTAGGTGATACATAATAATATCATTTAAAATGAATCGAATATAGTATAAGATTTGGTGGATACTGAAAATGTCACGAAGGGTAAATAATTTTTGCATACTAAAAGTTCCTTTATTTTGTAAGACTAACATGGATACATCTCTTTATAGTTGACTGTACCTAAGTTAGGTATATAATTTCAGGTAAAAGTAATGTGATTTTATCCTTCTTAATGTATGCCCAGTATAAATATTATTAGACCGTATCAAATGTTTTTCTAAGCAAATAATTTGATGACTTTGTACGAAGATAATTAAGAACACATTATGTCATTATTTTTTGGTGACTTGTGTCAGTGTTAAAAATAACTAATTGGTAGAGGAAAAGGTGGTAACGTGGCCCCCTACCTACTTTGTTTTTCAGGCCTCATGTAAATACACATAGATCAAGATAGTAAGTTACAATGTTCCTTAGTTATTGCCCTGTGCATATACCTTTATGCCGAATAAATTAAATTACTACGTACTATTTATAAAATAAATAATTGGGGGTTTATACTCCAACAGAACAGGTTACCCTACTTACACTGTCAGAGTCAAATCACAATTTACAGGTTGTGTGGCCAACCTATACATATGTTGCAGTTTCAGGTCACCGAGATTACTACAGGGCCTGCAACATGTCCTAACGACAGCCTCTTACATATAGGAAACAGCCGGGACCCACAGTTTTACGTGCTTTCCGAAACACCGTAGCGTCCAAGCGAAAATCTTTGCCACACTGAGATTTCACCAGGACCTCCGGCTTACAAGCCGTACCAACGACCACTGAGTCACGAACGCTAAAAAAATAAAATCCTTAAACATAGAAAAATGACATCGTAACATTAGGTGAGGGTTATATGGCCCCCTGGTGGCTCTCCACGTCTGTCGTTAGATAATTAATTCCACAAATATGCAACTTGTATCTCAACCTTCAGGATTCACTTACTTATCAAATTCTGAATCAGTTTCTATGACTGCGTCACTTTCAGAGCTACTGGTGGATGGATTGACTCACCGTCGTCGATTGACCTCGTTGCTGGTGCCAACTCTTTCCTGTCTGCGTCCAAGGCCTCCTCTACGACCTTGTCCACTAAAGAGGAAAGATTCGGTAAATTAAATTTTAATAAAAGGAATAATGTAAGGAGGCCAAATTACAATTTTCGGGGGTAGACTTCCTTTGCAGGAGGTCGTCTAGGTGGGTACCCCAACAGTGCCAGTTATTCTACCGCCTAAGCAGTGATGTGGAAACATTACTGTGCTTCGGTAGGAGGGCACTGTAGCTAGTGAAATTACTGGGCTAAAGAGTCTTAACATCTTATGACTCTTGAGTGAAAAGCGTTGGTGCAGTGCTCCTAGAATTTGACATAATTGTGAAATCCTAGGAAACACTGTCCTCATTATGGGCAGCCGTTGTCTCTTAACATCAGGAGAGTGTCTTGCTCGTCTTCTACTTCATCACATAAAAAAAAAAACAAGTATTAGCAAATTAATAATCAAGCCAAAATACACGTATAAATCTAATGTTAATAACATAATTACCTTCAAAATCCAATACAAAACGGACACAATATTTATATTCACTGAAAATCAAACATAGTTTGTCTAGAAAATACTTAATATTAGCTAGTTGCTAGTCTTATGTCAAGTCTTTCCGCATCGCTTGATATGATGGTCGATTGTTATCATGAATATAGGAAATCTGGAAATTTCCAGTATTCTTTTTATAGAACTGTAATATTGGTTCACAAATTCCCTTATCAGCAATATCTGTTTAATTATAATTGTACGTTACTTCTGTGCTTTTTAGGATTCCGTAGTCATCAAGGAAGCCTTATAGTTTCGCTTTGTCTGTCCGTCCGTCCGTCCGTCTATCCATGGCTTTACAGAGAAACTATGAGACCTAGAAAGCTGTAATTTTGCACAGATAAAGGCAATAAAGGGTAAGAGAACGGTACAAAACAAAAATTAATTAATTTAGGGTAACTCCCAAACATGCCAGACGGGGTTTTTTTTTCTGGCTGATCCCATAATGTGGGGTATAGTTAAATAGGTATTTTAAAATGACGAACGGGTTTCTAAGAAAGTTTTGCGATTAAGTTATCCATTTGAATGATATTCAAGTTTAAAACTTTTTGAGCGTTCCTCTCTAAAATTTAAACTACTACTGGCTTTCACTCAACTAAATCACGAACATAGTTTCAATCATGAACTTTCCAGGAAAACTATAGCGGTGAAGATAGCTTTATTAGTTTTTAAGATATCGTTGATGAATGTTAAAGCAGTTAAAGGGTAAATCCTGAGATCGGGCGTATTTAAGTGATTTCCGTGGCAGATTTTAAATCAAAGTATTATTGAATTTTACATGTAAAACATCAAATTTCCCATAATTATAAGCACATCCATCAAATAGGCATCAATATAACTTGTTTTGTTCAGAAGATATTTAAATTTAAATTTTTGATGCCACGGGAATCAATAAAGTGTGGCATGGGAATCAAAATTAAAACTATTTTGTTTGAATTCTATGTTATTATTTAAATATTGACCTCTACATACTAATCATATAAAATAGAAATATTAAAAACGGTGATCCAAACAAATACACACCAAACATAAAGTATAAAATGGTCTATATTGGCTTTCTATATAATAATTATGTAAACTAAATAAAATCAACATATTGCTGTCTTAAAAAATGTAAAAATATTGAATAAATAGTCCTAGAACATAAAATTAAGTTCTCAATCACAGTCACTGACAGTATTCACTCCAGAAGCTGTCATCAGATTGTACATTTATCATTAGTTAGGTTAATCTGGACTGAAGTTGTAGTCAGCCCATAGTTTCGTTTTATTTTTTCATCATACATCATCTCAGCCATAAGACGTCTACTGCTGAACATAAACCTCATCTTTAGACCTCCATTAATATAAAACTTTTTTTGTTGTTTGCTTGTCCGTGGTAGCCACTTCAGAACTTTTGGACCCCATCAGCCATTTGCTCTACGTGCTCTGTGGCCTGCCCATTACCACTTCAGCTTCCTGATCCGCGGAGATATGTCAGTGACTTTGGTTCATCTTCGGATCTCCTCATTCCCGATTCGATCACGTAGAGAAACCCCGAGTATAGCCCTCTCCATAGCTCGCTGAGCGACTTATTTTAATGTGGGGATATATTGGTGCCGCATAAGCCAAAGCGGCTGTCTACTATAGTACAATATAAAAAAAATCTGATGTATACAATATAAAAAAAAAACATCTGAAATAATGAAATAAACAAATATAAACTCTCAAAATCACTTCCATACCTGCGGCTTCGCTGTAGTTGGGAAAAAAGTGAAAGAATGCGCAAGAAAACTCAGGGGAAAATTGATCACCGTGGTAAAACGCCACGAGAATCAGTTCCATGGAAATCAAAATTGTATAGTTTTTTGTCAATATTTTTAAATACCATAATTATAGACCAATAATAATAAAATATATGATAAACAATACCCTTTTCCTAACTGCACACCCTAGTCAAAAAACCGTAACGGATAAAAAAATATTTTTAAACATGGAAATGGTAATCAATGATCTAGTGAACCAAAACCATGGTAATCAATTTCTCACCTTCGTAAATCCAGTTTATAACAACGAGAGGAGCAACCTCTCTTCACGATGTTTAGAGCGCAATTGAAGTTAGCCAACAGCGTGAGTACAAACTTCTAATTCTTGTGGTTTGTGAAATGTGGGTAGTTATGTCGCGCGCCATGGGAATCACTTTTTGTCCGGGGACAAACCTAAATTTGTGTTTTTTTCTAAAACTACGCTGAGTACAGTCTTCACGTATTTTTTTGATCATATAACAGTTCACCCTTTACAGCTAAGATCACAACAATTAATAAAATTCCGTTTATAAATTGGTGTAAAAAATATATTTTGTTCCAAAAAAGTGTAAGGGACACCCCATGGTAATCAAATTTCAGGGCTTTAACATTTTTTTTCAGATACTTGCAGCTAGATTTAACCTTATATCTATCATGCATTAAGTAGATTAAACCTTAAACTAACAGAAAAAAAATATCCTTGGGTAGAATTTTTATGTTACGAGTAGTTTATTCCCCCAGACACGTAAAATTTTGTCTCTCAGGATTCACCCTAAAATACGATTTGCCAGTACTACGGAAGCCTACATTGCGCGCAGCCCGACTAACGTTTGGCCCATTTATATCAACATTGTAACTGAAATCATCTATTACAATGGTTTTAGTATGAAAAACAACATATACATTGTATTTTATCGCGTTCAGATACCAATCTTTAGAAAACACATTATCGGACTCCTTTATATAGAGGTACAGGGAAAAAAAATCAGATTTCCAATACTTTTTCAGTGTGGGCAGAACGCAAGTTTTTAATTATAATATATTTAATATCGATATAAATTATCTATTATAATTGATTCACAATTCACAACACACAAAAAAATATATAATTATAAAATCACTACATCGTATAAAAAACAAAGTCGCACCCTGCGTCTGTCTGACCCTATGCTTTAGAACTACGCTACGGAATTTGATGCGGTTTTTTTTTAATTAAATAGAAAGACTGATTTAAGAGGAAGGTTTATATCTTAATACACATATAATATAGTACAGAAACACTGATAAACAACGAAGTGCGGGCGGGTCCACCAGTTACTTATAAATAAAGACCGGGCCAAGTGGTCAAGTGCTCCACCGGTGTTCCATATAGTTGGCAACAGCCCCAGGCAGTGTTGTCTCGTTGTATAGTTGAGTCTCTAATATTTTTTAAATGCGAGAGTATAGATGTATGTGTGTATTTGTTTGTGTGTGGGTGTACGTGTGTTTGTTTCCTCTTCAAAACTAAACCACAGAACCGATTGAGCACAAATTGGGTGTAAGGAATAATCACTGGAGTAACACGTGGACAACTAGGCAATGGGTGGAACCGCTGGGCACAGGTAGTATGCCTATTATATGTCGCAGGCTCATGGCATAATTTCCAGTTTCACAAACGGCCAACGCTTGTTTACAAACGTGAGCTCAATCGTAAAATTATATTAGTGTAGCGTGACCATAAAAAAATGGATATAGAGCAAGAGCATACGATCGGCAGACTTTCCTCATTTTATTAAAGCTATAAGTTAGATAGAGTATAGATATCCCCAATAGAAGTAAGAACGATTTCCAAATTTGATACAAAGAAAAATTATAAAAAATAGCATTTAATGGTATAACGAAAGTATGTATCAAACTTACCAAATATTATTGTATATAATAATATGATAGTTTAAGGTTATCTGCCAGGGAGTTGGAAGTTGAGTTGGGAGTTGGGAGTTGGACCGCCCAGGGCGCCGGATAAAAGGGGGCGCCACGGGCGCCCCATTATAGCGCCTGTGGCGCCCCCTTTTATCCGGCGCCCTGGGCGGTCCAACTCCCAACTCCCAACAACATTCGTGCTGAAAAATTCAAAATTTCTCGGTGCTCGCAGCGAGCTGCTCGCGCTTTTATAAATAAGAACATTAAGTTTCTTTACCACTCGAAGCAAGTTAAACGCACATCATTCGTGCTGAAAAATTCAAAATATTCTCGGCGCTCGCAGCAAGCTGGAAAGGTGGATTTTTTCTGGGTACGTTCATGATTTTGCCCTCCGGATTCGGCCCAGAAAAAATCCTGGATTATATCCTTTTTCGTTTTTAGTATGGGTTTGAATTGCTTTTTAGGGGGCGCCGTAGAAATCTCGCCCAGGGCGCTGGTAATGTTAAAACCGGCACTGGTTGGAACCGTACTAAGTGCCTGCCGATGAAGGACGTCAGTGAACTCTATATAAAGACAAGTCGTACCTAGCGCATCGCCGGTTTAACTATTTCATTATTCAAAATGCATAACAAATTTTTTAATCGCCCTAAAATGACAAAAATAACGCAAGTAAAGCCAAAAACCTCAGACATCCGTCCCCGACCCGAGTGCTTGGTGTCAGGCTATCTAGCGACGATGCTGAGTCTATCAAGATGTGTTGGACTTGCACCGCTCACTTTCATCAAGAAACAACAAGGATGGAGCATCAGGCTGTCTCGCCCTTGGAGCGTTTATGGATACATCGTTATAACTATTACAGGTATACTCCTGACTCCTAGATATCCCTTTATTGAAAAAAAAAAATCAAAACCGACTAATAAACTTATGATGGGTACATCAATAAAGAACACTCACAATCCATAGCTCGGCCACGCAGCAAACTATAGTAAATCTAAGTGCAGTACGACCGCTGGACAGAGAATTCCTCGCCACCACAAAAGCTTAAGTTGGACTCACAAATATAGCAAAATTAACACTAAATACCTATTAATTAATATTTAAACGATTACTATGGATTTCCGCGAAGGCACGCATTATCGCATTAATTATAATTGTAGTATTCTTTTCCAGGTGTAATTTCTATTATCACTGTGGTATTAGACTCCTATTTATGTCCAGAACTGTCTGTTCGTATGCAGACGAGTTTGCATCGATTTCTATCTATCATTAACCTTATATTTTTGTTAACAATTACTTCCCTGGGGGTATACCGAGCTCCAAGTTTAATGAAGACCATGATATCATGCCTGAACTTCGTGACGGAGGTAAAGGGCCATTTACCAGCATAAGGTTTTTACGTTCCCAATTACGCTTTCAATTCTATAATCATTACTAGCTGCTGCGCCCAGTGGTTTTATCGGGTGTTCAGTAGCCTATGTGTTCTTCCAGGGTCTTAACGATCTCTATACTAAATTTCAGCTCAATCGGTCCACCCGTTCAAGCGTGAAAAAGTAACAATCATACATCCAGACATCCATAACTTTCACGTTTATAATATTAGTATATAAGATAATAGAGGTTATCTGGATATTTTGTTGAAGTTTTGGTGAAGAAAACAACACGGAAACTATGATGATTTGTTAGTGTGTCTTCAGAAACATGGCAGCGTACTGATGAAAACTGCGATATTTATTTACGTTTGATCCAAAGTTTGTGTGCAATGTAATTGATACGAATCATACTCGGCGTGAAGTTATTGTCTTCTATATTGTAGATGAATAAAACATTTTTTTTTTTAGATTAACGACGACATTATTGAGACATACGACTCGTCGAAATATTTAAAGAAATGGAATATGTTGTTGGTGACCTGGTTCCCATTTACATTACTCGTGGCTATCATAAAATCACTGGTTTCGATTCGGGTCTTCGATTTTTCTAAAAAAGATTACTATAATATTTTCTCTTGTATGTCTTTAAAATGAAAACTTTACTAACTTCTATGTGGACTTGATTTTTAATTTAAATTAATATTTTCAGTTAGTATCAGAGTGATGTACCTTTTCGTCGAATACAGGTTTTTAATCTTATTCATTCAGAAATTTCAAATCATAATGTTGACATTTCATGTTTCGAACACGTTCAAGGCTATCAACAATGACTTGAGGACCATTATAATGGGTAATTGTGAACTTTAACTTCAATAATGAAGCCTTACTTCGTTTACTAATGAAGAAATATTTTTCTTATCAGATGTATCGCCGTCATCAGCTCCATTATACAACAGACGCGTCCGTCGGCTGAGCTCGGCATATGTCTCCATCTGTGACGTAGTGCGGGAACTGAACAGATCTTACGGACTGATACTGTTTCTGATGTTGATATTATCCGTCAAGGATCTCAACGTAACGCTCTATTTCCTAATAAAGAATTTAAGTAAGTAAATAGCCATAAAATGTCAGCTAACGAGGCGTTGTATCACCTGCATCATCATCAGGATGGTCCATTAGGACTGCTTTTCTCTTGTGGTGTTTCTCTGCGGTGGGTAATGTTGGATCAATTAAACAGCCTTAAAGGTTAACAAATCAGAATATTGTAACTACACGAGAGAATGAAATAGTCACTAATATTAACACAGTATGTAGCAGCATTCTGTGTTTATGCAGCGCAGTATAGGCACGAATACAGCTGGTCACTTAACCACGTATTACCGAACGCGCGATGATTTTGTCACGACTGCATGCGCCGCTCGTCCTAAGAAGTGTGTTTCGGAGAGGGCGTGGCCTGCGTAGCAAACTTCATCGAGCGCATTTGGATATTCGTTCTGATTACGACACCCGACACACATATAAAAAATATATTTCAGGACATTTCACACTCGAATCGAACCCGCAAGCTTCTGCGTCGGAAGCGGGTGTTAAAGTGGCTTTCCATCAGAAATGTGCTATGCTATATTATATTCATTGATGAGCTTAGTACCGATGGAAACGGATTCAACTAAGCTATGTTTTTGTATGGAAGGATGCATGCTACGGATGCGTCCTACGGATGTGTGCTACGGATGCGTGCTATGGATGCGTGCTATGGATGTGTGCTACGGATGCGTGCTATAGACGCGTAATGCGTGCTATGTGCGGCCGCCGCCGCCACACCACCGTTACTATGGCTACGGCTACATCGTATAGCTGCGCATCTTTCTCACACTCTGCTTCAAGAGCCCATCTTCCTCGCATAGCTACATAGCTTAGTATTGGTATAAACGGTCACACAGTTTCGTAGCGTAGCTTTCACATCTTCATAGCATAGCAGTTGCATAGCACATCTCTGGTGGAAAGGCACCCTAGTGCTAGCCCTCCGCGCCAGAGGTTATCAAGTTGTCTTGTTAATTATATTTTGGGACATTTCTTTACATATTTTCAACACTTATTTTGTAGCGCTGACAATTGTGGGGGATGTTACTGCTGACAAAATTATTTTCATAATGTTGGAGATAGTCTGGAGCGTTTACAATATCGTCAACGTCGTGCTGTTGATCGAACCCTGTCATGTGACACATGCTGAGGTGAATGATGATTTTAGTGCATAAGTATTATTATACTCATTCTATTTAAATCTCGAACTAATATGTATTAATATCGTGAAACTATTTAATATGATGATATCGCGTAGTTATCGTGTCCCAGTGATCCATATGACCGACATAAATCTAGAAAACGTGACCACCGGATGGAACTTTAACGACAGTTTCCTTTAAGATATTTTTACTAAGCAATTGTAAGGTCATGTTGCAAGCCATCTTAGCGACTTAACTCTTTCACTTTGACTCTGATAGCGTATTATGGGTGTCGTGCTGAGTTGCAGTATACACACTATTTGTTATTTTTTAAAGATTTTCGCTTTATATTTCTGGTCAATTATAATAAGTACTTTATAGTTTATTGTATCAACAGATGGCAACCACAGCCGAGCTGGTAGGAGTCCTGATGCGTGACTCGTACTCCACATACCAACCCTTGGCGGTGGAGCTGGAGGCGTTCCACAGACTGCTCGTCCTGAACCAGGCCTCGTACGCACCGCTCGGGGTCACCACCATGTCGCGGGGAATCCTACTCTCGGTAATAATAAATAACCCACCAAAAATATAAATGTGTAAATTGATGCCAAGTTAATTTGAAATTAAGGAAAAAATAAGAAAAAAAAATCTATACATACATCTAAACGGGTGACAAGTTATGTAGACCATTTCAAAGGTCGTGACTCATTAAAACAGCCGCGCTCTTCTGTTTAATAATGTTCACAGCAATGTGCGCATCATGGCAGTCTCTAAGATATAAGTAGTTTACATTGACAAGCTTATCGCACACAAACAGTTGACGTAGCGCTGGGAGCAGACGCGGTTTTGGAGGAGTATCGTATAAATGAGCCACGACCTTTTTCCCTATTATTACCTTAAGGCAGATGTCCCACCGGCAACGATGAGCGAGTAACGAATAGAGCTAGAATGTAGAAACGAGTTAGCGAGCGGCGAGGAGCGAGTGCGTAGTTCCGATAGTTTTGTAGCTCGACTATAAGCGAGTGTGCGAGTAAGACGATCGAATACTCGCACCGTAGAGAAATGACCGCTGTTTGCTCACTCAGCGTCAGTTCTGATAAAGCATCGAGTATCGCTGAGCGAGTGTAATCTTTCATAGCTTTTGTCGCTCAGCGACAAGCTAGTGCAACGAATCCTCGCCGGTAGTGTGAACAGCCAGCGATCAACTATTTGTATATGCATCTCTTTTGTTTACACAAAATGTTATATATCTTTTGTACGTTTATTGAGCGAGAAAATCGCCGATAGCTACTCGTTTTCTCGCCTTCGATGAGACAGGTACATTAATAAGTTACGTTTATTTTTTTGTTTCAGATCTTTGGCAGTTTTGCCACATATTTGGTCATATTATTACAAATAGGATAGATGTCGACACATATCTTATATTATAATAACAACTGCAAGCAATACACGTACTACCTACTATTTCAAAAGCAATAAAATGAATAATAAGAATTTATGAAATGTATGCTTGGTTATTGTAGAAAAACATTGTGTTCGGATAAGGATATTTGGGATAAATTATAATAATATATCGACGTCAGAAATTAAAAATAATGTATGTGGGAAGAGCCTCGTAACTAGACTGTGTATCTTACTAATGTTATAATAATAATAATCGTTTATTTCAGAACATTACAGCTCCATACTTTGTTAGTAACAATAAAACCTTATAAGCTTATTTGTTAGTTTTCATGACCACATGCTGACTCTAGCGAAGGAATCCTTTCGACGGTTAGGCTTTGTACTACGCAATGCCAGTGACTTCCACAATGTTGGTGTAATTAAGCTATTATTTAGCTCTCTTGTTCGTAGTAAGCTAGAAGCTAGTGCATGTGTGTGGAATCCTCATGAAGCCTCCTATGAACTTCTTCTTGAGAAGGTACAAAAGCGATTCCTCAGGTACCTATATAGGCGCACATTTGGGTACTATCCTTACCTCTACCCCACTAACTTCTTACTAGGGACACTGGGGTACAACTCCCTGCAAGTGAGGAGATTATTCGTGCAGTTAACAACTATGTGCAATTTCCTCAGAGGCTATGTTGATGCTCCGGACATTAACAGGGAACTCTGCAGATTGTCTGTTCCTAACAAGTACCTGGCGTTCAGAAGAGTAAAACTTTTCGCAGAGCCTCGATGTCGATCCTTATCTCGCACAAGGTCGCCTGTGCCAAGAGCTCTAGCTGTGTTCAACGCTCTACTGAATGACAGTTCAAGTTGTGATCTGTTTGATGATGCATGGAAGGATATTATTGTGGAGTGTCTGAGATTTTGTGAGAAAGATGGATATGTGGTTTCTTCTATAAAATGACATTCATTTTCTCTTTGGACATTACAATTTTATAATATTTTTAATCTGTTTTTAAATTGACATTGTGTAATAATTATTTTCAATTGTATTATTATTATTTTTTTAATGTATGTATAATTTTAGTTTTAACATTATTTTTTCTTTATGTACCATTTGTTCAATTTAATTATTTCTTCACTAGTAGTTATAAGTATTGTATTGTATCAATTAGTGTAATTGGCTTTAGCCGTTCTAATTTTGAATAAATAAATAAAATAATAAAATAAAATAAATTAGTAGACTTAAGCTTACGTCACACATAAACGTGAAAGTTTGTAAGAATGTATGCATGTCTGGATGTATGGATGTACGTAACTGCGGGAACACGGACACTTTGTTTTTGGTTGTAATACACGGCACGGGTGCTGATCTACACACTCGTTATGTTTGTGTTGGATTGCCGTTACACAGCACCGGATCGTACGCCAGTGCAGCAAAACACAAACGTGTGTTATTAATAAACATACATTAAAAAAACCAGGACATTTAACCCCAGGCTAAGCAACTTAAATGCTTGTATTAAGGTGGTTAGGATAACGGATATTATACTTATATTATATACTTTTCTTTTGTAAATAGATACTTATAATAGATATTGAACCACCCCGACCAGAAACAAATATCTGAGAATCACACAAACATTTGTCAAATGCGGGAATCGAACCTGCAACCTTCTGCGTTGGAATCGGGCCCACCGCGCCACAGAGGTCGTCCACATACATACACATTATAATCACGCTTGGTTCCGGTTGGGTAGGAAGAGACTATTTGCAGCGGATGAGTGCTTCGGCGTACCCGCTGCCTCGGCTTTATGGCGTCCCGCAAGAACATCCCCAGGTTTTTTAGTGGGTTTCCCCGCTACGCCCATCTTCGGCGCGGAAGTCCCACATCTTGCTCGTCTTCTTGCTTTTTTGCATAAAAAATCATCATTTTCCTGCCCTTATTCCACACTATGTAGGGTCTACAACACGTCTTTCTCCTCTATTCTACTCTATATAATATTTTTTTAAATATTTTACGTAAATGTTCGAGCCGAGTCTGACCCTCGCCATAAGGCCGAACATAAGTGCGGTAACATCACATAATTTCATTACGGTGTTCACTTGTTTTGAACTAGTATCACCAAGAAAGTAGGAACTAAAACTATTGCAGCAGGTGATTTAGATAGTTAGAACTCTTTATTGCACACAATAATTACAAACAAAATAATTAACATTAAATACATTACACATTACATTGTTAATACAGTACAGAAATAACGTAAAATATACAGGGTGACGGATTAAATCACTTTAAACTTTGAAACAGGGCACTCAGACCATGATTCTCGTTCTTATTACGTTAAAAACATAGGTACTTAAATTTAGACAAAAATTTCATATTTAAATATAAAGTATGCGTAATGTGCTCATATGACCACACATCCGCCCGAACTTACTGATATTTGACGTCCTCTGTGGCGCGGTGGGGTAATACCCGCCTGCAACGCAGAAGGTTGCGGGTTCGATTCCCGCATGGGACAAATGATTGTGTGATCCACAGGTATTTGTTTCTGGTCTGGGTGGTTTTCCAATATCTATTATAAGTATGTATTTACAAAAGAAAAGTATATAAGTATTATATCCGTTATCCTAACCACCATATTACAAGCATTAAGTTGCTTAGTTTGGGGTTAGGTGGCGCTGTGTTAAACGTCCTGAAATATTTATTATTAATTATTATTATTATTTATTTATTTGACGTAATTAATTTAAATTAATACATCTTTATTTACCTGGACCGTCAGTTATTCGCTAAGCGAAGGTTTGTCATACTTTTTGAGACGTGGCGCATTCATTCAATTAAGATTTTCTTTTTTTTTTGTAATTATTTATTTTGTTTATTCTAAACGTAATGTCTCTAATGTATCGTATCCTTGAAGCTTATAAGTGATTTACTAGTCACCCTGTATAATGAAACAGATGTTGCGGATAAAAGCAAAAGTCCATTATTTAAACTATAACTATGGTAGCAAATGATTTAAGAATTTACTATATATTGTCGATAAAGCACAGAAGTAACGTACAATAGGTATATAATTAAACAGAATGTTGCTGATAAAAGAAAAAGTCCCTTATTAAAAATATAACTATTGCAGTTGTTGATTTAGGTATTACCTACATTGTTGATAAAAACAAAGAAATAAGGTATAATTAAAAAGATGTTGCTGATAAACGAAATAGTCCTTTGTTTACACTATATCTATGGTAGCAGATGATTTTATCATTACATTGTTGACACAATACAGAAATAACGTACAATATGTGATTAAACAGATGTTTCTGATAAAAGAAATGATAAAAGATAAAAGAAATTGTTGACATCATCATTCAATAAATAAATAAAAAATAAATAAAATGAAATAAATAAATAAAAAATAAATATGATTAAACAGATGTGCTGATAAAAGAAATAGTCCTTTGTTTAAACTAAATAAAACTATTGCAGTTGTTGATTTAGGCATTACCTACATTGTTGATAAAAGCAAAGAAGTAAGGTATAATTAAACCGATGTTGCTGATAAAAGAAATATTCCCTTGTTTAAACTAAATAAAACTATTTTAGTTGTTGATTTAGGCATTACCTACATTGTTGATAAAAGCAAAGAAGTAAGGTATAATTAAACAGATGTTGCTGATAAACGAAATAGTCCTTGGTTTACACTACATCTATGGTAGCAGATGATTTTAGCATTACATTGTTGACACAATACTCCCATGTTTAAACTAAATAAAACTATTTTAGTTGTTAATTTAGGCATTACCTACATTGTTGATAAAAGCAAAGAAGTAAGGTATAATTAAACAGATGTTGCTGATAAACAAAATAGTCCTTTGTTTACACTACATCTATGGTAGCAGATGATTTTAGCATTACATTGTTGACACAATACAGAAATAGCGTACAATATGTGATTAAACAGATGTTTCTGATAAAAGAAATGGCCCTTTGTTTAAACTAAATAAAACTATTGCAGTTGTTGATTTAGGCATTACCTACATTGTTGATAAAAGCAAAGAAGAACACATAATTAAACAGATGTTGCTGATAAGAAAATTTGGACTCTTGTTTAAACTAAAACTATGGTGGAGATATTGAATATTGTATTACTCTTTGCTTGTATTACCTACTTTGTTAATAAAAGCAAAGAAGTAACGTAACAGATTTGGCTGATAAGAGAATCGCTGGACCTATAATGGTTCTATAAAATCTACTGGAATTTTCCTATCTTCATGGTCCTACGTAGTGTTTCAGATATGGATCGACGTATTTAGACGCGGCCGATACAAGTGAGTTTTATTGTATTTTTTGATAATTGTTGACATCATCATTCAATATTTTTTTTCATAATTTCGGTATTCATCATATTTGTTATCCGTTTGAGATATAAGAATAGACTAGACTAGACCGATTGCAACACTTAATTTAATTTTTAAACTTGCTAAATAGGTCATTGAAAACTTAAAATTGTACTTTTTCACCAATCCGAAAATTTTGAAAATCACAAATACCTACCTCTACAATAATTGTGGTTTTTATTAAAAAGTTATCCTTGCATATCATTGTCAGCGCATATTCTACATTAGCTGGACATAGGCATGCTCCCACTACAATGCTCTCAATTTTTATAAATTAAGAGCGTTTTATACATTGAGAGCATGGCGCATCCTTCTGCCTCTCCATTTTTTTCCTTACTCGGCGGAGAAGGCGGCATCACCTGCTATCACCGAAATAGCAATGTGTCTGTCCCAGCTCCATTTGAGCCGCATTATAGAAGCTTATCTTCTTCAATTACTTACCGTAGATAATAATCCTAGCTTTAGATTTGCGACTCTGGATGATTTTGCCCAGTAACTCTCCTATGCTGATGATCCAGATTCCAGATAAAAGGCACAATGGCTTGTCTTCCATCAACAAATTTAATTTTATTCGAAGTAATTTCCGCACAAAAGTCTTTACTATAGCTTGCGCTCCACTTCGTACAAATGTTCGTGTGAAGTGTAAATTCTCATTTAAAAAGTACTTTAGACATTTTGATTTGAGAATTTGACCCTGCGCGAATAGGGACTGGCATGATGCAAATCATCTTTTTATATTGATTCTGTTTTGCAGACAATGCCTCTAGTATCTCATTTTAGAACATCTTACAAGTGAATTAAATTAAAAATTTAAAAAACCCCCAACGCAATGCGTTTAAAATGTGTAATTCGCCATTTTGTGGTGGCGGCCATCTTGGATTTCAAATGTTTTATAGTGCGTTGTATTCTACAAGTCAAGCCCTTTCAATTGATACCCATATAGCGGGGGTTGTGGAAGAAAAAAATAATCCGCCATTTTGTAGCGGCGGCCATCTTAGACCGATTTCCACCAAACATAGCTAAGAACACTCTCGACTAACTCAACTTTCAAACAAAAAATAACTGAATCAAAATCCGTTCATCTATTCGGGAGCACACACACAGACAGACAGACAGACATGTCAAACTTATAACACCCCGTCGTTTTTGCGTCGGGGGTTAACAAAATAAGCTACAAAAATGCTAATTCTAGAAGCTACAATGGAGCCTGAGTGCTTCGTGTCGGGAGCTCTAGCGACAGTGCTTCGTGTGTCCAGATGTGTGGGACTAGCGCCGCTCACCTTCGTCAAGAACGGCACAGGATGGCGTGTCAGGAGTGTCTGTAATATTTATGGATATTTAATCCTCATTGGCATCTGTAAGTACCCTGGAAACCTTAAGCAAGCTAAAAGTTTTGTTGTATAAATCGACGAATTAATTTTCCCATCATCCGGAGCTACAAATTACAGTTAGTTTTAAATAATAATATGGTGCAAATATTTTTTTCTAAATCTACCATTTCCAACCAATGTGAGCTCTCCGTATCTCGCAAGGATAGATTGATATTGTAGCGTCGACGCCGGTCGCATAGCATAAAAAAGGAATGTTTACGTAAGCGCCTTCTTAATTGCCTGGTTCGAGGAACTTCAGTTTTTGTTAATGACTAGTTAGTCTAGATCTAATTTGACATTTTTAGTAAATTTAATACTTGCTAACTTTGACACTTTTTGTGATTAATGGTTTTGTTTACAAGTTTAGTTACTAGATCAATGTACATAGATTATTCCCGAAATTGTAACCCTTATCATTTATCCCAGATCCCAGTTCGAAACAATATTAAAAATATGATCCATTTCTTTTGGGTTTTGGGTGTTGGGTTGGTGTAGGAAAAATGTTATACCGGAGAGTTTCATTTTACTTGCCAGCCAGCCACATTAGGCTATTGGTGTCGAGTTCAACGCGCTTTGGAATAGGGGATCGGACATCATTTTAATTTTTTATTTGTATATTTTACCATTATAATATTTTTATCCTACCTACATATTTAATTTTGGATAATAATTTTTATTCTTATTTGACATTTCAATTTATTTTTTTAATTTTTAATTTGATAATATATTGAATGCTGAATTTGATTAATGAAATACTGAAGAATTTAATTAAATGTATATTTTATTTTTGATGTGTAATATCAAGTAATATGGGGTGTGTGTCCGAATTAAATGTTTTTTGATGTTTTTTTAAATGATTATTTTATAGCGCGCGTTTGAAAGCGCCCAATGTGTACCGGCCGGTTACCTATCATAATACCTACGGTCGTTTCAACTACGGTCGATTCGCCTATGTTCATTACACATATTGGACGACTCGCCTACAGTTCAACTCGCCTACGGTTGATTAAACTATGGTCAGGTAAATTAATGAACGATTCGGCTAATGTTCATTTGACATATTGGTTAATTCAACTATGGACGACTCACCTACGGTTTATATATTGTTTGCTATGCGTGTTTTAGTACAGTATTCAGGGCAAACCGAAATCAGTTGATTAGGTTAGGTTTGAACAGTGACCACAATGCGCAAGCCAAGCGAGCGAAATGAGCGTGCCGCGGCAGCGGCCGACGAAGCGCCAGATACGAGTTTTTTTTCTTATTACTGAATGATTTATACTGTTCATCATGGCAATGCGGCATAATAAGCTGTCTGCACATCTACAGATAGAAATCATTCATGTATCAAAAAACATCGTATCTGGCTCTTCGCCGGCCACTGCCGCGGTACGCTCGCTTCACTCACTCGGCTCGCGCATAATGGTACTGTTCAAACCTAACCTAACCAACTGATTTCGGTTTGCCCTGAATTCTGTACTAAAACAAGTAGTTTTTAGCTATCATACTTGACTAATAACCGGAAACATGATTAAAAAATAAAACGTGAATCGTCCGTAGTTTAGTAAAACATAGGCAAATCGTCCGATAGTTTAATCAACCATAGCTCAATCGACCGTAGTTGAGTTAGTTAACCGTAGGCGAGTCGTCCAATAGTGATTTCGACCAATAGTTATTATGAACGTAGGCGAAACGTCCAATAGTCATTTTAAACAGTAGGCCATTCGACCGTAGTTATATCGACCGTAGGTATTATGATACGTAACCGTACCGGCCCTAAGATACCTTTACTAGAGGTATATTTCAGACAAGTTAAATGTGCTTGCAGTCATAAACATAATATGGGACAACACCATCGAACGGGATGATAATTATATCTTGAATGAAGAGAAAAATAGCAAAACCACAAACAACATTGTTAAAATGGTCGCCAGCGGAATCTTGTTAACCTTATCCAGTGTCGCAGTGTTAGGATCTCGAGGGCAGATGAAGTCTATGATAGCATGTCTAAACCAGTTGCAAAAGGTAAGTGAGCATCATTATTTTCCCTGCATTAGTTGCAATAATAGGGACGTTGACAAGTTCAAACTTCTAAATATATAAAAGGAAAGAGTGACTGACTGATCTATCAACGCACAGGCCAAACCGCTGGACGGATTGAGCTGAAATTTGGCAAACAGGTGGGTTTTAAGGCGTAGATATCCGCTAAGAAAGCATTTTGCCACGCGGGCAAAGCTGCTAGTTTTAAAATATATTAAGTCCGTACCGGGGGTAGACGGAGGTCGTCTAGGTGGGTACCCCAACAGTGCCAATTATTCTACCGCCAGAGCAGTGATGTGCAAACATTACTGTGCTCCGGTAGGAGGGCACTGCTGTAGCTAGTGAAATTACTGGGCTAAAGAGTCTTTACATCTTATGACTCTTGAGTAAGAAGCGTTGGTGCAGTGCTCCTATAATTTCACATCATTGTGAAATCCTAAGTAACTAACTTTACTGATTACTGTCCTAACTGTACTGATTATGGGCAGCGTTATCTCTTAACATCAGGAGAGCGTCTTACTCGTCTTCTACTTCATCACATAAAAAAAAACCATTAATTTTCCCTCTGCATTTGTTGCAATAATAGGGATGTTGAAAAGTACAAACTATTTAAAATATACATATTTACTTATTTATTTTTTGATACGTATTTTTGGTTTGTTAATAAAATAATAAAATGCTGTGATATAAAAATATGCTTTTAAGTTATTTGGGTACGTGTGCTACGTCACTCCAGTGCAAAATGTAAGGACTTGAGTTTAGTCAGTGACTCCCACCAAGCAACTTTAGTGCATTGTAGCTATCACGTTTTTTCTCAAATTTACATAGAAAAAAATGTAGGTATCTAATATTTTAAACGTGAAAGTTTGTATGGATGTATGTTTGTTACTCTTTCACGCCTAAACGGGGGGATCGATTGAGCTAAAATTTGGTATAGACATAGCTTAGACCATGGAATAACACATAGGCTACAATACAGCGGGTAAAACCGCTGGGCGCAGCTAGTGTCCAATATTTTTTAATATATAATTTATGTGATTGATGAACACAAAAAATATTTTAGTCAATATCCCTATTACTACTGTTTTCACCTTTTTCTCGCCAGTTCTTTTTAGGGTTCCGTACCTCAAAAGGAAAAAACGGAACCCTTATAGGATCACTTTGTTGTCCGTCCGTCCGTCCGTCCGTCCGTCTGTCTGTCAAGACCCTTTTTCTCAGAAACGCGTAGAGGTAACAAGCTGAAATTTATAGGAAATACTAAAGTCCATTGCTTCTTAGAGCTGTGAAAAATTCAAACTTCTGGACCAACGCAATCAAAAGATATAGACGAATATGTCGCAAATAATATATAAATTTTCGACATTACCATATAAATCAAAACCGTACTTCTCGTGAACTCAGAATTTTGAAATTTGGCACAAGGCAACAAATTAGAGCACAGATGGAGGAAAAATTGCGAAAACTATAAATTTTATTTGCGTCATATGAAAAAAATATTTTGAATAATTTTATACCTAATACCCTTTTTCTCATGAACGCGTAAACGTATTAAATTGATATTCATATCATATACTCAAGTCTATCATACCTTTAAACTGTAATAAAATCAAACCTCTATGTTAACGCATTCAAAAGAAACACCAATTTTAGCCGCAATTTTAAACTCGCAACTACTCTCAAAAAACCAAAACCTACAGGGTACTTGCCGTGAACGTAGAATCTTAAAATTCGGTAATAAGCAATTCCTTAGAGCACAGATAAAGGAAAAATTGCGAAAACTGTAAATTATTTGTTATATCATATAAAAAAACATTTTTCATAATTTCATACTTAGTACCTCATTTCTCATGAACGCATGCAGGTATTAAACTGAAAGTCATATCAAATACTAAGGTTTATAATACCTTTAAACTGTAATAAAATCAAACCTCTATGTCAACGCATTCAAAAGAAACAGCAATTTTACCCGCAATTTTAAACTCGCAACTACTCTCAAAAAACCAAAACCTACAGGGTACTTGCCGTGAACGTAGAATCTTGAAATTTGGTAAAAAGCAATTCCTTAGAGCACAGATAAAGGAAAAATTGCGAAAACTGTAAATTATTTGTTACATCATATAAAAAAATATTTTTAATAATTTTGTATTTACTACCCCTTTTCTCAAAAACGCGTACAGGTATTAAATTGAAATTCATATCAAATACTCAGCTTGATAATAACTTTAAGCTGTAAAAAAACCAAACATCTATGTCAACGCAATCAAAAGAAACAGCAATTTTAGCCCCATATTTTCAAACTCACAAGTACTCGCAAGGGAATCAAAACCTACGTTATATAATATTATACCCACTTTTCCTTAGGGTTCCGTACAAACCTACGGGTTTGTACGGAACCCTCGGTGCTCGAGTCCTACTCGTACTTGACCGGTTTTTTGTTTGTATTTTTTCGTCTTGGTTCATCTTGCATATTTGTTAGGATGTATGATGTAAGCCATCAGTTTCTATTTTGATTCTATTCAAGAAATGCTTAATTAACCCAATACTTGTAAGTACCTTAATATAATCATAATGAACCTACTTATATTTTGTATTTTAATTCATGGTTAGTAGGTTATATTTTATTCACTCTGTAATCCCGCTACAACGGCCTGTTGGTATTTATAAAACACACTTACTGTGAAAGAGCTGAACGATAATATCAAACTCATTCCCGTGTTTTTTGTAGAATAAAATTAAAATTCAGGTTCTTTCAGATAAACTCAGAGTTGAACGTCTCCCACTGGCCGAGGTGCTCCGAGCGATCGATAACGATTATATCAGTGGTCATCATAATATTTCATGCGGTTGTCTCCATCGCTAACTTCTTAATACGCTACTTTAAGGCTACCTACCAGGACTACGTTTTGTATAAGTGTCTCTGATTTTTAACTTTATGGCATTACTGTCTGTTTAATAATTTACTTTACAAAAACGAGGAATGTTTTAAATCCTCGGAAACCTTATTTGGACTTTTTTATTTAAACGAAGTAAGAATAACCTTACAGGTGGTTCAATTTAATTTTTATCGAAATCAGTCAGATGGTTTTCAGTTTTCGCTTTTTAAAAGCAAGCTAGAAGTCGTTTTAATATATTTTTAAGTCACTTTTTATTTATATACGTACATAAAATCTATGGTTTCATTGTTCTAGAAACCTTTTTTAATCAAAATTATTACCTCATGTAACCTTATTTTTCAGATTGGATCACTAATTTGATACACGTATTCTATTACATTGGCTACTGGATCAACCAGCTGCAATTGCTGCAATTTGTCACGATTACTCTACACGTGTTGAACACATTTAAATACATTAATGAGGGTTTAAGGAAACTCTTGCATGGTAACGTGAGAGGTTTTTTTCATCCACTACTAGGAGTGGGTTCAGCCGTGGTTAGTTACCATCCGTCTGGACAAAGCCGTGTCGCCAAGCGGTTATTATGAACATGTTTCTGCACAATGTTCTGTGAATTGTGCTTTTCACGAGGTTTAGTCGACCTCAGCAGTAGACCTCAGGCTGAATAGCCGCTTGAGATCAAACAAGTTCGTAATCAAAGGCTAACCTATAGTCAATAAAAATGGCCTCGTCATGAACAAACCACGTTTTTCCATAGTTGGAAATAGGCCTCCCCGTGGCACGTCACATCAGGTTATTGGTTTTTATTGAGTGGATGAACGAGACACACCCAATATTCACACGTTAAGCGATATCACCTTCCCGTTACATCTCCGTTGCCTTCGTCTTGAAATAATATGGTAAAATGTAATTAAATCAAAATTTATTTGCTACAAGATTTTTAGTTAAATTAAGACACTATTTTACAGATATTATTACAGAATCAAATTCAAATAAAATACCACTTTTTTTGGTTACTTCTTATAACAAAACAACCGAGCAATCCCAATTATTTAAGAGAAACAACGCCGTGGATGCATCACAGAATTCAGGTAAAGAATAAGCTGGTGGAACCCTCCAATTGTACGAAGAGAGATCGCTTGTTCTGTGTAGAAACGCAACCAAAAACAGGATACAAGGCACCCACTTCAGAACCCACCGCCATCATTTAAAAACCCATAACAGTTTTCTTAGACAGACCAGCTTAAATGTTAGTGATGCCCCAAAAGGAAGGCTAGGGCGCTGGAATTACACCTACCCACCCCTGTCACCTTTCATCTCTCCTTAAGAGAAATTACTGCCGAGCGGCGAGCTTGCCTGGTCAGTCTGGAAGTATTTAAATAGACTCCAGGTCGTTGTCGGAAGAAGCCACGAAAACTGAGGGTAGGTGGGGTTCCTCCTTGGACGACAGGTACGATTGTGGTGATGTCCAATCAATGGCACACCTCCTACAGTGTCTGCTGCCCTACAGTTAGCACAAGGCAGAACCTCTTCGAGGCCAATGACAACGTAACAGCAGTAGTGACGTATTGGTCAAAACAGTTGTAGGGTTCACATAGTACATTATAGGTTCACTAGCCAAGAAAAAGAAATATAAATTTTATTTACAAGAGTGTAAATATACTCATTTACTGTCTTTAATTTAATTATTATTTTTAGGAGTCATCTCAGAGAATCAAAAACCACACCAGGAATGCCTCCGAAAGTATTTACTGGCTTACACGGCGATGTGTGACGTAGTGCGTGAGGTGGACCGCTGCTACGGCGTGTTGCTGTTTCTGATGCTGGGCTCCTATTTCTTCCACCTGGTGGTCACGCCCTACCATCTCATCATAAACTTTTGTATGTTTCAATCATCATCATCTCAGCCGTAGGACGTCCACTGCTGAACCTCTCCTTTGGACTTCCTTATGTACCGGTTAGAAGCGACCTGCATCCAGCGTCTTCCGGCGACCTTTATAAGGTAATATACATCTGTCCTCCCTGTGGGTGGACGTCCTACGCTGCGTTTGCTTGTCCGTGGTCTCCTTTTGAGCACTTTTCGACCCCATCGACCATCCGCTCTGCGTGCTATGTGGCCTAACCATTGCCATTTCAGCTTACTTATCCGCTGGGCTTTGTCAGTGACTTTAGTTCGTCTACGGATCTCTTCATTTCTGATTCGATCGCGTAGAGAACCCCCGAGAATAGTCCTTTCCATAGCACACTGAGCGACTTTGATCTGCGAGATGAGCCCAATAGTGAAGGACCACGTTTCGGTGCCGTAAGTCATCACCGGTAACACACATGTTTCAGTACCTACCCCATAATACCCCATAATATTATTAATTACTAACGTTAAGTTAAAAAACAGATTTTTACACACAAAAAATATACATCTTCATCAATATTAAATACACATACACAGAGGGACCTTTTTGAAGCCAACGAAACAGCTGTAGAATTGGCTCAGTATACTGGCTAAAACAGATGTAAATCTTAAATGAAGAGAATATGAGTAATATTGTTTTTAACCTTGTTAGCTATACGACGATAATGAAAAATCTAATATATAAAATTCTCGTGTCACAGTTTTCGTTGCCATACTCCTCCGAAACGGCTTGACCGATTTTGATGAAATTTTTTGTGCTTATCCGGTATCTATGAGAATCGGCCAACATCTATTTTTCATCCCCCTAAATGTTAGGGGTAGTCCACCCCTAAATTTTTTATTTTATTTTTTAGACAAAATTTTTAATTTCTTTTTTTTTATGATACAACATACAAAAATACATACAATCCTCAATTTTCACCCTTCTACGATCAACCCTTATTTTTTAATAGCCATTTTAGTAATTTAATCATTTTTCCTCTCCGGTCGAAAACTGATCAATCGTCATTTAATTAGTTATCCCCGCCAGATGTCTACAGGTGTCACTTCTGACCCAGTAAACAGCACGGAGTAGGGATGAGAACGAAGCAAGTCTCCTTTCTTTCTCACTCCCTACACAGTTGTCGGCCATCATTATTGTTTATGCATCAAGTGTAGTAGTAACGTTGACAATTATTATTTTCCTATCTCAGTGTAACTCTCATATTAACTTTTAATCATTCCTATTTCATCAATAATAATTAAATTATCAATTTTGAGTGTATTTGCACGATTAGTTAATCAAGTGATTTTATAACCTCAAAAGTACTCAACACGTGACACGAGCTTCCAATAACAACGGATTTTGAGTTGTAAGTATACTTTTTTTTATTTATATCGAAAATGTTGTTGATCTTATAAAAATGTAATTTTTAATTTAATTTTATTAAAAAAATGTAATTGAACAATTAAGATTTTCATAGTTTCCAAAAAATCAATCATTATGAATCTTTATTTTGAAATGTCAATGGAAATATTGGTTCACGCTATAGCATTAAGAGATTGATATTGTTTAATAGTGTTACTGTCGTAGTTGTTTAATTAATGATATATAATTTTAAGGAATAAATTATAATAACTTAAAAATAATGTTTGCTTTTTGTTAATTTTATATTCCCTCATCGTTCACAGCGCTTTATGCTTATTTCACGCATATACCACATTCTTACATAAATATACACATACATATACAATATACACATTCTAAAATACATACATACTTCCAATAAGTAAGCTATTTTTTGTCTACACTAGAAATTACTAGGAAATTATTTATACGGCAAAACAACGTTTGCCGGGTAAGCTAGTATTCAATATAAAACAAGATTTTATAAAGTGTTACTAACTACTCTGTTAATTAGCTAATTAGCAACTGTGCCTAATACTTCCTTTCCTTGACTTGCAGTTGGCAAAAACACAGAAAACGAGATTATTACTGAGATGTTGCCGTGTTGGGCAGTTCTTCACGTGATTTGTTTCATCATCCTCATCGAACCCGGCCATTTGACACTTATGGAGGTAAGTGTTTTTTTTATATTTCGATAACAATAAAGATATCAATAATACCGCAGGGAAGCTCATATCGAGCTTTTGCCCTTAGCCCTTAGTGTAATTTTTATTATTACTTAGAATAATTTAAGCATTGCATGCTGTGCTTATTGTAATTCGCCAATAAATGTTTTATTATTAGGGAGTAGCAACCCCATAATGCTCCTGAGGGAGGTTCTTTTCCTCATCTCCGGCTCATTATTTTTGTTGGCCTAAAAATGATGCTACCAGTGTAAATTAGTATTAGATTCCCAAGACACCACACTTCACTGGAAGTTTAAGAGTAAAAAAATAACAAATATGTAATTTTGTGTTTTATTGTGGCTAATTACTTGACCTACAGGTAGAAAAGACGCGAATGCTGGTGAGCCACCTGATGTGCTGCACGCGTTCTCATGACCCGGTAGCGGTGGAGCTGGAGGCGTTCTACAGACTCCTCATGATGAACCAGCCCTCGTACGCACCGCTCGACGTCATCACCTTGAATAGAGCACTTGTTGCAACGGTATACTATGATGACAAAATTACAAACTTTGACCTTTTTTTTATACAACGAAGTAAGAAGACGAGCAAGAAGCTATCCTGATGGTAAGAGATAACGCTGCCCATAATAAGTACAGTGTTACCCAGTATTTTACAAAGGTAAAATTCTGGATGCGCTGCGCCAACGCTTCTTACTTGAGAGATAAGATGTTAAGACTCTTCAGCCCAGTAATTTCACTAGCTACAGTGCCCTTCTACCGAAGCACAGTAATGTTTGCACATCACTGCTCAGGCGGTAGAATAACTGGCACTGTTGGGGTACCTACCCAGTCGACCTCCTGCAAAGGAAGTCTACGCCCGGTAACTTGTTATACTTACTTCTTATAATTCTTAAACTACTTGTTCAAATTAGGAATAAATCGTGTTTATACAATGCATACTCGGTTGCTAAAAATTAAAACTTCTAGTTTTATCCACAACGAAGGAATAGGGGGTCGAAAATGGTCTGAACTGCTTCCAGAAAAGGATGGTACGGCCGTGCTGCTTTTTTTGCTCGATGCCCCCAGATAATTAAGCCGGTGTTTTTTGGCTAGCTCCTATTTGGCACAAACGTTCGCGAAGTGTTAAATTCTCCATAAGAAGTCCTTTTGAGATTTGACCCTTTATGATAAACTAGCTTGTGCCCGCAGCTTTGCCCACGTGGTAAAATCCTTTCTTAGCGGAGGTCTACGTCATAAAACCAATCTAAATTCCAAATTTCAAACGAATCCGTTCAGCGGTTTGAGCTGTGGGTTGATAGATCAGTCAGTCAATCAGTCACTCTTTCCTTATTTATATTTAGATTTAAGAGATTGAATAGCATAGAGCACATAGCTTCAAGATACCTACTTGGCTACAAAATTTAAGGAAAAATAAAATCCTAATCTGTACTCATACTTATCATTTTCAGGTATTTGGGAGTATTACCACGTATTTAGTAATTCTAGTACAAATCTAAAGAATTTCATGCGCATCTCAATCCTTGGTCATTGTATACCAAGACGACGCTGGCTTTGTTTTCTCCATTACTTCACTTTTCATACTAATATACTCGTACATAATAATAGAGTATGCGTGTGTGTGTATCACGGTTACTTCTTAACGACTAAACGGGTTTCACCTATAAAATGTTATATTATTATTTAGTATTTTCAAATTAGTATTGTCATAGACGTGAATTGAGATTTTTGTACACAAGTGAAGTGTTCCAAAGCGACGCACTTATTATGACTTATTATCAAAAATTCTTGAGTTATAACTTCGTAGGTTATAACACTATTATGTAAGTGTGAATCACATTGGAAGCGCAGCGCGAGTTTTAGTGGCAAATAGTCGCACGACTTTTCCTGAATATTGAAACCTATGAAAATAGCATTGACGTCTTGAACAAACAAAAATAAATTATAATTCGCGATATGTCTTATCAAAGTTGTATTGTAGTCAGTAAGCCTAGAAGCTACAATTTGTAGAATTTTATCAAGTGTGATACAGTGTGTCAGTGTCGTTTGAAAATAAAGTGAGTTTCAAAAATAAGTACATTTTATTCTCTTTTTTGTCAAGTACCTACCTACTTCCCATTTTATTCCAATTTTTTAATCATCTACCTATAGATAAGTTCATCATCATTATCTTCAGCCCACGTTTGACCACTGCTGGACATAGGCCTCCCCCATGGCTCATGACAAGCCACTCAACTCGGTCTCGGTCCTCCGTCTTCCTCCTCCACCCCGTGACCTTCCGGATATCGTCACCCCATCTTGCCCAAGGACGCCCTACACTACGTTTGCCGAGACGCGGTCTCCACGCCCTATCGGTTGTCGGTTCTGTGGCAAATGTGACCAGCCCATTGCCACTTCATCTTGCTAATCTCTAACTCTGGTTCTCTGCCGAATCACCTCATTTCTGATGCGATCCTTTAGAGAGACACCGAACATAGCCCGCTCCATAACTCGCTCATAGATAAGTTACTTGTTCATAAAGTTTAATTATTCTGCAGCCATTGCAGAGAAAGTGTAACGAGACAAAAAATAAAATAGATGCTTGTAATAATGTTTTTATTTCAAACCACAAAACACCATAATTATACACTTATAAGTACGCGTTAATCACTACATAATATTATAGACACAGTCGCATCTTTCGTCTGTCTGTCTGACCCTATGTATGCTTAGATCTTGTTTTTTTTTAACAGATATAGTGATTCAAGGGGGAGGTTTTTATGCATAAAACATGCATTTACAAGTGAATTAAATTAAAAATTAAAAAAAAAAAAACAAAAACCCCCAACGCAGTACGTAATTCACCATTTTGTGGTGGCGGCCATCTTGGTTTTTAAATTTTATATAGTGGGTTGTATTCTACTAGTTAAGACCTTTCATTTGATATCCGTATTGCGGGGGTCGTGGAAGAAAAAAGTAATCCGCCATTTTGTAGTGGCGGCCATCTTGAACCGATTTTCATCAAACATGGCTAAGAACACTCTCGACTAACTCTACTTTTAAACAAAAAAAACTAAATCAATATCCGTTCATCCGTTCGGGAGCTACGATGCCACAGACAGACACACACACACAGACAGACAGACAGACAGACAGACAGACAGACAGACAGACCGACAGACAGACAGACAGACACGTCAAACTTATAACACCCCGTCTTTTTTGCGTCGGGGGTTAAAAATAGAGGTATAGTGAACACTGATCATTTTGGAGATTTCTAATGTGATGTCGTAGATTATAATCACATTTTTTTGAACTTATCTTGCAAACGCTGGTTGAACCCTATAAGATAGATCAACATAATGTATTTGTGTTGCACAGCCTAAAAAGGTCTACAATAAAGTCCGCGACGGTCTATCTGTTAGGATAGGGATTACACAATAACCATTTTTTATCTTTTACTTATTACGAGAAATAAGCCATTATTTACAAAGCGATTTTAAGCAATAGCATATGGCATATTTATAGCATTAGCATTATTTATATATTAATCAGCACAGAGCTAGGACTAACTTAATGATACAATAGGATTTTCTACCAGTTGCTCTATGGCTGGAGAAATAAAGTACTAGAACAAAAGGGGGCTGACAAACAAAAGGAAAAGTGTTGGTAACTTACTACTACAAATCTAAAATTGGCTGCGGCGGATTGCAAGCGGCTGATTGGATTGACAATTAAGTTTTGTGGTCTATTATATATAATGGCTAAATAATTCACATTTCTGCTTAGGCGTTTTACTAAGCAGCGCTTGCAAAGGCGCGTAAGCCGTTTGTGAAACGGAGAATAAGATAAGACAATACTTTATTGTACACCACATAAATGTTACAGAAAATACATAGGTACTTAATTAAAATTATAAAATTACAATGTACAAGCGCCGGTCTTATCGCTAAAGAGCGATTTCTTCCAGACAACCAATGGATGGAGAGGACTAATTTACAAAAATAAAAGACGGTGGCGCACTATTTAGCAGTCATTAATAACATTAGAAATTGAAGCAATATCAGATATATTAATATACATATTATCATTATGGTAAACTAAATACAAATATACATATTACGGTTCTTAATATAATACATACTACTTACATTATAATAAACTAACATAAATAACTATAATATAAATATTTATTGCATTATGTCTTAACCCACTTGTTACTGAATAGACTTTTTCTGTCTGATTGCAATGAAATTTGGATATGTGCGTATATAGGTGCTCTAATATCTAGGAAAAATCAAATAAAAATTCCGAATGTTTTGGAAATCCGGGAAAATGGTGTTCTTTATAAAGGCCAGTAGTAAAATCCACTGCTATGAAAGGTGAACTTCAGTTCGAATTATAAAACGAACGAAAAGCTTTTTTTGTTATGTATTTTATACTTTGGTGCATTCAAAATATTTGCATAAATTTATTTTTTTAAATATTGCACTTGGTGCAATGTGACGTCACATAAATTGCATAATGATATTTATTTTTTCGAGATAAACAATACATTGTTTTCTTTTCTTGCTATTTTTAACCCCAGACGCAAAAACGACGGGGTGTTATAAGTTTGACGTGTATGTCTGTCTGTGTGTGTGGCATCGTAGCTCCCAAACGGATGAACGGATTTTGATTTAGTTGTTTTTGTTTGAAAGTAGAGTTTGTCGAGAGTGTTCTTAGCCATGTTTGGTGGAAATCGGTCCAAGATCGTTCATCAATCTCATTTTTGTACACTGAACTTGTAATATTTGTATGATGATACACTGTGATCTCTCTGTGTGTGTATTTACCACACATTTGGATCTCCGTGGGGAGATCCATCGATATTGTAGTAATAACTGTAATACCATCGTATAATCAGCATCTTTATCTTCTGTATCTTCGTGATTCTACAATAAATTTGTTAACATACGAGTGTGCATATATATGAAATATCAGATTACCATACATATATTTTCTATTCTATTCCTCAAAGTAATATTCTCGTCTGACCACGAAACACGAACTCATCACGAAGCTCAAAGTCGTTCAGCGTGCTATGGAAAGGGCTATGCTCGGGGTTTCTCTACGCGATTGAATCAGAAATGAAGAGATCCGTAGGTGAACTAAAGTGACTGATGTAGGCCAGTGGATTAGCAAGCTGATGTGGCAATGGCCAGGCCACATAGTGCGCAGAATGGATGGCCGATGGGGTCGCAGCGTAGGACATCCAACCACAAGGTGGACAGACAACCTTATAAGGATCTCCGGAAGACGCTGGATGCAGGTCGTATCCAACTTCCAACCAATATGGAAGTCCAAAGAGGAGGGCTATGTTCAGCAGTGGACGTCCTACAGCTGATATTATAATATATAAACGCTAGGTATAGTAATAGATGTATATAAGTCTTCAATTTTGCCATTCCTGAAGAATCATGCAAAAATTACAAATTTGGACTTGATTTTTTACTGCTGAATTCTCATCAGAAACGTCGTTCTTATAATTTTCTGGAGGAAAATAACTGAAAAAATTATGTGTCTTCATATATTTTTGTTTTCTTTAATATTTGAAGCATATGAGGCTCTCTCGTAGTTCTAAAACATATCCTACAATATATGAAATAATCGTATGTGATAGCAGTGGATTTTACTACTGGGCTTTATAACGAACACCATAAAAAATCGTTCATAAAACTCAGAAATGCATCACATTTCAGTTAAATATTAGTTATGATGCATAAAGGAAAGACCAAATTTATATTATTTTTCATAAAAAATGTTGAAGTAATAATAATAATGAAATAACTGACATCAAAACATCCATGATAAAATATACTCAAAAGTAATAGTCTTAAAATAAACAATAATTATGTGACCAGTGCATTCACAATGCCTCTGTTGTATAGCTTCACAATCCTACTTTTAGATGTCATCAACAAAATTTGTTTACATTACCCATATTAATCACAGGATTTTTGTTTAGATGCGGGCCTTTATAAAGGACAGTAGTAACAAGTGGGTTAAATAAAAATAATTACATATATTAGTAAAATATAAATACGTCATAAATGAGTAATTTACAACACGACAGTGTAATAAACTACATAAGATTTCAAAGCAACTGTTGGGCTAGATAGTGAGATTTTAAGCGGGTTTTAAAAACAGCCAATGAAGGCGCAAGTCTGATGGCGACTGGGAGAGAGTTCCACAACCGGACTGCTTGAACGATAAAGGAGCTATCAAAGAAAGTAGTACTATGAGAAGGCATTCTCAAAGTGAGGTTTTCAGCAGACCTACGTACAATGTGGCTGGACTGGCAGTGAAGGTATTGAAAGCGATTTTTGAGATAGCATGGGGCAGAAGGATTAAACAGAGAATTGTAAAGTATAGCGAGTATATGAGTATTCCGGGGAAGGCGAATGTTCAGCCACTCGAGCTTATTACGAAACTGGGAAATACGATTATATTTGCGTTAACCAAATATAACTCTTATACAAAAGTTCTGAAGTCGCTCAAGCTTGTTTAGCTGGTCCTCCCTGAGATCTAGATAGCAGGCATCGGCATAATCTAATATAGGAAGCAGTAGAGACTCTGCTAGCGCAACCTTAGTAGCAATAGGCAGGAAATTCCTAAGGCGTCTGAGGGAACCCGCACACGCAAATATTTTGCGACTGACGGTCTCCATCTGAGGATACCAAGTAAGACATTGATCCATTATAAGCCCGAGATTTTTAACCGTTCGGCTATAAGGTATGACAACGCCTTCAAATTCTACCTTTGGTAGAGTTGACCAATCCACTTTTGATACCATCCTTGAGCTACCGGCAATCATTACTTGCGTTTTAGATGGATTTACCCTTAGTCCATAAGATTTACTCCATTTGGCAATATTTTTTAAATCAGCATTGGTAACACTAACAGCGCTCGCTAAGTCGCTTAAAGGAGAATTATGCAATTCGAAAACAATATCAATATAGGTAAATAATTCACCTTTAGTAATATAAAACTGTTAATTTAATTCAGGTTGTAGGTTAATTTAAATATGTATTACTCTACTAGAAGCGTAAATGTTTATATTAATATGTAATGAACCCTCTACTTTATATTCCGTGGTCATTAAAATAGGTACCTATTTACTATTATTTTTGTATATGTAAATTTCTTTTTTTCTTGGTCACAATAAAGAGTTTTACTATTTACCTGAAACAACTGTGCGAATAGGTATCTACTCGCAACATATATTAGAGAGCTTTATGATTTGTGACTCGCAACTACAAAATGTGTGCTAGGAGGTATATTATACGTATATTAAGATATTGTGTAGGTGTGTATATGTCACGGCTAAAGTCCGAAGTGCGGCTACACCTAGGTTTAGCCGGTTAAATCTAGGTGTAGCCGACCGCAGTCAGTTAAAGTTAATTAAATGCTTGTGTTATGGTAGTTAGGATAACGAATATAATAATTATATAATTTTTAGGGTTCCGTAGCCAAATAGTAAAAAACGAAACCCTTATAATGGGTTCGTCATGTCTGTCCGTCCGTCCGTCCGTATGTCACAGCCACAAATTATTTATGCAGTTTATGTATCTTGAAAACTAGACAGAAATTGCATGTTTTTGTTTAGTTTTCCTATGGTTTATACAATAAACTCTAAGTATGTACAAATTTGAAACTTCTATGTTTGCTAGAAGTGACAAAATTACAAACTTTGACTAGTTATAATTCTTAAACTACTGGTTCAAATGAAATGAAATTTGGAATAAATTGTGTTTATACAATGAAAACTCGGTTGTTAAAAATTTAAGCTTCTAGTTTTATCCACAACGAAGTTATAGGGGGTCGAAAATGATCTGAACTGCTTCCAGAAAAGGATGGTACGGCCGTGCCGCTTTTTTTGCTCGATTTGGCGGGGGCACTGCCGTGCCCCCAGATAAAAAACGTGCGATAAGCTATTAAAAGTTATAAGATAAGTGCATTAAAGTTGCTTGAGTTATTACGTCACTGTGTGGTACTCGAGCCAGTACAAAATGTACCACAACCTATGACGTAGCGCGTCTTCGCCCAAAAACTTATAAGCATTATTTATATTTTATTATTATTATAAGCCTGTTGGATCCCACTGCAGGGCAAAGGCCTCCCTACCCTCTCTCCATCTGTCACGATCTAGGGCTATGGATTTCCATCCTTCCGCATGTGAGTCAAGGTCATCCCGCCATCTCTTCCTTGGCCTGCCGCGTGGCCGTTTGATACTAGGAGCCCACTCAGATGTAATTTTGGCTAGATGTAATTATTTATATATTAGCCATTATTTATTTTTTCGCAATAAAAAATACGCATCGAATATTTTTTTATTATTTTAATTACGGGCTGATATTTTACAAATTTTGAACTTGTCAACTACCCTATTTAGTCGGCTATAATATATTATGTAGATATCGTAAGCTCTTTGAATATAAGGCCACCTCGTTGCATCAGTTTTGTTATTCATGTATGTATTAAGTATGCCAATAAAACTCATTCATTTTCATTTTTAACCCCCGACGTAAAAACGACGGGGTGTTATAAGTTTGACGTGTCTGTCTCTGTGTGTGTGTGTGCCTGTCTGTGGCATCGCAGCTCCCGAACGGATGAACGGATTTTGATTTAGTTTTTTTTTCTTTGAAAGTAGAGTTAGTCGTTTGGTGGAAATCGGTCCAAGATGGCCGCCGCTACAAAATGGCGGATTACTTTTTTCTTTCACGACCCCCTCAATTTGGGTATCAAATGAAAGGGCTTAACTATTAAAATACAACCCACTATATAAAATCAAAGATGGCCGCTTTACGTATTGGTGATGGTGAATTACGTATTGCGTTGGGTTTTTTTTTAAATTTTAATTTAATCCACTTGTTCATTTTTCAAGATTGTGGTCAACCTATACTAAATTAAAAATACAGTCTAGTCGTGTTAATGTCCTTGAGATTTGTGTAATGACTATTGATTAAATTCTGACACAAACATTTGTTTCCTTTAACAATTTGCATTTGCCTACGGCTTCACTCACTAAAACCTCAATGATTAGATAATTATTGTGCAAAAAAAATCATATTATCCAGGGATAATGTAGATAATTATGAAAGATTTTTTAAAATTGATCTTGTATTTATTTAGTTTTTTTAATTTATTTATTACCATATAGCACCACTTCAACATTCTGAAAAAAGTTAAAGTTTTTCAAGGTATTTTCTGTTTTAAAAATTACTTTGTTATTTAGCAAGCTGCAAAAACTTTAAAAATAATATAAAAATATTATGTACAAGTTTCCCGAGAGGCATTAGAGGGGGGTTATGTATCCACTGCTGCCTCCCCATGAGTAGGTAAGTAAAATATATATTTTTTGACATAAAATTACATGTACAATAAATAATGTGAATCCATATAATGTCAAGCCAAGTTCAAGCAAAAGAACTGGCGACCGCACCGTGTGTAATATTACACGAATCGTTTGAAGCGCGTTTTGACGACTTTTTACACCCTCGTTACACAAAAACTATTAAACAAGAACAAGTCAAATTTGGCACATATACTCCAATATACGAAATTTCATAAACACAGCTCAAATGGTTATTTAGATATAAACATCCAGTAATCGGTGAAGTTAATACATACTGAGGGATAGATCAAAAGTAATATCCCAGTTCCAGATGACCTAGAAAGTTCAAATTTGGCATCCAGATATATAATGCCCTAGTAACAAAGGGAAAAATTAGAAACTAGTAAATTTTGATAATTTTATAATATTTTTAAATAAAAAAATTGTTAATGTTAAAGTATGGCAATAACTTGCAAATTAAATACGATCCACTTTCCGGTTTCCGATTAAGCTGAAATTTGGCATGCATGTATAAAAAGGATAAAAATGCAATATTATTGTGACATGGAGATGATCTGATGATGGAGCAGGAAGGTGGCCATAGGAACTCCGTAATTATATGACGCAACCCCATCGAGTTTGGGCTCATTTGATTTGTCTTGACGAGTACTTTGATACTATATAGTAACCAGGGTCTGATGATGGAGTAGGAAGGTGGCCTTAGGAACTCCATAATTAAGTGACGCAACCCCATCGAGTTTGAGCTCGTTTGATTCGTCTTGACGAATACCTTGGTGCCAGATAGTAATAATAAATGCTTGTTTAAAAATATATTTCGCATGTTACCTACTATAAGTACAAACTACCTCTGTGTCTTATAATATTGTTATATAGTAATTTTCAGTACTTTTGTTATATTAGTCACGAAAAAGAGTAGATAGGTACCTATTCTATTCCACCTCGATCCTCTCTCGTCGGCGGAGAGTAGAGTGACAGTCCCATGGCCGGTGCACCAGAAATAATTGAAATCAAAAATAAATAAACTTCTAGTAAGCCCAAAGGGCTTGATAATATCTATATGATAGGGCTTACTATGACTACTTCATTTCTGATATGCGTCTGGTATTGGCTCAGTTATTACATGTGGATTTTAAGATCTTCCCGTGAGAATAATATTATAACGAATGGAGTAGGTATTATACCACCTTTATTTTATTTAACCTTACTCTTATCAGTTTTAGTAGGAATACTTACATATACAATTAAATGATAGGTATTTCGGACCACGCCAGCGCATTAGGTATACATCATTAAATTATGGATTAGTACCTCTACCTACTATTAAATTCTGTACAAAAAGTAATGATATCCTATCAAAAACATAAATGTAAAATTAGAGCCAAGTTCAATATTACGATATATTATGTAGGTACCTATTATCGCGTTAGTTGTATGTTGACTTCAAAGACAAAAGAAGGGAGATCTAAATGGGTGCCAAGTTCAATGGTTAGTCCTGAAATATATTTATAACATAAAATATTCTATTACAACTGAAAATATTATTTCTTCTTATAACTTAAGATAAATATGTTATAGCCTTTCAGCCATTTAGGTGTGATGAGGTATCAGATTTCACACACGTACATACATACTTTCGCATATTTATCTGTAGGTGATAATGTTAAAATACGCTTGACCCCTACCCTCAACCAACAAATAACAGTGGATGTTAGACTGATGTGTGCAAATCTAAATCAACTATATGCAAACATTTTAATGAGCGAGAATTCTTAATTGTACAATGAGGAAGACCTGCTATAAAAGCACAACAAATGCACAATAATGTCACAACATTTGCTGCAACGTTTACAATAATTATTCTTATTATCAACGAAAATATGGCGCCAATGCCAACCGCACCAGAGTTCCACAATGGAAACCTCGGCGAAAGGATTCAGAGATTGCCTTCAGAGACAATCGTCATTTCTGGAATGTCTGGCCTCTTCCCGCAGTCGCACAGTGTAAAGGAGTTCTCAGATATTTTATATGATAAGGTTAGCTCCATTTTTTTCTGTAATTATAATATTACTAGCGGACCTGCGCGCACTTCGTAGCACGTAAAAGTTAATTATTATACCTATTTAAATTATTTTACAATTTCCCGGGAATCCCACATCCTTTTTGAGTCTCAAGCTTAACACACCAAAATTTAGCTAAATAAAGTCAGCCGTTACTGATTTCCTGTACAAACTTCCACCGCCTCCCTTTGCCCTCTTAAAGATTGATTTCTTCAATTTATGGTGTCCATTCATAAGACTAACAATCTTTGTACTAAACAGCTAAATCTATTCAGTGGTTGAAATGAAATGAAAATGATTTAGATAGATAGATAACTCTTTATTGCAACAAAGAAAACAATTAACACTAAATAAGTACATTTCAGTTAAGCAATGTTACAATTGGCGGTCTTATCGCTAATAGCGATCTCTTCCAGACAACCAAGCAGGAAAGGAAAAATACAATTTTTATTACAATTTTTTTTTTTATTGGCTCTACATAAGTACAAGTGTGGTATGAAAAAAAAGAAAAATGTACTCGCCAATGGGAACAGGCTCAGCGGTTCGTCAGGTTAACCCTGGGGCTACCCTGACGACTGATTTTCAGCCTGCTCCCGTGCTCCATGCTGGTGTTTTTACCGAGAAGTAGTCTCGCCGGGGTTTATACATATCCAATTTATTATTACTTATTTTCTTTGATTTTTTTCTGATTTTCTGATTTTTTTACTGATCCAATACAAATTCTCCCCCTTTTACCCACTCAAAGACTTCTAGGATAAAACCCCGAACCATGACTATTCCATGACCTATTTGGACACTCGATATAAATATGTATATATCGAATTTCAGCTAAATAGGAGGTTACTGATTTCCCATATAAAATCTGACCCTCCCTCCTCCCTTTCTACTCCCTTAAAGGCTGATTTTTGTGATAAAATCTATTTTATGTCATTAACGGATACTCAAATTACGTCTCAATATCAAATGTTTAGCTCTAAAAGGTTAGCGGTTACTGATTGCCCATACTAAACTATGACACCCCTTTTCCCCTTAAAGGCCGATTTCTAGAATATAAACTATTTCATATCCTTTCTTAATATTCAAGCTATATCTACACCAAATTTCAGTGACATAGGAGCAACAGTTACTGATTCCCATACAAACTCTGACGGGGGTCAGAGTTTTTCCATTTCAAAGACTCATTTTGCAACCCCTTTTTGGAGACTCAACCCACCTTACTATCAAGAGAGAAGAGAGATAGGAGCAGCGCTTACTGATTTCCCATATTAACTCTGACCCCCTCATTTTCCCCCTAATAAAAGGGCTAATTTCTGGGATAAAAACTATTTGATGTCCTTTCATGACACTCAGCTACTTCTATACCAGCAGTTTTGTCTGTACGATGATGAGTCAGTCAGTCAGATTACATCTTTATTTAATAGTATAGATATAGATTATAAGATTTTAGGCTTCCGTAGTCAACAGAAGAGGAACCTTACCTGGGGGGCCTTATAGTTTTGTTTGCCTGTCCGCGGATTTGCGAAGAAACTATGAGATCTATAAAACTGTCACTTTTGCAGATATAGGTAATAATCAGAACAAGAGACATGTAGGAAAAAATATTTAAAAATTAATACATTTTAGGGCACCTCCCGTAGCCATAAGATTTGGAGATAATTTGGGTCCCGTTGAATAGGCATTTTAAACTGAGGGATGGGTTTGCTCTAAGAAGCTTTTTCGATTAAGTGTTTGGTTTGAAAGATATTCAAATTTAAACCACTTTTTTTTACTTTTTTGCCTTAGACAAGTACCTAATGTCTGTTGTATAGGCACTACTCGTAGTTTACTTTACAGATCAATCCAGTATCAAAAGAGAGAAAACCATGGAAATGGTCTCATCCTGAAGCCCCGGATTACATGGGCAATGTGCCGGATGCCCATCGTTTTGATTCCCGATTCTTCATGGTGCATCATAATCTTGCTACTTGTATGGATCCAATGGCTCGGAAATTTCTTGAGCATGCGTACCAAGCTATCTATGATGCTGGAATAAGTCCGAAACATCTTAATGGCAAGAAAATAGGTGTGTACATCGCGACAGCTCTATCTGATACAGAAAGGCATGGTTTTTATCACCTCAAATCAAACACCGGTTTTGGAATCACTGGGTATGTATTTAATTTCTTCTATGATCGCTTCTCACGAAATACGTGTCCAATATTTTTTATTTATAATCTTCATTATGGACATTTTTAGGGTTCCATACCTCGAAAGGAAAAAACGGAACCCTTTTAGGATCACTTTGTTGTCCGTCCGTCCGTTCGTCCGTCCGTCTGTCTGTCTGTCAATACCCTTTTTCTCAGGAACGCGTGGAGGTATCGAGCTGAAACTGTAGAAAATACTTAGGTCTACTGCCTCTTAGAGCTGCGAAGAAAACAAACTTGTAGGCTAACGCAATCAATAGGTATGCCTAGTTGAATATGCCACAAATTTCAGAAAATGTTCGACATTCCCAAGGGAATCAAACAAAACTTACAGGTACTTCCCGTGATCTCAGAATCTTGAAATTCAGTACAAAGCAACGTCTTAGGGCACAGATAAAGGAAAAATTGCGAAACCCGTATTTTTTTTGTTGCATCATACAGAAAAAAAAAGTATATTTACTACCCCTTTCCTCATGAACGCGTAGAGGTATTAAATTGGAATTCATATCAAATACGAAATGAAACCTCTATGTCAACGCAATCAAATGAAATAGCAATTTTAGCCGCATTTTTAAACTCGCAACTACTCTCACGGGAATCAAAACCTACAAGGTAATTCCTGTAAACTCAGAATCTTGAAATTTGGTACGCAGCAACGTCTTAGAACATAGATAAAGGAAAAGTTGCGAAAACCGTAAATTTTTAGTTATATCAGATTTTTTTTTTTTTAATAATTTTATATTTTCTACCCCTTGCCTCATGAACGCGTATAGGTATTAAATATACTTCCCGTGAGATTATACCTATCTTTGTACGGAACCCTCGGTGCTCGAGTCCGACTCGTACATGACTGGTTTTTTATTTTTTGTTGTCCCTGTTAACGTTTAATCAGTCTTAGCCTGCACTTTTTAAAGGGTTTTTCTCTAATGTCTATTAATTTCATGGGTTCATATTGGCTCGCATAAAATTTTTAGTCCTAATTTAATGTGGCATAACGTTTTTCAGCCTAAACATCAAAACGCCTAAAGTTTTTAGGCTTAATTTTTTTGGCCTAAATTTTTCTCCCATAATATTTTTAAGCATAATAATATTTACACATAAAATTGTTACGCATATTGTTTTAACGCCTAAAATACGAGTATCTTACCATAAAATTTTTTGGCATAATTATATTCAGCCCTAATATTTTTCGACATAATAATATCTAGCCCTAATAATTTTCAGTATAATGATATATCCAGCCCTAATTTTTTAGCAAAGTGATATCTTGTCATAATACTATTACCAGGATTGTAATCGGCAAAATATTATTAATACTAAAAGAAACGAATTATTAATTTCAATGTTCTAACTTAATACCTAACCAAGCCTTCTCGCGGTTTTTTTTTATAGAACGAAGTAAGAATTCGGGCAAGACGCTCTCCCGATGGTAAGAGATAACGCTGCTCATAATTAGTACAGTGCTACCCAGTATTTTACAAAGTAAAATTCTGGGTGCACTGCGTCATCGCTTCTTACTTGAGAGTAATAAGATGTTAAGACTCTTCAGCCCAGTAACTTCACTAGCTACTGTGCGGTTGTTTCATTTTAATCTCCTCTATACCCTACCCTCTCTCTGAATTAGAAAGTGGATGGTCAATTTTGGCACTTTGTTGATCGCTGCCGTGGCACTGTGGACATTGTTCAAACCTAACCTAACCTAAATTATCCGATTCGGTTTTGTGACAGTCAGTCTTACTGGGTGCCATAACTACTTTCCTAAATTTTATTAACTTACAATATTCGTTGTATGCCTTAATATAGTTATGTAAAATTATGATTATGCCCGAGAAAGTTATGCGAAACATTTTCGGACAAATTAAATTAGGACTAACAAAATTATGCGTACTTATATTATGACATACAAATTTATGCTTTACAAATATATGCTAAAAAACGTTAGGGCAACTGACAGTTATGGCAAGACATAAATAAGTATGTCTAGATATAATTATGCCCAATTATGATTAGGCTAAAAAAAATTATGCGAAACATTTTCGGCGAAACAAAATTAGGACAAAAAAAATTATGCGTGCGAATACGCTCCCAATTTCATCAAGACTAAAACCACCCCGCGGCAAAATAATTTTTGATGATCAAACTTGAAAAAAAAACATAAGTTTTTTTTTTCGGTATAAAACCCGGAACAGTTATCAGCATTTGTAGTTTGAAAGGTAGGTAGGTTTGTAGGTTGACGTCTGTGTTTTTTCCTGAACTTGGTATGGATAAAATATAAGGTGTTTTGTTTGTTTAGGGCCAGCAAGACTATGTATGCTAACCGGATATCTTACTGGTTGGATGCTAAAGGTCCTTCTGTTGCTATAGACGATGCTTGCTGCGGCTTTACGGTCGCCTTAGAAGAAGCATACCACGCTATGAATAACGGAACATGTGAAGGAGCTATAGTGGGAGGTGCCAATATATGTATATACCCTCACGCACAAGTTCATTACAGCAGGTACTTAGTTAAAATATGACTATACTGTTAGCTTGATTACTATACTGCGTCTGTTGAAAAATATAGTCTTACACCAACAAATTACATAAACAATATGTCAAGTAAGACGTTTTGAAGAGTTCAACTATGACTCGGGTTTTTATGAAAACCCTACTCTTCCTTACAGTTTAAAAATCTTTTCTCAATGTGGTTTCCTGGAAGAGGTCGCGTAAAGCGATAAGGTTGTCCATTGTAGGCCAAAATTGTCAATAAGTCTAACCTTCAGTTTTTTCATAATAAAATATTTATTGATAATTTTCTTTAAATTATTCGTCATAATATATAATTCAAAATTACAAATTAAATATTATATAATTATGTAATCAATGCATAAATCTATTATATAAAATCGTTAATACACTTTTGTTCTATCAACGCACAGCCCAAACGGCTGGACGGATTGAGCTGAAATTTGGACAGCGTATTTTTAAGAAGATTTCATCGTGCAATAAGAAGCGATTTTGCGAAATTCCCCCGGGAACGGGAATTATTCCCGAAAAACGTTTGTATGCAAATCCGTAACCGCTGAACCGATTGAGCTGAAATTTTGTGAAATGATTGTTGGGATTGTGATTAGAAACTTTGAATATTTTTTCTGTCAGAAATTAACTTTTAAGGGGGGTAAAGGGGGGGTCGAAGTTTGTATGGGAAATTTAGAACCGCTGACTCTATTGAGCTAAAATTTGGTATTGAGGTAGATTGATTCCTAAAAAATTATATGGGATACTTTTTATTCCAGAAATAAACCTATAAGGCGGGATAAAGGAGGTCAAAGTTTGAATGGGAAATCGGTAACAGCTTCTGTGTTTAAGCTGAAATTTAAACCAGCGTGTTCTTTAGGTAACGTAGGCAACCTATAAAAAGGGATTTTTGCAAAATTTCCCCGGGAACGGGAATTATTCCCGAAAAACGTTTGTATGCAAATCCGTAACCGCTGGACCAATTGAGCTGAAAATTTGTAAAACGATTGTATGGATTGTGTTCAGGAACATTGAATAGTTTTTATGTCAGAAATATACTTTTAAAGGGGGGGTAAAGGGGGGTCAAAGTTTGTATGGAAAATTTAGAACTGCTGAGCTAAAATTTGGTACAGAGGTAGATTTAATCCTAAAAAATGATATGCACTACTTTTTTGCCAGAAATCAACTTTAAAGGGGGAAAAGGGGGGTTCAAGTTTGTAGCAATTTAGGGTGTACTGACTGAAATTTCCGACTAGCAAAATTGTACACCAGCATGAGAGCCAGGGTCATGGATGGTTTCAGCCTAGAGAGGAGAAAGATCAGAAGAATTTAGAATAAGGGCGCCACTGATCTCCCTCCTACAAACGAGAAGTGGGGTTGGTACAAAATAAAAATCATTAACAAAGTTATATAGGTTATTTTATTCCTTGGTTCCACATCATTGGTTACAAAAAAAAAAAACGCATTAAATTATCTAAATAAATATGTAAGCAAGTTGAGGTACTGGTGAAATTAATTTATGGTACATACAATTCCGACTTATTACTAGCCGCTTAAACAAACTAGGATCTTATGGCGCGTGGCCTAAAATGGAACTAATTTATGACAAAGGCCGTATTATGTTCATACGGTAAATTTACATGATATTAATATACAATAGGGTACCTAAGAATGGCTTAGGGCCCAAAAATAAAAAGGTACGTTACGATCAAAATTAAATTAGCAAATTAGGTTAAATAAGAAGGTTATTTAAGTAAGTCCAGTATTATTTATCACACGTGGTGATGTCACAGGGAGCTGCTGATGGCCCTTCGACCGTGACCAGGGATCACCCACGTGGACAGAACAAAAGTTACAATTAATCTATTAAAAATCTTGCGTTATCGGCAGAGATTATATGGGGGGAGTACTATATTCCTCACACGAATACTACAACAGGAGCCCTAGGGTCCTGCGGCACGCACGTGGCTATACCACAAAATGGCGGCGACGGCGCGGCTTGAAAATCGGGAATTAAACCACGTAGAACGCAGCTGGGCAGCTACACTAGCGCCACCCGCTGGAATATGCTCGGCGGCAGCCTCGCCTGTGACGGGCGGCGGCCGAAGCTTGAAGAGGGCGGAGCCCTAACCCGGGACCCACTTAAAAGTGGGTATGCAGACACGTGTTCGCTCCGGCGGACGCGCGGGATGACCGGCACACGCAGCTCGGGTGTCGAAACAGTGCGGTGATTAAACAAAACACTGATTTTACTATATTTCTATTAAAACTTTTACTGGAGCTGGGGAGCTTGTCCCTATAAAAGAATAAAACACTCATGGGCGAGGGACGCCTCGGCAGAGCCTAGGCTTTCCCCCGCCCTAACCGCGACTTCTTACTTGTACTCTCGATGCGTAAAAAAAAGAACAATGGGCGTGTTTTGCCTTATAAAGGATTTCATGGCGTCGTATGGCCTGGAGGGGAAAAAAACATGGACGGCTGGGCTACCAGCGCATAAATCCAAATACTACTCAACAGACTTGACACGACTACCCTACTGTTTCAAAATATTAATCCGACTCGATAAGTAAAATATATCGAATCGGCCTTGCATATGATCAACGGCGATTCCCTCACTATAAACCCTACCTGTAGTTGGTAGTGCCTACTATTTAATTGTTATTTATTGGAGAGGAAACCGATATAAACTGGTATTTAACTATTTTTAACAATTTTATTATTTTAGAATTTATTATCATTTATTTGTCTTGGGAGATAAAAATTTCCTACCATTGAGTGGATTTTTATCTCCCTGGCAACTATTTATTTTTATTTGGCACATGATTTGCGCTTGTGACATTCATAAAAAACCCTAAATGTCAGACTGACAAACAAAAGGTCGGACTGACAGATGACATTTTGACATCTGACAACTTTTTTTTTTTTTTTTTTTTTTTTTATGTAATAGGTGACAAACAAGCAGACGGCCCACCTGATGGTAAGTGGCACCGTCGCCTATGGATACCTGCAATACCGGGGGTACCGCTGGTACGTTGCCTACCTTTCAAGACTCTATTCACTTGCCTTTTGAAGAGTCCCATGTTGAAGCTCAACGGAAATACCGCAGGCGGAAGCTCATTCCACATTTTGCAGGTGTACGGCAAGAAAGAGCGACTAAATCGCACAGTGCGCGAATGCCAAGCATCAATAATGTGTGGATGGGCTTTAGAGCGGTGTCGGCTCGTGCGGTGATAAAAGCGCGACGCCGGGATTAGGTCGAATAATTCATCGGAACACTCCCCATTGTATAGGCGATAAAAGATGCAGAGGGATCCAACGTCCCTACGAAAGCTGAGCGGTTCTAGGTGTTCGGTAAGCTTGGGGTCGTTAACAATTCTGACAGCTCTACGCTGTAATGCATCAAGAGGGTCAAGCTGATACTTGGGTGCTCCATTCCAGAGATGGGAGCAGTACTCTACGTGGGGTCTGACTTGGGCTAGATAAAGTAGTAGTCTCTGTCTCGACGTAAAGTACCGCTTCGCCTTATTGAGCACTCCAAGTTTTTTGGAAGCGAGCTTGGCCTTACTTGCAATGTGACCACGGAACTGAACATTAGCAGAAATGTCAACACCCAGAATTCTTATGCTATCCGAGACCTTGAGAGGAGTGTCCTGAAATCGAGGCGCGTCAACAAAAGGGACTTTTTTAGCGGTAAACGCGCAAACTTGTGTCTTAGCTGCGTTGAACTGGACCAGGTTCAGAGATCCCCAATCCGAGACCTGTTCCAGGGAATCTTCAACGTCAGACACCAGTTTGTTCCTGCATTCCTCCATTTCGGCACGGGGGGCATTGATGCGACCGCAATACTGTGCGTCACCAGTACTGTCATCCGCATAGCAATGCATACCACTAGTTTGTAGCATATCATTGATGTGCAAGATGAACAGTGTCGGCGACAACACTGAGCCCTGAGGGACACCAGCGTTAATCGGCTTACTGTCGGAGCATTGCCCGTCGACAACGACCTTAATGCTTCGATCCGATAGGAAGCTAGCGACCCATTCGCACAACCCCTCGGGAATACCATAAGAAGGTAGCTTGGAGAGTAGTGCCCGATGCCACACCCGATCAAAGGCCTTAGCGATGTCCAGACTAACTGCAAGTGCCTCACCCTTACTCTCTACGGCTTCAGCCCAGCGGTGAGTGAGGTAAACAAGAAGATCACCAGCCGATCGGCCGTGGCGAAAGCCATACTGGCGATCGCTAATCAGCTGGTGATCCTCCAGGTACCTAAGGAGCTGAGTGTTTATAACTCGCTCCATCACCTTACAGAGCAGGGAGGTAATGGCAATGGGTCGGTAGTTAGCTGGGTCAGAGCGGTCGCCTTTCTTAGGGATGGGGTGAACAAGGGCTGTCCTCCAAGAAGTAGGTACTCTTCTATTTGTGTAGGAGTGCAGGAAAAGACGCGTAAGGACAGGGGCCAACTCGGGAGCACATGTTTTTAAGACAATAGCGGGAATATTATCCGGCCCACTCGCTTTCCGCACGTCAAGGGATAAAAGTTCCTTCCGTACAGCTTTCTGAGTGAAACGTACTTCTGGCATGGAACTCTCACACCGCGGGATAGTAGGCGGTGTGGCACCCCCGTCGTCGATAGTCGAGTTAGAGGCAAAGATAGAGCCGAGGAGATCGGCCTTTTCTTTAGCGCTATGGGCCAGAGAATCATCCGGCCTACGCATAGCGGGAAGAGCAGACTTGCAAAAGTTACCCTCAGCAGCCTTGGCGAGAGACCAAAAGGCTCGGCTCCCGGTAGGGAATCCGGCGAGTTGATCGCCAATTCGGCTTATATGGGCATCTCGGGCTTTAGCAGTAACCCTCTTACTGGACCTAGACTCGCTGTTAAGCTTTTTCTTCAAGGCAGTGATGTTGGGATCGTGACTAACGAGTGCCTCAGTCCATGATTTATAGGCGGTTTGTTTTTTTAGGGACGCTTCCGCACAAGATTTATTAAACCATGGACGACTCCGCCCACCAACGCGCACAACAGAGCAAGGAATAAATAATTCCATACCCTGCAGCACAACATCGGCGACGGAGTCTGCACAAAAGTCTACACTGTCCGAAGAGAAGCAGAGTTGGTTCCATGGATAGGACGCATAGAATTCGCGTAAGCTATCCCAGTCAGCCGACCCATAGTGCCAAACTTTACGCTTACTACAGGAAGTAAAGCGGGTACGATCATGGTTTGGCACCATCGTACGGACCAGACAATGGTCGGAGCGGCCAAGCGGCGCCTCAACCGAAACTTGGTACTGATCAGGGTGCGACGTCAGGAACAGGTCCAACAAGGAAGGGTCATGGCTCTCAACATCCGGTATTCTGGTGGGCTCAGAAACCAGTTGTGTTAAACTAAAGACCGAAGCTAGGTCGAAAGCTGCACGCCCCGCGTGATCGGTGGTCCTAGAGCCTAGCCAGTTGGAATGGTGGGCGTTAAAGTCGCCTAACACCACCAGCTCAGCGGAAGCGAATTGCTCAAGAACATGGTCAGCTCCATCCGAAATGTGCTCGAATAAACGAGTAGTCTCTGTGTCCCCGCTGTGTGATCTGTAGAGGCACACGTACACTCTGGTTCTACCACCATGGTTTGTACGCAGCCACAAAGTAGACAGATCATGATCTTCAAGACCAGAGAGACGGCGATAGCAAATATCTTCCCGGACAAACACACATACTCCGGCACGACGCATGAATTTATGCTCGAGATTGTACCCGGGGTAAAGCAAATAGGAAGTCTCGGTTGGGTCAAGTATTTGCGTCTCAGTTAAAAAGAGTAAGGCTGGTTTAGTAGATTCAAGGTGATAATGAATCTCGTTAAGGTTAGCGTGGAGGCCCCTAATATTACAGAAATCCACTTGAAATGTGGAGTTGGTGACCGCTGTGTAACTCTTTCTATTTTTTAATCTGGCCATAAGGTATGAAGTGAGTGGGGGTAAGGCAGCACATAATGTCACCCCATCGAAGGGAAAAAGAGAGGTAGCGGTAGGGCATATGGCTGATTGCGAGAAGACAGCGAGAGTGTGTAGTGGGCACGGGGGACGGAAGGGCCCCCGGTCCCCCCTGCGAGCGACTGCCGGGATCCACTCCGGTCTCCTACTCCGGCACGACAGCAACTCACAGGATTATGCGCCGGATGGCGAGACAGCCTCCCGGGGCGGAGATACAAAGAGATCCCCGGGTTCGGGTCCCCTACTGTCCAGCGGGCGGCCAGCGGACAACCGTTTCACCGGGTCTCCCTGGCCCCCGAGCCCATCAGACACGGCCGTCAACCCGAATTGCCTTCACCCAACCACGGGGCCCCAAAAATGGGGAGACAGAAAGTACTGCGGAGTGGGACTGGCACTCCCGTCAACGTGTCGGAACATATCGAAATCCGAGGAGTTCGATACTTGGCGGCACTCTCAAATCGGGAGGGTGGTAGCCATCCAGACGGACTACAGAAATAGCCCTACCACCGGCAGAGTTCAAGTGGAGTTGCAGTTCTGCGAGCACACGCATCAGGATCTGACACATGTGCTCGCCGGACCGGCAAGGAATGCGACGGGCACGCCTCCACGCTTATCCCTCAAACTAACCTATTTATACATCCACCCTTTTATAGAAAAATGCAAGATATTTTTATTTGTTTGTATCTATTACGGAGGGTGAATGAAAAACTTAATTATTTACTTTAAAACATTGAAAATCTACAGTGAAAATATGCTAATATGATGTGGTATGTGTGTGAAGGTAAAATTAACATTATTTTTCTAGGACCTAGTAGCTTATTTTGCTACAGTACAATTTTTGGTGAGTAGATTTTTTTTATTTTAAACTAGTTTAAAATAAAAAAAATCGTAAAGTAAAAACTACGTCTTACTAAATGAAAAACTATTTTCCCTATACCAACTACTAAGGTTCCAATACCTAATACAACACTACTGAATGATAGATTTTATCAACCTAAAACAAATCAATAGCCAAGGACTCCTGAAACAAAAATTAAGAATCTCAGAGAACTACAAATGTTACATAATATTGGTGGTTGCTAAGTGTAAATTAAGAACAATGGAGTGGCTGGAAAACAAATGAAGGATAACAACCCTATCACCAACATCTAGTTCATAAAACAATGTTACTAACCAACCTTTGAAACCCGTACAACCTAAAACATCCTAAGTGCCCAAGGTTTAGACCTATGTTTAGTGGCCAAAAACGCCAAACACTTGGCTGCCTATAGGGAGACTAGTTAACAAAAAGTCAGTCGAACAAACAAGTAAATTAATGCTTCAGCCATCTCAAAATGCAAACTACAACCCTAAGAATTACCAATATTACTAATATCCTTATGGATTCTAAGTACAAACAAACGGTGATAAAAGAACAAAGTTTTACAACCTCAGATTAATGGCTAAAACTCCGTCCAAATTAGACCGCTTACTCAAAACCTAGTCCACAAAAGGTCAGTTAAAAAAAAAACAAAGTAATGCCTTGGCTATAACAAAATACAACCTACAACCCTAAATAAAGTGAACAATCCTACTAATAAACTTGTGGCAGCTAGTAAAACCTAAAAAGAACTTGAGGAACAAAGTCTAGACCTCTGATTAATGGCCTACAACGCCATTCCTCCAAATTTCTTACTCCGATAACCGGTCAACATAAGGGGTCAGTTGGTCGCTGAATAATTACCAAATAATAAAATTCAATTATATCCTTTCACTTCAGTCATTCATCATCTGTTCACTCATTCTTCTAGCAGACACCTATACATACATAATACAATATTTATAATTTAGAAATCATGGCAGTTTCCAAAAGACGTGTGCATTGTGTGAGAGTGTGAGTGTTATGTTTGTGAGCTAACCTGAATTATCATAGTAAAAATCCGGAAACACTAGCAAACCTATTAGTCTATAAAACAACACTGGGTAGGCAATACAAAATGGGGATGAGTTCGATCCAATAGAACTCACACAGCCCAAAACCTAACACCAAGTGAGTTCATGGAAAAACTTTCTAAGTACACTGCTATGTTATATAGATATTTTGACAGGCCGAAAGTGAGGGTAATAGATGTATATACCTTTAACACTTCCTAGAGACTGCTAGGAGTCAGCGGACCGGAGGCGGGGAACACACCAAACACCTCACAGAGCCCTATATAAAACACCTCTCCTAGGATACTGCCTCCAAATGGGTCAGTACCTCATACCTATATACAGTGTTATTTAAAACAGAGGGAAAGCTTCCTTAAATAAATTTTAACTGAACGGTATCACGTTCAAGTTAAATCAAAGGATGTATAACTATTACAGGTTGTAATTATTATTAAATCAAATCTAGGTATTGGTATATTAATTTAAGTAGTTATAATAAGTTGGTAAGTATTTAATATCATATATTAAAGCAATATCATAAATTAAGAGCCAGGTATTTCACCAGGTCGTACAATATCTTTTATATGGAAGCTACCTAGATCCTTCCCAGTTAAGGATTTTAGATTATATACCAGGGGACCTAGCTTCCTATTAATAATGCACTTCTCATAACGGGGAGCCAATTTGGCCGAATAATATTTCGCCGCATCAGATAGCGTGAAACACTTTTTATAAACAAATTGACCTTCCTGTAACTCAATGGGACGCCTTCTGATATTATAGTATTTAGCGTTCCTAGAGTGTGCCTCTAATAAATGTTTGCGACCTTTGTCAAAAATTAATTTTAAGTCTTTTAGTGAGTCAGTAAAGCCAAAATCAATGTCTGCTATAACATTCCTATCCTCAGGGTGATCCGAGTTATATAACTTGCCATCGATTATCATCTCCCTACCATGCATGAGGTAGTATGGTGTAAACTTGGTACCATCATGAACGGCGGTATTAAGAGCACATTGAATCTCAGATAGATTCATGTCCCAGTGCCTGTGGTCATCTTTTACATATGATGCAATGCTCCTAACAATCTCCCTGTTAACACGTTCTGTCTGGTTAGTCTGAGGATGATATCGAGGATTATAGAACAGATGAGGTATATTATATTTGAGAATACAATCCCTAAATTCTTTGGAGATGAACTGGGGTCCGTTATCTACATATAAATACTTCGGGGTTCCATGTACTAGGAATATACTTTTCTCAAGACAATTAATTATAGTTTTCGACGTTACTTTCTTCAATGGAAACAAAGTGACATATTTACTGAAATAATCTGAGCACACAAATATATACTGATTCCTATTGTAAGATGGAGGGAATGGGCCGAGTATATCGCACGAGATGGCCTCCGCCGGTCTAGTTATACGGCGAGGGCAACCCATATGACCTCCTGGAGCTACATTTACAGGTTTGTAAGTTTTACAAATTTCACATGAATCTACATAATTCTTAACATCCTGAAATAGAGTAGGCCAGTAATATGTCATGGAAACTCTCTTATGAGTCTTAGATACACCAAAGTGTCCCGCTGTGGGATCATCATGACATACTTTTAAAATGTTGGTTCGCTCTTCATAGGGAATCACAAACTTCCAGTCAAATTGAGATGTGCTCTGATATTTATTTTTACAAAATCTAAGTAATTTATTATTTTCAATTTTCAAGTTATGATAAAGTGTTGGATTAGTGGCAACTTTTTGAAAAAGATCCTTATACCAGGGATCTTGTATAATTGTTGCATCAACTATGGAATCTACCTGAATACGCGACAAAGTATCAGGGATAATATGTTCTTTACCTTTCTTATGAATCAGTTCAAATTCAAATTGCCCTAAACGACATGCCCATCGGTTCAAGCGGTCCGTTGAATTTTTAAATTTAGAACCACTGAAGCGAGGCATGCTCAGTAATAAAATAACATTACTTGCCTTCTACATGAGCTTGTTTACAAAGAAAGAGCAAAGAAAATGCAGGTATGTTAAATAAAAATAAGTTGTCAAATCAAAGTTTAAAGTTCAACCTCATTGTTATAAAATAAAGCTAAGTTATAAAGCAATATTAAAAGACCAAATCGAAATGTTAATTAATGAAAGAACTACAAAATTAAATTATTAAAGTCAACTAAATTTGGAAAAGGAAAAGTTAAATTAAAATTCCTATGAATATTTAAATAGGTATATATAAGTTAGGTAGGTACCTATCTAATCAGTACACACTGTACCTACTAACAAAAAAAATAAAATTTAAAATCAAAGTTAAAGTATGTATGTAAGTGAAGTGATATTATTTCAAAACAAAAACTATGTCTACACGCCTACTAACACGTATAAAACACAAGATTAAATTCAGACTAAGTTACGTAATAATCAGTATGTTAAGTTAGGAATTTGAAATTAAAAGTGAGTGAGGTAGGTATGAGTAGGTATGTCCTACTATAATAAAATCTCCCAGATAAAAAGCAGGTTTATAAGCAAAATCTAAAATTGAAAAACGAACGGCATTTAATATTAAAAGAAACAACGTTAAAAAAAATTCAGTTTCAAAAAAAATTCAAAGTTTCAAAAAGAAATCTAAGTTCCAAGAAAAATTCTAAGTTTGAAAAAAAATAAGTTTCCAAAACAAATTCAAAGTTACCTAAAAAAATTACAAGTTTAGAAAGAATCAAAGTATCAAAAAAATAATCTAAGTTTAAAAATATTCATTGGTTTACTTCCATTGGTTGTCTGGAAGAAATCGCTTATTAACGATAAGACCGCCGCTTGTAAATTTATATTTTTGACAACTATAAGTTCAAAAAGAATTAAAAGTTTAAAGAAATTCAAAGTTCTACTCAACTAAGTTTCTAAAAAAACTACTCATAAAATCAAAGTTCAAACACGACAAAGTCAAAAAAAATCTAGATTCTAAAACAAAGTACTAAAAGAAGTCTAAGTCTACTAAAACTGAAAAGTTAATGTTTAAAAATGTTTATTGAATCAAGGTGTTTACTAAATATTATCCAATAGAATCTCCATGCCAGTCAATAATAAAATACCGTAAGGTTTGCTTCGATTTAGTGCAAATATTTTACACTAGGTGGCGTTACTGGTTTTGAAATGAGCCTGAATGCCAGAAATAAATTTATAGTTTCTACAGAATTAAAAGCATTAAGTTACCTTTAAATAAGAAAGGTAAACCAGTTAAGAATAACAAGTTCCTGAATCTAAGTTAAATATTAAAAGTTAATTATATGTTTACTTGCATTTAAATAATAAAAGTTAAAAGTAAACAAGTAAAAATAAAAGATAAATGATTATTTACGTGTGAATTACTCAGGTGTTACCTTGAACAACCTTGAACATACAAGAGAAATATATAAACAAAACAACAAGAATACTACAGGTAAATAAGTTACCTATTGGCAAACGATATTATTTAATAAAAGGTCTAAACAATGAGAATGTAGTTTACATTCCAAAGCATTATGTCATAAAAAGTTTTTCGATCACCCGCGGTTCTATCTACGCGCTTGTATTTAAATTAAAAATATTATTAATGTGCCTTCACTAATTATCAGAAACAAAACCAACTGGAATTTATTGATGTACCTACGTATATTAAGATTACAAAAAATATTATACACGAAAGACTCGAAAAAAAAATCAATCAAGTAATTTCATTTATGTACGTGTTAATGAGTGTAGGTATAGTGTAGTAGTAATATTCGTTCAGTTATGGTAATAAAACGAGAGCTAAATTCATGAGCTATTGAAATCCTAAGATCATAAAAACAAAGAAAGATCAAAGTCCACAACAAAATAATTTCATAAAAACATAATGGTCCTACTAAATGCATACATAAAACAACTGATAAGAACAAAGAATCCTACTGCACAAATCCAACAAAAAAAATCAAGGTTAAACAAAAGTCACCAAAAATTATTAACTCACGCGTAACTGCTAAAAGACTCGTTCGTTCCTCCTGTGAATTACACACCAAAAGAAATTAACGGCTTATAGGCCGGATAAAACATAAGAACAAAAAATATTAGGTTATGCAACAAGACAATATTAAATAGCAACAATCTGAAAAACAAGATTATTATGCCTTGGTTAATAAAACAAAACCACAAAACAGTGCGAGTTACGACTATAAGATATATCAGCCTAAATTAAATTCATTAAGCCGTATGCTGAAAAAAAAACATTTAGTCAGCTAAAAAATAAACATTCATAAAAAGTATTTACGAAGGTGATATGTACGATCCTGTGAATAAAAAATGACCTAGTCAACACAAGATAAATATCGAGTAAATTAAAATGAGGGTAGTTTCAAAACTATTTGAGTTATATAGTGTAAGACAGTATCTAAAGTTTTGTGAAGTTAAAGTTATGTCGTTTAATCTTAAACGGACTTTCTGAAATAAAATTGTTATGAGTTTACAACAATTTAACAAAATACAAAGTTATTACAATTTCACACACATAATAATTTTGTACCAAACGCTTCTCTCTAGGCCCCACGTTGGGCGCCACTGTAGCAATTTAGGGTGTACTGACTGAAATTTCCGACTAGCAAAATTGTACACCAGCATGAGAGCCAGGGTCATGGATGGTTTCAGCCTAGAGAGGAGAAAGATCAGAAGAATTTAGAATAAGGGCGCCACTGATCTCCCTCCTACAAACGAGAAGTGGGGTTGGTACAAAATAAAAATCATTAACAAAGTTATATAGGTTATTTTATTCCTTGGTTCCACATCATTGGTTACAAAAAAAAAAAACGCATTAAATTATCTAAATAAATATGTAAGCAAGTTGAGGTACTGGTGAAATTAATTTATGGTACATACAATTCCGACTTATTACTAGCCGCTTAAACAAACTAGGATCTTATGGCGCGTGGCCTAAAATGGAACTAATTTATGACAAAGGCCGTATTATGTTCATACGGTAAATTTACATGATATTAATATACAATAGGGTACCTAAGAATGGCTTAGGGCCCAAAAATAAAAAGGTACGTTACGATCAAAATTAAATTAGCAAATTAGGTTAAATAAGAAGGTTATTTAAGTAAGTCCAGTATTATTTATCACACGTGGTGATGTCACAGGGAGCTGCTGATGGCCCTTCGACCGTGACCAGGGATCACCCACGTGGACAGAACAAAAGTTACAATTAATCTATTAAAAATCTTGCGTTATCGGCAGAGATTATATGGGGGGAGTACTATATTCCTCACACGAATACTACAACAGGAGCCCTAGGGTCCTGCGGCACGCACGTGGCTATACCACAAAATGGCGGCGACGGCGCGGCTTGAAAATCGGGAATTAAACCACGTAGAACGCAGCTGGGCAGCTACACTAGCGCCACCCGCTGGAATATGCTCGGCGGCAGCCTCGCCTGTGACGGGCGGCGGCCGAAGCTTGAAGAGGGCGGAGCCCTAACCCGGGACCCACTTAAAAGTGGGTATGCAGACACGTGTTCGCTCCGGCGGACGCGCGGGATGACCGGCACACGCAGCTCGGGTGTCGAAACAGTGCGGTGATTAAACAAAACACTGATTTTACTATATTTCTATTAAAACTTTTACTGGAGCTGGGGAGCTTGTCCCTATAAAAGAATAAAACACTCATGGGCGAGGGACGCCTCGGCAGAGCCTAGGCTTTCCCCCGCCCTAACCGCGACTTCTTACTTGTACTCTCGATGCGTAAAAAAAAGAACAATGGGCGTGTTTTGCCTTATAAAGGATTTCATGGCGTCGTATGGCCTGGAGGGGAAAAAAACATGGACGGCTGGGCTACCAGCGCATAAATCCAAATACTACTCAACAGACTTGACACGACTACCCTACTGTTTCAAAATATTAATCCGACTCGATAAGTAAAATATATCGAATCGGCCTTGCATATGATCAACGGCGATTCCCTCACTATAAACCCTACCTGTAGTTGGTAGTGCCTACTATTTAATTGTTATTTATTGGAGAGGAAACCGATATAAACTGGTATTTAACTATTTTTAACAATTTTATTATTTTAGAATTTATTATCATTTATTTGTCTTGGGAGATAAAAATTTCCTACCATTGAGTGGATTTTTATCTCCCTGGCAACTATTTATTTTTATTTGGCACATGATTTGCGCTTGTGACATTCATAAAAAACCCTAAATGTCAGACTGACAAACAAAAGGTCGGACTGACAGATGACATTTTGACATCTGACAACTAACCTATTTATACATCCACCCTTTTATAGAAAAATGCAAGATATTTTTATTTGTTTGTATCTATTACGGAGGGTGAATGAAAAACTTAATTATTTACTTTAAAACATTGAAAATCTACAGTGAAAATATGCTAATATGATGTGGTATGTGTGTGAAGGTAAAATTAACATTATTTTTCTAGGACCTAGTAGCTTATTTTGCTACAGTACATTTTTTTTTTTTATTTGTTTGTTTCAATTACGGAGGGTGAATGAAAAACTTAATTATTTACTTTAAAACATTGAAAATCTACAGTGAAAATATGCTAATATGATGTGGTATGTGTGTGAAGGTAAAATTAACATTATTTTTCTAGGACCTAGTAGCTTATTTTGCTACAAGTTTGTGTAAGAAATTGTTAGCCGCTTCTTTGCTTTTGCTGAAATTTGGACAGCGTGTTCCTTATGTAACTAAGACGACCGAAATTCCCCCGGGAACGGGAATTATTCCCGAAAAACGTTTGTATGCAAATCCGTAACCGCTAAACCAATTAAGCTGAAATTTTGTAAAATGATGGTTTGAGTTTTGTTTAGGAACATTTAATAGTTTTAATGTCAGAAATTAACTTTTAAGGGGGGGTTAAGGGGGGTCAAATTTTGTATGGGAAATTTAGAACCGCTGACCCTATTGAGCTAAAATTTGGTACAGAGGTAGATTGAGTCCAAAAAAAATATATGAGATACTTTTTATCCCAGAAATCTACATTAAAGAGGAGGAAAGGGGGGGGGGGGGGTGCAAGTTTGCGTAAGAAATCGTTATCCGCTTTATTTATTTGAGCTGAAATTTAGACAGCGTGTTTTTAGGTAACTTTGGTGACCCACGAGAAGGAATTTTGCTAAATTCCCACTGGAACGGGACTTATTACCAAAAAACATTTATATACAAATCTGTAACAACTAAACCGATTGAGTTGAAATTTTGTAAAATCAAGGTTTGAGTTGTGTATAGGAACATAAAATATTTATTTTGACAGAAATTTATGGGAAATTTAGAACCGCTGACCCTATTGAGCTTACATTTGATACAAAGGTAGATTAAGTCTTAAAAACTTTAAGGAGACTCCGTATTAAAGGAGGGGGAATGAGGATCAGAGATTTCATGGGAATTCAGGAACCACGGAATTGATTTGAGTCGCGGGAAGCATATGGTGTGAGAAATTAGTAACGAATAATTATATATTTAGCTTAGGTACATTACAGTAGAGATAAGTTAAAGAGTTACCGGGAAAGGACCACAAATAGTTTTAATTCCTGAAAAGAGGCGTGAAAATTTGTGAAAGCGATCAACAACCGCTTAACTGAGATAATTTGACCTCTGGGAAAGGACATAGGATTGGTTCCTACGGTAGCGAACAAAACTGCATAGAAATACCCAGCCCGATATTCTTCGCTACCCTTCGCTTCGCTTCACTACGCTTACAAAGTCGCGGGGATGGAAATACAATCATAGTCAAAATAGCAGCACCAAATTAACTTTGTTAATTAACTCTCACGCGCAACGAAGTGCGCGCGGGTCAGCTAGTAATTAATATAATCTAAAAATAATAATATTATTATAATAATATCCCTAAATCAAATTTGTAATTTTCTATACTATTTATTATATTATCTATACTATTATATAAAGAGGTAATCTGACTGACTGAGTCATCATCGTACATACGAATTAACCCTAGGAACACAACACTATTTTGACAAACATAAACTACAACAGGGGTTGAACACAATCCCAGCAACTTTAAACTTCAAATTAAAGGAAAAAATATAATAAAATTAAACTTATTTGTTATGAAATCAATTCGTTAGATTGTTAACCATAAGACAAAGCAAAATTTATCACTAATTTATGTCTCAAATCATATATTTTCAGCACTTAATACAGTTTAATAAAATTTCTTTGTGGCGTTTGGAGGATGTGGGTTTTAACAAATTATATACAAAAAGTTCTTAATTTTTCAGCTTTTTTCGATGGATATAGAGAAAATTACATAATATCTTTTTACTACACAACCGAAAAATATTTTCAAGAAGTTACTGGTTCCTATTTAGAATATCAGGTTTAGTTGCACCTAAATTTAACGGAAATTTTGTATGAATTAATCTAAGGAATAAACAATTAGTAAGCCAAATGTAATCAAATTTGACTTTATGTGCACTGTTTTGAAAATGAAATAAGCAAAATTACCTAACAACACTGCTTTCGAGATAAAAAAGTACAAATCCTAACTTCAAGCGAGGAATTTTCAGATAAAAATCATTTTCAAACAATGAAGTCATTTTCTAAATATTGTTTAATGTCAGTAATAGTATCCTCGTATATGTTACAAGATGATATAAACATGATTATCCAAAATAAAGGCCCATCTTACTATTTTATTAAAAGTTATAAAATAACATCAGAAAAAAATCACCTACGTAAACTACAACAGGGGTTGTTCATAACCCCAGCCATGTCAAAATAAAAGAAACTATAACATCTTTCAACATCTAAACAACTATAACTGGTTAATTTTAGTCTTATTAAAGAATAGATATGAGTGTCATGAAAAAATAAAACGATACATAGTAAATATGAATACTTATTGCGTGCCGTGGGGTTGAAAACAACCCCTGTTGTACTCCTAAGGTTAAACGATTGTTGGAGTTGAGTTAGGGAACATTAATTAGTTTTTATGTCAGAAATTAACTTTTAAGGGGGGGGGGGAGGGGTTTCAAAGTTTGCATGGGAAATTTGGAACAGTTGACCACATTGAGCTAAAATTTAGTATACAGGTAGTTTGAATCCTGATAAAAGATATGAAATACCTTTTACCCAAGAAATCAACCTTTAAAGAGGATGGGGGGGGTGCCAGTTTGTGTAGGATATTACCTAGGTACGAGTAGGATGGTAACCGCTTCTTCACTTTAGCTGAAATTTGGACAGTATAATTTTTAGATAACGAAGGCGACCGATAAGAAGAGATTTCGCGAATAGTTTATATTCCCAAAATCTACGTTTAAGTGGGAGGAAAGGGATTGCAAGTTTTTATGGAAAACCAGTAACCGTTGACTTTATTTTGCTAAATATTGGTATAGATATAGCTTTTGCCTCAAGAAAGGATATGGGAAAGGGGTGTCAAAGTTTGTATATGGGAAATTTGAAACCCCTGATTCTATTGAGCAAACATTTGGTAAGCCTGGGGCCTAAAAGAGGACATGGGATAGTTTTAATCCCCAAATCAATGTTAAAGGGGAAAAGGAAGTGCAAGTTTCTGAACAAAATCGCTAACCATTAAACTGTTTTTAGCTGGAATTTGAACAGCGTGTTCTTTAGGTATCGTAGGCGATGGATTAGAAGGGAATTTGCAAAATTTCTACCGGAACGGGAATTATTCACGAAAAACGTTTGTATGTAAATCCGTAACCGCTTAACCGATTGAGCTGAAATTTCGTAAAACGATTGTTTGGACTATGTTTAGGAACTTCGAATAGATTTTATGTCAAAAATTAACTTTAATGGAGGGAAAAGGGGGGTCAAAGTTTATATAGGAAATTTGGAACCGCCAACCTATTGAGCTAAAATTTGGTAAAGAGGTAGCTTGAGGCCTAAATAAAAGGACTTGGGATAGATTTTATCCCCAAAATCAACGTAAAAGGGGATGCAAGTTTCTGGACAAAATCGCTAACCTGTTGTTTAGGTGACGTAGGCGACCGATAAGTAGGATATTTGCGAAATTCCCACGGGAACGGGAATTGTTCCCAAAAAACGTTTATTTGCAAATCCGTAACCGCTGAACCGATTTAGCTGAAATTTAGTAAATCGATTATTTGAGTTGTGTTTAGAATCATTGAATAGTTTTTATGTATCAATTATCTTTAAAGGGGGAGAAAAGGGGGGTCAAAGTTTGTATGGAAAATTAAGAACCTTATTGAGCTAAAATTTGGTGTGAATAATATAACTTGAGACTCAAAAAGGATGTGAGATTCCCGGGAAATGATAGAATAATTTAAATTTCTAGGTAAATTAATTAATTAACTGTTACGCGCTACGAAGTGCGCGCAGGTTCACTAGTTATATAATACGCCAGGTACCATCATGGGTCCTTGTGATATATCATACATGGCCTTGCATGAATCTGAATGCACTTGGACCGAAAGCTGACATGGAAATCTCATATTATATGGAAAAGAGATGAAGTTAATAGTTAACCATCAATCCAGAGACTTGTGCTTGCTACTGGGTAGAAGATTCAAAGTTAATTAGGAAAACAAACTCCTAATATACAAAACTATAATCAGGCCAATATGAACATAATAATATGGTCTGCAGCTGATGGGGTAGTGCCGCCGACTCAAACATAAACATCATGCAAAGGGTACAAAATTATCTACCCTGAAACTAATCTCAAATGTACCTTGGTTGATCGCCACTGCAAAATTACATAAACACCTTAGAGTTGGAGTAAACACAATCAAAGAGGAAATTAAAGAACTGGAGAACCGAATCCCAACAAGCGTCTCAAGAGACTATTTTGGAGCGAAACTACTGAAGATGGCTATTGATATTGCGACTCATGCTCGCTGGAATATGGCAATGTATCTCATTCTTCTGACAATGAATTTCATTATAGCCGGGAGGCTGACGTGAAATAAAATTAAACAAAAAAAAATATTTCTGTGATTGTGTATATATATTTGAGAATAACTGAAATAAATGAATTAAATTTAATTACATGGATCTCACCACTTTTTACGGTACAAGTAGAAGAACTGAGTGGCGAGGTTTTTTTACAAGTTATGTTTTTAAGGCATAGAATATATCATTGAGGTCATGTTCTGCCAGTAAGGTCTAAGGTGCCTGAAAATCTGGCTACATATCTGTATGGCCAATCTTATTACGATTAGTCGAGGTAAGCACACAAAAAAAAAGATAGCGAAGGACTTTTAAACTCGTAAGTGGTGAGTTTATAGTATGTAACCACTCAACTACTCATTTTACTAAGACAAAAAAATATTAACCGTTTTAATATAGACCTAAAGCTACATTGAAAAATATTGTTACAGATACATAAAAATGTCACCAGACGCAACAACAAAATCATTCGATAACAATGCGAACGGTTGCGTGAAATCAGAAGCGCTGAGCGTCATATATCTACAGAAGGCAAAGGATGCCCTGAGGTATATATTATGTAAATGAGCATTTATTTATTTATTTCGTTTTGAATAGGCGTGTGTCGCACACATAGGTAATAGGTATATACGAGGTTTATTATGAACTAGCTACGCCCAGCGGTTTTACCCGTTGTACTAGCCGTATCAGTATCATTCAGTAATACAAAAACAACTCTTATCTGGCCTTGTGGTTACTGTTCAAACCTAACCTAATCAACTGATTTCAGTTTGCCCTGAACTCTCGTAGATGAGTCATCCATAGTTGAATTAACCAATATATTAAATGAACATAGGCGAATCGACCGTAGTTACGAATATATCGATAGTAGTTAAAACAACCGTAGGTATTATGATATGCATAGGCGGATCCAGGATTTGGTTCTGGGGGGGCAAAGTGCAGACAGGCAAAAATATTATAATTTTTAGTACGAAAAGTGTGTGTTTAGCTCGCTCTGAGCAGTTAGAAAGTTTAAACATCCTTAACAATAAGTGCGCGAGCAGCTTGCTGCGAGCGCCGAGAAAAAAAATATAATATTTACCATGAAATATGTGCAAAATTCGTAACTCTACAATGCTTCTAGGGGGGGGCTTTGCCCCCCCCCCCCCCCCCTAAATCCGCCTATGATGATATGTAACCGTTATAATATTGTCATAGTAATTTGAAGTACTTTTTGTTATATTGGACACAATAAAGAGTATTTCTATTCTATTATATAACAATGTATGAATTCTGTACTATTTATAAATAAAATACTGTAATAATAATTTTGATACGACATGTTAACAACATTTTATTTTAGGGCGTACGCTGAATTAGTCCACGTTAAAAATGAATTTATTTCGAGGTTGAGTGGTGAAACAGGACAAATATTTGGATTTGTACGTAATCCCAATAATACAGCGGAATTTCTTAAACAATTTTATCACGAGGCAAAGACTTTATCACAGACAGTTGCATACGTCGAAGCTTTTGGTTCAGGTAAAAAATTGTATGACATTTAACAATATCGCAAAAAGTTAAGTATTTCTTTTAAAGTAATATTAATAAATAAAATACAGCTACTCCTGAGGCTGATAAGGCAGAACTAGAAGCAATCGAGAAGGTGTTCTGTGACAAGAGAGCCGAGCCCCTGTTTGTGGGGAGCGTCATCTCTAATGTTGGTTACACTGAGGCGGCGTCTGGAGGAACTGCTATAACTAAGGTACGCCTACTACAGCTTGTATTCAGCCATGAAACCTGATGATGTAACATTAGTTTGAGCGTGTTCCAGGTACTGCTGGGGTACCATAATAGTTTAGTAGCGAGCAACCTGCACTGCGACACGCCGCGGCAGGACGTGGCGGCGATACGCGACGGACGCATGTGCGTGCTGAGAGAGCACCTCCCCTTCCGCGGCTCGCTCGCCGCTCTCAACTGCCTCTCGCTGACTGGAGTCAACTCGCACGTGCTGCTCAGGCGATGTACAAACGCAAAGGTAAAGAATAGAACATTTTAAAAAACATACCTACATTGCGACTTCGTTACAGCCAATAGGGATGTTGACAAGTTCATTTTTTTTTAAATATAATTAGTCCGTAATTTTTATTATAAAAAATATTCGATGCGTATTTTTTTGCTTGCAAATAAAATAAAAAATGCCTGATATATACACAAAGGTAGAATATATAGCACAGATCAAGAATCTGTGATATATTAGAGTCCACACGCCAAACTGAAATACTGTCCCATTTTACGTCAAAATTTACCATAGAATAAACATATACCAAAATTATGGTGATAGACAGATCGTTCAAGCTGGAACTCACCGGTGCACTCAAACTGGAAACAGTTCAGGATTTCATCTACCTCGGATATACAATAAGCAACACCGGATCCTGCGAAACTGAAATACGCAGAAGAATTGGAATGGCTAAAAGTGCCATGTCTCAGCTGCACAAAACGTGGAGGGTCAGGAACATATCGCTCAGGACGAAGATCAAGCTCGTCCGAACGCTGGTATTCTCCATTTTCCTTTATGGCGTTGAAACGTGGACTTTAAGGAGTGCAGACCGCAGACGCATTGACGCTTTCGAAACGTGGTGCTGGAGAAAAATGCTCCGGATCCCGTGGACAGCGTTTCGGACCAATGCATCGATACTCTCCAAACTCAAAATAAAAACAAGGCTCTCCACGATCTGCCTGAAGCGAATTTTAGAGTACTTCGGCCATGTTGCCAAGAAAGATGGAGATAATCTCGAAAAACTTGTAATCACTGGCAAAGTGGAAGGGAAAAGGCCCCGTGGCCGAAGCCCGATGCGTTGGTCTGACCAGATCCGCACCACTCTCGACTCTACAGTCTACGCTGCTCTCCGGGTGGCCGGAGATAGGACAAGATGGCGTAACATCGTGAGGAAAAAAGTCATGGATAGAGGAGGTCACGACCCTCAGATATGAGGACCACGACTGATGGAGGAGGAGGAAACATATACCAAAACAAACAGAACGAACATATATACTTAATAAAAGAAGTCAAACAATAGACAAGACAATAGATACGATTTCAATAAGTACATTGTTTAATTGTTAGTGTTTGTTAGTTTATATAGTTTATTTCTTGATGTCACCAAAGCGGCCGCAATGGAAGACCAGCGCCGGCTAGATAGTCGGCAACATGCTGAGTTGCGACCGTTTCATGTATAAATGTTTCTTCTGATTTCCTATAATATTATGTTGTTTCCTTGTAAAATCAAAGATGTTTGTACATGAATAAACATTTTTTCATTTCATTGCATTTTCATTTACAAGTCAAAGTGGACCCTTCATGGTTAATAATGTCAATAAAATATAAAATAAAATCAAGATATTATATAAAGCTGACTTTACACGAATACAATGTGTTATGTGTTGGACGTTATTCTGAGCTTTTGATAAAATTATAATTAACTCAGTATTTTTTTTTTTTCAAAAAAGAAACAAAAATTATAGAACTTTGTTGGACATAATAAAAATAGAAAACGTATAATTTTTCAAACTAAAAAATAAGAGTAATTGAAAAAATAAACAATTAAAATAATTGTTAATTTCAACCTTAAGCAATATACTCTATACAATAATAATAACCGAATCTAATTGAATATGTTTATGACGATTTTACGCTACTTCATCAGCCGTCACCAGGACAATTAGGTAAAATCATCTCAACGTCACAGCTGATATTTTATTCTATGTCAACGCCACGAAATGGCAGCCGCTCAAGTCCACTTGTTTGAATAAAATTAATTGTAACATGTTTATCTGGTTAGTTCCTAATGAAAAGTTGTTTTTTTTTGCACTGTTGGTGCAATACCCTAACATATACCCCGGCATTTTAATTGTGTTTTTTATGTTTATTTTTGTGTCAAATGTGAGCAGAGCTAGCTACTGACGCGCTCAAAAGCAGGTGAGCGACTAATTGCAGCGGTAGTTGTAGACCTATGTGAAATTGACGCAGTAGGGATGGGTGATGATTATTCTAGTGTAACACATAGTTCAGTGGAGATATACCACTTAAAAGTTTCTGTTTTGGGACGCGTGACGTCACTACCCACTCGCCGGATGAACAAAAATGTACTAGACTTAGTCAAGTGCGTGTGTACCCTAAGTGCGTTTAATCTCTCACATTTTTTATCCGATTTACAAATAAAAAATACGTGTTCAATATTTTATAATATTCTACATAATGGGCAAAAAAAAACGTAATTTTTTTAAATTGTTTTGTTTAGAAACGGCCTTTTACCAACTAAAATGTACTTTTTCTGTCATGTTAGGGTTAATACATACATACCAAATTTCTGACTAATAAAAAAGTAAAGTGAAGGGTAAAGTAATATCTGATATCACGAAATATTTTCTTCAGTAGTACGGTTTGTTTTTACGTAGAATATCGTGTTATTGTAAATTTTTGGTAGATTTAGTCTTTTTAAAGGCTTTTACTTGAAAATATTGTGAAAAAGTAATGACTGAGTCACTTTCGTGGCGACGAAAATTTCAAAACAGTTTTTCTTCGAAATGAAACGTACGATTCAAATCACATAAATAAAAAAATACTCGTGTTATCAAGCACTATACAATATTTTACATAAACATTACAAATAAGCAATAAATAAGAATTGTCATGAAGGTGACGATGAGAATCGATTCAATGAGAATGAGCCAGTGTAGAAGTCTTTCATAATACCTCTATATTTTTTTTTTACTAAAATTTCTGTTAATAACACTGCTGACAACTATTAAGAGCGTATATATCGAGTGACGCTCTCTTGCTCGCACTATTTGACAAATTGTGAAATATCAATTCATAGAATTAATTTATTGAAATTTCCTATAAAAAATGGTATAATGAGGAAAAGGGAGCAATATTTTTTTAATTTAAGGGGAACACCCTTGCAATTTTTTTAATATATCAAACTAAAACCCCTTTTAAAATGTGTGCAATAATATTGTGGAGGGCTGGTCTTAAGCAATTTTCAAAAAAATATTCTATGAATTTATATTTCAAAATGTGTCATATAGTGCGAGCGAGAGAGCGTCACACGATATACACGCTCTTAACTATATAATATTAATAACAACTTGGCTTGGCATGGCATCGTTAACAAAAGTTGACGATGTATAAATAATATAATTTGTCCAGGATTTAGCACGATACAAAACGAGTATTCCGAGATTAGTGACTATGTCAGCAAGACAAGAAGAACATATAGGAAGCATATTTGAAGACTTGAAATCGCGTCCCATTGATCCCGAGGAATTAGCTTTACTTCATAACATACATTCTACAGACATTTCTGGTCATCTTGGGAGGGGCTATATCATACTGGGTAAGTGTTTAAAAAATGCGTTCATAATGATAATGTAATAAAACCGCAGGGCAGCTTATGGCGAGCTGTTGGGGAGTAGCGACCCCACTGACCCGAGTGCTCCCGGGGGAGGATTCTGTTCCTCATTTCCGACTTGCCTTCACCGGCCGGCTGGAGTGAACACTGACGAGGAACAGTCCCCCACCTTTGTGCTTGTCTTGCTTGTTCGGCCAGAGTGGAGTCGCGAGAGCTGCATGCTTGGAGCATAAGTGACGAGTTGGCCTTTTACGTGTTTAAAGTCCAGGGACACCTCTCCCCCTCTAGCCACTTGCACCAACGTTGCCCTTCTCTTTAAAACTAACATTATTATCTGATTTCTTATTGCCTAAGCTTTGTCGATTGTATGTATTTAGATTTTTTCTTACATGGAGTGAGGATACCCTATTAAACAAGTTGATAACAATTTGCTTCATGTTTTAAACGGGTGAGGCCGAAAATAAATATAGTCTACACCTAACTTTAACCAACAGTGATCGGCTACACCTGGACTTATACACGCACCACGTAATATTATTCTGACTCGCAGATACAAACGAGCATCAGAAAACGGTAGCACTCCGACGCCTCACAGCGTCCGCTGTGGTTCGTGTACAGCGGCATGGGCTCGCAGTGGGTCGGTATGGGAGCGCCTCTCATGCGGATACCCATCTTCGCAGCCGCTATCGAACGGTAAACCCTTCTCATTATCGAGTCTTGACCTTGATCATTAAATCTGTGACTATAATAATATAAACTATAACTGTGACTGTGTCTGTGACTATATATATGTCTCTTTCACATGTTTTCAAAAACAAAGTAACTTTTAAATTTATGTTTTAGTTGCCGAAAAGTGTTAGAACCTAAAGGAATAGATATTCTATATATTATAACGTCACCGGATAAAACAGTATTTGATAACATTTTGCACTCGTTTGTGGGGATAGCAGCCATACAGATTGCCTTGACAGATGTTCTTAAAGTACTAGGACTAACTCCGGATAAAATTATTGGTAAGAAAATAATGTTCTACTCTATTTACCTAGTACATCGTGTAATACCTACTTACCTATCGATTTTGTGGGATCCTTATGGGGTGGGAATGTGTAACTAGTAAAATAGTTGTAGAGGTACAGTCGATACTAAATACATTGTTACAATCTAATTTACAACACGCTAGAAATTCCACACAGGACACAGTGTGGGTGAACTTGGATGTGCTTATGCTGATGGCTGTTTAACTGCAGAGGAAATGATTCTATCAGCATATAGCCGCGGGAGAGCGTCGCTAGAGACTCCTTTAATACGAGGCGCGATGGCTGCCGTAGGCTTAGGATACACTCAGGTAGGACGATTGTTCATTTATACCTATATATATGCGCTATGTTTGATGACTTAAATTGGTAAAATGATTTTTTTTAAACTGTACAGTACTGACTCCGAAAAGTTCTAATCCAACAAAGTACTTTATACTTATTATTGTTACAGCTTTCAAGGCGATGTCCTCCAGAAATTGAGATAGCATGCCATAACGGCCCTGAGTCGAGCACCATATCCGGACCTGAGGAAATTCTTCGGGAGTTTGTTGCATCCCTGGTAGCTGAAGGGATATTTGCAAAGGAAGTGCCGTGTTCTAATATTGCTTATCATTCGCGTTACATAGCTGATGCAGGTCTGATATTCCGTCTTTTTTTGCCTTTAAGTTTTGGAATTATTTTTACTTTTCTTGCCTCTAATAAATTTGAACCTAAAATTAATGACTATTATTTCTAGGTCCCAATTTGTTGCGTCTACTGTCTGATATAATAGTTGCACCACGAGCTCGCAGCACTCGCTGGCTGTCCACGTCGGTGCCCCCGGAGAGGTGGGACGAGCCAATCGCACAGTATTGCTCCGCAGAGTATCTCACCAATAACCTTTTGGTAGGCAACCATGATTGTGTTGATATGTCGCGCGACCAACACAACTGTGGCATTTGATTGATGTTGTATATGTTGTATGGCGACAGAGTTCGGTGTATTTTGAGGAGACGTGCAGTTTGATCGAGAGCAACGGCGTGCTCGTGGAGATCGCGCCGCACGGTCTCCTGCAAGCCATCCTGCGCCGCTCGCTGCCGCAGACCTGCACCAACATACCGCTCGCTCAGCGCAACCATCCTGATAACGTGCACTTCCTTCTCAACGCCATCGGCAAGTAAGTTACGCCTTACGACTACTGTCTCCGCTCTTATATATAATATCTTTCATTGTGTAATTTCATTATAATATACCTACTCGTAATTCGTAAAGTAATAATATAATCTTCATATTTCAGGTTATATGTTGAAGGCTACACCCCCCGCGTGCAGGCTCTCTATCCTCGGGTTGAATTTCCAGTATCCACGGGAACCCCTCATCTCTCACATTTAGTGAAGTGGTATCACGATGAATCATGGTACCTTTATCTTCTTTTTATTTTCGTGTATAATAATATTATGTTACGTGTTACATCTAAAGTCCGAAGTCCGTGGTTTAGAGCCGAAGACCTTGATTTAGAGCCGATTAAAACTAGGTGTAGGCGACCGCAGTTGGTTAAAGTTAGGTGTAGAAGATTTATTTTCGGCCTCATCCGTTTTAAACATGAGACAAGTTGTTATAACATGTTTACTTGTTGTTGTATGGTGATCGTCATAAAATTTGGCTTTACTTTAAATATCCTGAATGATGCATTTTGAACTCTGGAATAAAGACAAGTCGCATCTGGTGCTTCATCGTCTGCTACCGCAGCACGCTCGCTAAGCTCGCTCGGCTCGCACATTGTAATTCAGTTCAAACTTTTTTTGATCCAGGTAAAAATGCGTTACGGGGCGCGGGGCGGTATGTGGGGCTCCCCCGTCCCGCCCATCTTCGGGCGGGGATACCCACTAAAAAACCTGGGGGTGTTCCTGCGGGACGCCATAATGCCGGGGCAGCGGGTACGCCGAAGCACTCATCCGCGGCCCTGACGGGGTTTGGTCCTCACTGACAGGAGGACTCCTCCGCGGTGGGTTGAACAGGATTTTCACCCCACCCTTTCAAGGGGTCTTTTGGTCTATTTTTGCGGCGACGAGTACCCCCGTACTCGCCGCCTAAACCAAACCTAACCTAATGATATCGGTCTCCCCTGAACTTTGTAGAAAAACAATTTTTTTTTGCAAACAGTTTCTTCACACCTAACTTTAACCGACAATGATCGGCTATATCTAGGTTTAACCGGTAAAACCTAGGTGTAGCCGCACTTCGGACTTTAGCCGTGACATATACGCTAAGTACAGTTTTTAAATGTCACACAATAGCAAAAGGGCTTGGAACACCCTTCGCAAATTAACCAAGGACCCCCCAGCAGCAACTCAACCTGGCCGGTTTCTGCCAATCAAGTAGCACATCAACTACTGCTTAATGGAAAACCACTCAACAAAAAATCTCAACCCAAAGAGCCCAAAATCACGAAGGATAATGGCCAACAACCAATTAGCCGACCTCTCACCTTGAAAGACATCAGATCCTCCCTAAAAACTTTAAAGAATGGTAAAGCTACCGGAGTTGATGACATAACAGTAGAACAACTCAAACATCTTGGCCCATTTGCTGTCTCATGGCTTTTAGGCATGTATAACACCTGCATAACCAGCTGTAAAATACCCCAAAAATGGCGCAAGATAAAGATCGTTGCTCTACTTAAACCTGGAAAATCACCAGATGATCCAAAAAACTACCGCCCTATTTTTCTGTTATGTCACATATACAAACTCTTTGAACGTCTTCTGTTAAACTGGCTTACAAACTTTATAGATCCGCTACTAATACCCAAACAGGCTGGTTTCCGCCATAGAAAATCCTGCCGCTCCCAAGTTTTAAGCCTCACACAGCGTATTGAAGACTGTTTCGAGAGAGGACTAGTCACCGGAACAGTCTTTGTCTATCTTAGTGCAGTTTATGTCACCGTTAACATCAAGTGCCTTCTTAATAAAGTAACGACCCTCATCGAAGAGCAAGCTTTCGTGAAAATTCTCGCAGAATTGCTACAAAACCGGCGATTTCAGGTTCTGCTGCACTCCCAGTAAAGCAGGTGGCGCACCCAAAAAAATGGTTTACCGCAAGGTAGTGTGCTTGCATCTACCTTGTTTTAAATATATATATACAAACGATCAACCACACCACCCCTCGACAAACCACCTCATCTATGCTGATGATTTGGCACTCACTTCCCAGGCGAAAAATTCTGATGATGTTGAATCTCACCTCTCCACAGCTTTAACACAACTAACCGAATATTACAATAAAAACGCGTTACGACCAAATCCTTCTAAAACAGAATCCTGTGCTTTCCACCTGCAAAACTTTGAAGCCAAAAGAAAACTTATTGTTAAATGGGATGGTGTAGATATTAAGCACAATAATACACCTAAATACCTCGCTGTAACGTTGGACCGTAGTCTATACATATAAAGAGAACTGCCAAAAACTGAACCTCACCTCACCTCTACTCATTGTGGAGCATCACCTCATGTCCTTCGTTATGCTACTCAGCGGGCGAATACGCGTGTCCAGTCTGGGCACGCTCTGCACACGCCAAAGAGGTCGATGTAGCCCTCAATGAATCGTGCCGAATAATAACGGGGACTTTAAAACCTACTCCACGTATCAGCCTTTACTCCTTGGCTGGCATTGCCCCTCCTAGTGTTCGACGAGACATCGCGTGCTCTGTGGAGAAGCATAAACAGGAACAAGACAGCAGGCACCCCTTGTATAACCGGATTCCACCGCCATCACGCTTAAAAAGCCGCAAAAGCTTCCTTAGGCAGGCCAGCCTGAATGAGAAAGTCGCCCCAAAAGCTAGGCTAGAGCGGTGGAAAAAGGACTACCCACCCTCATCAATACATCTCTCCAGCAGAGAAACTTCCACCCGGCGGCGATCTTCCTTGGCCAGTCTGGTAGTCCTTAAACGGACTCCGCACTGGTGTTGGAAGATCTCTAGAAAACCGAGTGAGGTGGGGTTTCTCTGCAAACGATAAATGCGACTGCGATGGATCACCTTCTGCAATGCCCCAGCTGCCCTGTAATATGTACGAAACAGAATCTCATTGAGCCCAATGACACAGTTATAGCTCTGTCCACCTACTGGTCCAAGCAGCTATAGATCTTTAAATAAAAGCCATTTCGACTCGAAAAGAAGAAGATGAAGTTTTTAATATGTACATATTATATGAAACAAATTTAACCGATTGGGGTAGGCATGTTCTAGAGTGGAGATCGCGTCTCGGTAAACGTAGTGTAGGGCGTCCTCGGGCGAGATGGTGTAACTATATCCAGAAGGTTGCGGGGAGCGGGTGGAGGAGTAAGACGGAGGACCGAGTTGAGTGGCGTGTCATGGGAGAGGCCTTTGTCCAGCAATGGACGAACGTGGGCTGATGATGATGATTAAAGAAATTTAAGTAACGAAATTTTCGGTGGTGGGTACGGCACATTGGAGGCTGCACAAACCTGGGCGATATTTGCTACCGCTCTGGGTAGAGGAAAATGTCGCGTTGGATAATTATTTCTATCCAGTTTTGTTTCGCTGCCACAGGCTGTAGCAAATATCGCTTAGGTTTGAACCGGCCTGAAATTTAGTTTTAACAAGTACGACGACTTATCATATATTAATAATTACGAACAGGTACAATTCGAGGCAAACTTCTTGAGCATAAGGTGACGTGGTGGGGGAGAGTTTGCGCATCGTAAATACGTATAAAATACGATGCGCAAACTCTCCCCCACCACGTCACCTAATGCTCAAGAAGTTTGCCTCGAATTGTACTTACTTTGATTTTAGGCGCGTTTCATACGATCATGATGTAACTACAAGAACCAATTCTTGTGTTAATTTCTCAATAACAAACCACGACGACGAATATAACTACTTGAATGGAAATGTAATACAAGGTATGTAGCTAATATAACTTATATTATGATTACCTTCATTTATCATTTTTAAAACGTTTTCAAAGGTTAGTATTTCAATGAAATTCATGTGATCCAAATTGCAGTTTGCAGTCATGTTTATTTAAAAATACGTTTATTTATTGATTAAACAAGTGGGTAAAATTACGAATTTTAAAAACCTCCATCACAATTAGCTTAGAACACTTTCGACTAGCTCACCTTTCAAACAAAGGTGCAAGTCGGACTTGCCCATGAAGGGTTCTGTAGGAGCAAGTTAACTTAATTTAGCATTTGTGTTTTTTCTATCCATTGTTAAAATTAACTTAAGACTAAGAACGACGAATCAATAATGTTATTTCATACTTTTACTTTAAATGTTTCTCATGTAAGTGACTACCAATGTATATGTCTTAAATGAGGAATAAATGTCTTTAAACTGAACTGAAGTAACATATTATTATTATGATTTAAAAAAGTTTTTATTGCGGTTTACGATTTATGAATTATTAAAAAAAAAACTTAATTTTTGGGGAGGTGGGGAGGGGGGGGGGGACCACTTTGGAAGTGTCTCTCGCGCAGAACTTCGACATTATTTTTGAAGACCTATCCAAAAATACCCCATACGTATGGATTTGATGAGAAAAAAAGTTTTGAGTTTCAGTTCTAAGTATGAGGAACCTCATTTTTTTTTGTGTGTGTGAAAATCTTAAAGCGGTTCACAGAATACATCTACTAACCAAGTTTCAACAGTATAAATAGTTCTTATAGTTTCGGAGAAGAGTGGCTTTGGCATACAGACGGACAGACAGACATGACGAATCGTTTTTTTACATCACTTGTGGATGCATTTTGTATCGTCTCGAGCATCCATAAGTGACGTAACTACCCTTTCAATGTAACTTTAGTGCGTTGTAAATCACATATTTTTATTAAAACTACAAGTAAAAAAATACGTGTCCAATATTTTTAAATAATCTACATTATGAAATTTTTTTTTGTCAGATCCCTTAATATTACAAAAAAGTTTCATGTTTTTGTATTATAATACGATTTACAGGTAGAGTATTGTTTCCATTTGCTGCAACGCTGGTCTCCGTTTGGGACACTCTGGCGATGTCTATTGGGGTTCCGAAGAAAAAGATATCAGTGCGATTCAACGACGTGTTTCTTTATTCGCAACCAGTACTACATGATCAAAAAACATTGAAACTTAACGTTTCTATTAACAAAGGAAATGGACGATTTGAGGTAGCAAACGAAATACTTGTTACTAAGTTTTTAGCCGATTTCAACTAGATATAACCACTTATGCTTGGAATTTGGAATATCACGACTAGAGACAGTAGAGTATGACAGAAATATAGAGCGGCCGTTGATGATTAATATAAACATAATAATATGTACCTACATAATATTATATACTCTAAGATATCAACTTTCTGAAACTAAAGCCATCTAGAAATTAGCATAATTTTTATTTCGTAAATATTCTTTTTTTCATAACAACTCCATAAACTCAAACTCAAAATTCATTTATTCAAATAGGCTACAATGGAGCACTTTTGCAAGTCAATTTTACATTTTATTTTAATATTCTACCGCTCATTCGCAAGGCACCTCTATGAGAAGAACGAGCAAGAAACTCATAGGGATTGCTTTTTTTAAATATGTGCTTACAATGTTTATCTTAGTTACATAATTTATTTACATAGGTGGCTGCAGAGGTTTCCAGGCATCTTTATCTTCTATGTATTGGCTAATTTTATAATAGTCTTTCTTTTGTAATATGTCATTAACACGGCTTTTGAATTTACCTTCGGCACTGCGCCACCAATATCTGGTGAGTATACCAGCAGCTCGGACTAAGCTATTCGCTTCGTCTTTCATTATGAGAACGGCGAAGTTATGGAACTCGCTACCACTCTCAGTGTTTCCCGAATGCTATAACGTGAGTTTGTTCAAATCAAGAGTGAATAGGTTCTTACTAAACAAGCGTGCTACAACTTCGACTGCATCGTCACTTACCAACAGGTGAGATTGCAGTCAAACGCTTGATTAGTCATCTATAAAAAAAAAATACCTTCTGTGAGCCCCGTTATTTCCTCATCTTATTATAAAAACGTACACAATTCCCTAAAAATGATTTATGGCTCGTTTTGGACAATCTGAATCGAGGTACAGCTAACTTATTCTTATTTCTAGTATTAAAGCTATGATTGTCACTATTTAATTTCAATTTATCTAAATTTTTCCTGACATACATAATATTTTCGTAAATGTACAAAGATGGTAGGGTCAGTATATTTATCTCTTTAAAGAGCTCCTTTAAAGAGTCTCTTGGGCGCATCTCATAGATGGCACGAATTGCACGCTTTTGCAGTATGAAAATAGTCTCAATATCTGCTGCTGACCCCCACAGTAAAATACCGTATGACATTAAACTATGGAAATATGCAAAGTAAACTAATCTCGCTGTAGCTACATCTGATAGTTGCCTGATTTTATACACCGCATATGCTGCAGAGCTCAATTTACCTGACAATACATTAATATAATTACCCCATTGTAGCTTAGAATCTATATTCATGCCAAGGAACAAAGTTGCATTGTCAAGCTTTAGTATTTCACCGTCAAGAACTATATTAGATTCTGTGTACCTAACGTTAGGTAATGAAAATTTCAGGCATTTAGTCTTTTTCGCATTCAATAACAGATTGTTAGCTGCAAACCATTTAGAAATTACTACTAAAGCGTTATTTACATGTACAAGCTCACTATCTTTCCTTTGAATATTAGCGAGGTATCATCGGCAAATAAAACGATGTCTGCTAGGTCTTTAACCATGTAAGGGGGATCATTTATATATGCCAGAAACAAAATTGGACCAAGGATTGACCCCTGTGGCACTCCCATTCTAACAGGATGGCTTGATGAAATGACACCGCCAATACCCACTTTCTGCTGTCTGTTTGACAAGTAAGATTCCACCAAGTTCAAGGCATTTCCATGAATTCCGTATACCTCCAACTTCCTCAGCAGTGTGCTATGATCCACACAAACAAAAGCTTTGGAAAGATCACAGAATCCTGTGAATTCTCCCAAGCCTGAAAGATCAGAGTCATAAGGTGACTGCATCAGTCGTAGATCTACTCTTGGTGAAACCATACTGACTGATGTAATATTTTGTGTTGATTGAAGTGAGACAGCAGTTGGTGCAGCATCATCTTTTCAAACACTTTGCTCAAGACAGGAAGGACCGAGATCGGCCTATAGTTAGAGGGATCAGTTTTGCATCCCGATTTAAAGATAGGGGTGACTTTGCTAACTTTCATTAGGTCCGGAAATGTGCCTTTATCTATACACCAATTAAACAATTCCGATAAGTAAGGAGCAAAGGTGTCTATAAGCGAATCTACCAATTTAACTGATAGGCCCCAGAGGTCTTCAGTGGCTTTAATATTAATATAATTTACAGGTTTTAGAAGGAGACTCCAAAGTCGCTGCCGGTTATGTTACCTATATGCAAAAGCCAACTACAACACAAGCATTTGAAAATACAACGATAACCAAGGATCTTGTTATAACATCCGAGGAATTATATAATCATTTGAATAGTTGCGGCTATTCTTACAGGTATGTAATTTATCATAGAAAGTCCCAAATTAACAGGAATAATATATTTACTCAAAATGACTCAATATTGCGATAGTTTTCTTGTAGTTAGTTGGTTGCTGCTCACCTGAAAATACGACAATAATAATAATATGAAACTTGGTCAGTTTTAGAGGTGAGGCTCACTGAAAATGATCAGACTTGTTTTTATTAAATTATATTCACGATTGGTTGAGTTGCAAGGTTGTGATGACGGCGGTACATTGATAAAAATTAACCCCTCAATGCCACAAATGATTTTGACATTAGGTACATGTAACTTGTAAAGTCAGAACTCTATACCTCGTATTTTTTATATTTTAGGGATGATTTCCGAAGCATCTCGTCAGTGGACGAGTCCCTATCCTTGGCGCAGCTGGTGTGGAACAACAACTGGGTGGCGATGATCGATGGGTTGGTGCAGCTCAACGCACTTAGACACGCTTACGACGGAGTCACACAACCCACGCACATACGGAATATTACCATCGATATTAGGAAACATATTCAACAAATACAAAACAATTCATACATTGCTAGAGTAGATGAGCTGTTAGATCTGACCAGGTAATATCATGTATATTATGTAGTTCCCTGGTATGGTTTATATAAAAGAATATTTGACTAAAGTGAAATATATTTTTAGCTGTGGAGGCATAATGATTCATAACATAAAGTTTCGTAATATTACGATGCCCTTTAATGAAAACAAATTTAAACTGATTCCAATGCTGTCTGGATACGAAAAAGTTAATGTAAGTACCTGCACAATACTCGCAAAGCTTAATCATAAATTAAAAAAAAAGATACAATGATAAAATATCATTTTAGGGATTTAAAAACGGTCTACTGGATGAAAACGAAGTAAGAAAAGATAATAATATAGCTCTCCAAATTGAAAGCATTGGAGATCTTGAGACATTACGTTGGGAGAAAGTTCCGGAAATTTCTGGGAGTGGTGTCGATGTTATGGTAAGATATTATTATTTTCCACTGCAAATTAAGTTTGAATCGCTTGCTGCGATATTTATTTTTTCTTACAATTTTTAGGTGGAATATGCAGGAATTAATACAGCAGACGTAAACAGAGCAACAAAAGTTATACCTCATGAAAATTATTCTAAGGACCAGTACTATGGATTGGATTTTAGTGGTTACACCAGGAGGTCAGTCAGTGGACACTTCGCACTGTGATGCGACGATGTGTTTTGCTTTTGCTCTTTAGTCAGGCATTGCTTCCATATTTTTATAGTGTTCTTTTAACATAATAAGATCTCACAACATTTTAAGTAAAAATATTGCAGTTTAAGACCAAGCGCAAAGACAATGTTAGGGCACCAAATTTTCCATTTTATGTTTTTGATGGACTCTTATCAATAATTCACACCTTTGTTGTGTCTTAGGGTGTCAAAAAAAGTTTTGGCAATGCTTGAATTGGCGGGAGCACTACAATGTCCTGAGATATGCATGTTGTATTTACACACGTTATAATAATATAAAACATATAAAACAGTGGTGCCCGCGTGATGGGCATATGTGGTGCGGGGTCTGCTCGGCGGATGGTGCGCGCGCGCAGCTCGCTGGTGTGGCCGGTGCCGGCGCACTGGAGCCTGGAGGACGCCGCCACCGTGCCGCTCGCCTACTTGCAGGCCTACTACTGTCTCGTGCGTATGCTTTATATATCTGTTAGTTCTAGAGGTAATAAATTATTAGTGCCGTGGTCTTGTTTCTCGCTATGACTACTTCCATTCCATTTTTAGAGTTCCGTACCTCAAAAGGAAAAAACGAAACCCTTATAGGATCACTTTGTTGTCCGTCCGTCCATCCGTCCTTCCGTCCGTCCGTCTGTCTGTCTGTCAAGACCCTTTTTCTCAGGAACGCGTGATGGTAACAAGCTGAAATTTATAGAAAATACTAAGGTCTATTGCCTCTTGAAGCTGTGAAAATTTCAAACTTCTAGGCCAACGCAATCAAAAGATATAGTCGAATATGTCGCAAATTTCAGCAAATTTTCGAAATTCCCAAATAAATCAAAACCTACAGGGTACTTCCCGTTAACTCAGAATCTTGAAATTTGACACGAAGCCATTTCTTAGAGCACAGATAAAGGAAAAATTGCCAAAACCATAAATTTTTATTTGCATCATATGAAAAATATATTTTGAATAATTTTATACCTACTACCCCTTTTCTCATGAACGCGTAAAGGTATTAAATTTAAATTCATATCAAATACTCAAATCTATCATACCTTTAAACTGTAATAAAATCAAACCTCTATGTTAACGCATTCAAAAGAAACAGCAATTTAAGTCGCAATTTTAAACTCGCAACTACTCTCAAAAAATCAAAACCTACTGGATACTTCCCGTGGACTTAGAATCTTGAAATTTGGTAAAAAGCAATTCTTTAAAGCACAGATAAAGGAAACATTGTGAAAACAGTAAATTTTTTGGTACATCATATAAAAAAAAATATTTTGAATAATTTCATACTAACTACCTCATTTCTCATGAACGCGTGCAGGTATTAAACTGAAAGACATATTAAAAACTAAAGTTTATAATACCTTTAAACTGTAATAAAATCAAACCTCTATGTCAACGCATTAAAAAAAAACAGCAATTTTAGCCGCATTTTTAAACTCGCGACTACTCTCAAGAGAATCAAAACCTACAGGGTACTTGCCGTTAACTCAGAATCTTGAAATTTGGTACGCAGCAACGTCTTAGATCATAGGCACAGGAAAAATTGCGAAAACTGTAAATTTTTAGTTACATCATATAAAAAAATATTTTTAATAATTTTGTATTTATTACCCCTTTCCTCAAGAACGCGTACTGGTATTAAATTGAAATTACAAATACTCAGCTTTATAATAACTTTAAGCTGTAATAAAATCAAACATCTCGGCCATTCTCCAATTTAGCATTCTTTGCCTAATTCCCGTGCCTTTTTTGATTTTTAATTGGATTGACACAAATACATTAAAATATGAAAGACATTAAATGTACGAATATAATAATTTATTTGGTTTTAGTCCCGTAATAATGGTTTTAAAGTTATTGAGATTTAAAAATTACATGGATATGGAAATGAGAAATGTTTAAATAATTACTGCAACGGAAATGAGAACATTGCAGCTGCAAATAATTTTTTATTATTTTTTGTACTAAATGGACCACTATTGTTGTTGACGTAGACCAGGATCTCAATAGAGTGGTGGAAATGTTGCTGGAAGAAGACGCTTAATTTAGCGAGAAGAAACACACACGAAACGACAAACAATATCCAAGTCAGTAAGACGAGACCTCCGGAGTTCCAAGTTCCAACACACGCACCATTCAGGAAACAGGTCTTCGTACATAAATTGGGTAGAAGCCTGCAGACAAAGTTCGACATCGGGTGTAAGGTGCGTCACTTCTCCGCCTGAGTTTCTTGCATAGGTGTAAGATTTTTATAGACGAATCGTATGCCTCGCAGGCACCTCAGCCTAAAACCAGAATAAAATTTGTCATGTGACAATTGCATTACCTAGCTTTTGAGGGTTGTAGGTACACCTATGTATATTGCGAGAGCTCCAGCGAATATGAATTAACGCTATCTTCTTTTCAGGGAGATCTCCAAGGCGTGAAGCAAAATCGTAGTAGTGATGTTTTTCAAAAAAGGTGATAAAGTCTTTTGAAAAACTACAGACCTATTTCGCTTTTGACTTTTGAACCATGTCGATTAAGCTCAAAGGTTATCATAAAGCGTCTCGCAAAAAGATTTGACGAGTTCCAGCCACCGGAGCATGCTGGGTTTCGAGTAGGCTATGACACTATAAACCACATACACACAGTGCGAGAGATTATATAGACGGAAAAAATAACAGAGCATGTGCTTAGCGTTCGAAGACTATGAGAAGGCCTTTGACTCCATTGAAACCTGGTCTGTTCTGGAGGTTTAGCAACGATACCAAATTGATTAGCAATATAGGTATTGAAAGGTTTGTAAATATTATATAAGATACCACCACCAAGTCCAGAACCCGCAAACAGTGGATAGGGCATCAATATTAATGGCGAGTACATTTTCACACTTGAGATTAGTGGAAAACATCGTCATTATGGCAGAAACGGTTTAGGACTTGCAACAAATGCTAATTTTTATAGATTATAATTGACTCTCTATTGAAATTGTTCAGAAATATGTGTATTGATGATGTTATACCATAAGCAAACAGTGCAATCAGGTAGGAACAACATCGAGAGAGTTCAATCGGAGGTTTCAGCTGGGATGGCCTACATTTATTGGAAAGCTTCTTTGAGTCTGCTTGTCACCCATACCCTCCAGGAGCTTGCTGTCAAAAAGCACGCATCTGTTGACCACGATCCACTTAAGATGTTTATTACAGCGAGTTATGAATGAAAAGTTTTTTTTTATATTTCTTTCGCTGACTTGCACATAGTACAGAGAAGAATGAACAAGGATGCCAATAGTGACGGGCCAAGTGTGTGGAGCAGGCGTTCATGGTCGGCGTTTCTTTAAAGGATCGTATCAGAAATGAGGTGATTCGGCAGAGAACCAAAGTTACCGCCATATCCGAAAGGGATTAGCAAGCTGAAGTGGCAATGACTGGTCACATTTGCCTTAGAACCGATAACCGACGGACTAGTTGTGTTCTAGAGTGGAGACAGCGTCTTGGCAAACGTGGTGTCACCATCTTGCCAACCCTGTTTGGCAATATGGGGCAAGGATGGGGTGACGATATCCGGAAGGTGACTGGAAGTTGTGTGGAAGCCATATCCAGTCATTTATAAGTGCATAAGCACTAGCCGACGAAGAAGAAGCACGCATCAAACAAGAGCTCAGCTTCAAGGCCTTTAAGTCTCAGCGAATAAGATGGGCAGGCCACAAAGAAAGGATGTCGAAAGAAAATTTATGTAGTGGGCAAACACGCCACTGCACTGGATGAGGTCGCCAGAGTCCGCTACAACTGGAATAATATTGTGGAAAGGCAAGGGTTGTAGCGTGAAAGGAAGAAGAAAATATTGTGAGTATATCATACTATATAAACCATGGGAAAACTCTCTACTCGGACCTTCACGGTAGCAAATAGGTTCATTTTACTAGGAAATTTTCATACAACGGTACTTATAAAAATATGGAAATTAGTATACGGTAATTAGAATATAACAGGTTTTCTTCAAAATTTTAAAAACTTTCACAATAAGCAAATACTGGCTTATTATAACGTAGAGAGACTAAAGAACTGGATCTTTTTAAAATACGACCTACTTTCTAACATAAATAATTAGATGTTAAAACCAGTAAAATGGAAATTATAAAATTTCGAAACCACGGTTACGAAAATTAGATTATCATGTGCTTTATTGGTAGTACACTAAGGTTAGTGACCTGCAACAGCTGATGGGCCGCGGTACACACTCAGGGCTCGCTAGGGATGCGATGCTGATGTACGAAATACTGTTATTTAGGGATGTACGCCCAAGAACACAAAATATCATGGAAATTATAACTTTGACACGGACAAACGTTTACTTTTTTATAATTATTTACAGACTGGTTCTATTGCGTAGATATTTTGCTAGGCAGTACACCTAATATTGAACTATTTTTAAAAAATAATTAACCATATTAGAACTGTATGCGACAAAAAATATAGGCAAATTTTCACATGAAGTTGGTGTCAGGACACGTCACGGAAATTAGAAAACAGGTGCTTTTTGAACAAAGATTAATTAATTACGCGTTAACTAATTAAAGCAGAAGTCAAAGGTTTTGTGTACAGATAGATATGGGTGTTTACTACCGTATAAAAATATGTGCATGATTAAATTTGTTATTATTATGGATTTATTGAGCCAGGACACATAAAATTTACTGCTCGGAGAATGGCCGATCTATGTCAACGCAATCAAAAGAAACAGCAATGTTAGCCGCATATTTTCAAACTCGCAAGTACTCACAAGGGAATCAAAACCTATATAATATTATACCCACTTTTTAGTACGGTTTTCCGTACGGTTTGTACGGAACCCTCGGTGCTCGAGTCCTACTCGTACTTGACCGGTTTTTTTTCTTAAATACAAATAAGTATAATTAATGGAAATAGGCGTTACTTTGCGGAAATCCATCACAACAATTATTAGTTATTATTTAATATTTAGTGTTAATTCCGCTCTAAATTTGTGAGTCTAACTAAGTTTTAAGAGACGGCGAGGAATTCAAACGTTACCAAAATAGTAATTAGTATTAATTCCACCACCGAGTGCACCACCCGCCCTCCCGCATATGCATGCATTAAGGGTTATAACTATTTGTTAGTGTTAGTTATGTGGTTACGCGAAACTTAGCTAGAACAAAGGATACGAAACGACGACGAAAACGATGACAAACCGCTGCCGGACGCTACGCAAAAATAGACTACAACGCTGACACGTGTTTCGCCTCTACACGAGGCATCTTCAGAGAGATGTTCACTCGCCGACCGCTGGACAGAAAAACAAGATAGTCATAGGCCTCCCGGCACGCCACTCAACTCGGTTCTTCGTGTTCCCCCTATAATCAAGTATACCATGTACCTATTGCTCAGTATACTGTACTCGTAATATTTTGTAGTGCGTCAGAAACATGTCGTATCAATTTGGATCGAATGTGCTGATCCACGGTGGCGCTGGAGCGTTAGGACAAGCTGCAATATCCATTGCTCTGGCTCGTGGATACCAAGTGTTCACGACTGTTGCAGATACAAGCAAGAAAAGATTTCTTCTCAAACTTTTTCCTGAATTGAAAGGTAATTTACGAGAAATATTAGGAATATACATTATACATCTGCTATCAACTTATTATAATTTGGATGCACTATTCCTGTCGTATAATATATTTTTCCTTTTTAGAAGATTCAATTTTTAACTCCCGTGACGAAAGTTTCGGAGATAATATTCTGAATGCAACCAATGGGGAGGGTTGTGACCTAATCATAAGTTGTGTAAGGGGTTCTCTAAAGAACGTAAGATATACTTGTATTTTTTTTCTATTTTTTATATAACATACATATTATATTTTCTTTAATATAAACTATGTTTTTTCAGATTTCTTTGAAATGTACAGCTCCTTCCGGTGTTACTTTTGATACTGTACAAATTCAATCTAGCGATCAATTTGAATATGGTATGTTCTACATGACTAAGTCAAGATCGTATATTGCTCTCGATTTTAATTCTATATTTGACGAAGGAAGCCCTGAATTACTTAAAGTAAGTGACTGACATTATACATGCCAAAATTGTCTAAAGCTAAACTGCATAATGCGATATTTTTGAGAGAGATTTACGATACTCAAAACTCCGCAGAGTCTCCAAATGTTGTTGAGTGAGGGCATATCTCGCGGGGAGGTGCGTCCGCTGTCGCGCGTGTGTTACTGGGGGCGCGAGGCGACGCGTGCCTTCCGTCTGCTGGCGGCGAGTCGGCACCGCGGCCGCGTGCTGCTGCGGCTGGGAGACTCCGAGCACCCGACACACAACAGGTACACTTGTTGTTGAGTGAGGGCATATCTCGCGGGGAGGGTACAATCCCTACATAATTTATGTGTCATCATCATCTCTCTGCCCTTATCCCACACTAGGTAGGGTCGGCACAAAACAATTTTCTCCTCCATTCTGCTCTATTATCCATCATATCCATATCTTTATTACTACATTTATGGGTATTCCATCATTACTTACTGGTCTTTTTCAAACTGTTACAAAATCCATTTATTATTTTCCAGCTTTATCTGCTCCCAGACACGCGGTCATGTTATTATTTGGGATGGAACCTCTCTCGGTTTACAGTTCGCCAACAAATTGGTAACTTGTGGAGTGAGGAAGTTACGTCTTCAATGTTCGAAGTCGATAGTGGATCATCGAATCAAATTAGAGTAAGTACTGCTCTAAAAGTTGGGTAAAACACACATATACATAATATGCATATGCTCAATTAATGCTTCCCACGAAAATAATATATAAAGTTTTATTCCTAAACAAAACTGAATCATGTCTTTAATAAATTCATGTGATGTCTTTTAAATTGATTAGAGCGCAATATTGAATTGAACAGGTTATGGCGAAAGCTTGGTGTCGATGTGCAAATACACGTCGGCAATCTATCTAATAGCGACGATATCAGTAATCTGCTGAAGGAGACGAGCGAGTGCGGCGCGGTCGAGGCTATATACGTGATAGCTGCAGACACAGACAGGAGCGACAGCGAGGCGGCGCGAGTGATCGATCTGCTCGATACTGCTTCAAGGAGCATGTGTCCGCTCTTACAGTAAGAGATAATAAAATTATAATAATAAGTATAAAAATCGCAATATATTATTATAATGCTTTATTAATAAAGGTAGATAACATAATAATAGAGATTTATTTCAGATACTTTGGTGTGATCACAGTTGATTCAAACCATGGGCAAAAGACGTGTATTTCTCGGTCCAAGAATGGTTATGCAGTAACTGCGTTGACTTTACCTGCTTATAAAAACGTGAGTAAGCTCTGAAAAACTTTGTATCTCTTTTTTACAAGCTTTATATTACTTTCACCTGTCTGTTGTCTGTCTGTCTGTCTGTCTGTCTGTCTGTCTGTCTGTAATCAAATCTTGCAAGTTTGATTTGACCCACTTCCCGGTTTCCAATTGAGCTGAAAATTTGCATGCGTGTGTAAATCGGATGACAATGCAATATTATTATGACATGGAGCTGATCTGATGATGGAGCTGGAAGGTGGCTATAGGAACTCTGTCATTAAACAACGCAACCCCATCGAGTTTGGGCTCATTTGATTCGTCTTGACGAGTACTATATGATGCAAGATGGTAATGATAATTAAAGCTTGTTTTTAAAAAGTATTTTTAATATTTCACTTGTTACTCTAGTATTCTCTGCTATTCATACAATTTTCTGCAATATATTTTAGAATGATGGAGCGATAAATCATTCAAGCAACAAATCAGCATGGATCCGTGGTGCATTAGATGTTATTACACGAGCTCTAGCCAGTGGGGTTCCTGTTCAGGTTGCTCGACCACTGCCACCTCAGAAACCATCTCTGCTCACGCTGATAGAAGCTGCTACTGGTAGATATAATAATATACTTTTTGTATCTCATATAATTATATACGAGTATTAAGGCAGTTTTAAGTAGCTTCCCTATAATGGGTGTTTTAATCTATTGCTATATAGGGCAATGAGTAGATCTCCCGGCTATATATACTGTATATAAGAAAGGGTAGAAAAAAGTGTCTTTAAAAGTTTTGTGTTCCATTAGGTCAAATATTATATTGTCGTCTTTTTACTTTTTTGTACTTCATTTCAACTCTTATCTCTTATTGGTCGCAACGTCATGACTCATGGACGTGGTTAAGGTGTCTTAGCACTACCACCCATCATCTTGTCCTTTTATCGGCTCTGGTTCTGCACCATTTCGATTGATGCTTCAAGGGTGGCAGGTCCTGCAGCGTCCTGTACATAATGTATCCGACGTGTAACGTGTGTAAGAGCCTCCTCTACCTCTCTTTCCTTCTACACTTTCCGTTACCGATGAGATTAAACAGTTGCGGCAGAAGAGTACATCCTTGTCGGACTCCTCTTTTAAGATAAAAGGGTGTGATATAACATCCTCTGGGCTTATTACGTGGTATACAGGTTTTGGAAAAGAAAATATAGATGATTAGCTACTTCCGTCTCCTTCATCACGCCGATCATCTGAGATATTCCCATAGATGCAGTCAAATGCGTGTGCATAGTCGATGAAGCACAAAACGGCAATAATATTTACCTACCTACGCTCTGTATATTTTAAGCAGAAGTCTTATAATATTCACGATTTACTTTCTCGTGCTTCTAACTTATGACGAATCCCGCTTGCTACTTGGGTATCTGTTGTTCAATTTAGGCTTCCAGCTTTCTATTTAGGATTCTAAGCAGAATCTCACTGGCACCGGAAATCAGGGACAGTTTTCGTATTTGCGGATCGACCCCTTCTTATTATGTGGAAAAACTACGATCGATTGCGCATTCTGGCCTCTGACCAGACTAATTGGAAAATGGTGTGCATGAATAAATGTTTCAGATTATAGGAGTACCTAGTACCGAACTATATTTACCCATTTTTGTATATTGAAGGGTTGGGTCAAAAAAAAAATTGGTTGTAAGATAATAAAAAAAGTACTGGATACATAATATTATGTACCTAGTAAAGATACTTTTTAAATTTAATAAAGCTGAGATATATACCGCACTAAAGCTGTCAGCGGCTGTGCAGCAGTCTAATTTGTCAATTTTTGGCCCCAATAAAGAGTATTGTTTCTATTGAATTGTAAAGCTGCTCGGCAGAGGGTCATGACGTCACGGCTTGCGTCTAGGCTACAACATTTTATGTTACGGTGTGATGTAGCATATCCCAACTCAAAATTTCAAAAGCGTTATACCTATATATTTCAGCCCAAAATTGTATAAATACATATCTATTAGATTAGAAATGTACTATGTAATATTTTTTAGATTATAATTGATGGATTAAATATATTATTATTTAATGAGAAAAACAAACTAACAATACTACAGCTACTACAGCAGTTGAGAACACTTTTATTAACCACAGATCGGCCACAAGCCAATCTACAGAAAATCCAAGTGCTCCAAACCAGTGTCAGATGGCAGAGTGCCCAGAATGCTGGCAGCATTGCCACGTTGAATGGCAATACTTATACGTGTTAAAAGTATTCTCAACTGCTGTAGTAGCTGTAGTATTGTTTGTTTTTCTCAATAAAGTTATTATTTAACATTCCTCTTCAATGCCTTTGTCCTTACATCCTCTTTTTTTTTCTACTTTCAGACAACGGTGCAGGTGATTTCATATTGCGAGACATAACAAATAGAGATACATTGCCATTGATCAAATATTATCTAAACGACTACTACCAAGTCTCATACGACGATGAGGAAATACAAAATCTTACAAAAGAAAAGTAAGTAACAAGGAGAGAAGTTTAGTTCTAGTATATTTTCTACTAGTGGACCGCGCGCACTTCGTCGCGCTTTAAAGAAAATGATCAGTGATTTCCTACTATATTATGCATGTATTATACCTATAAACCTTTATCTTAATCACTCTATCTATTAATGAAAACCGCATCAAAGTCCGTTGCGTAGTTTTAAAGATATAAGCATACATAGGGATAGACAGACGCGGGAAGCAACTTTATTTTATACTATGTAGTGATGTATCCATTCAGTTAAAATAACAAAATGGTATCGTTTAATACCATTTTGCTATTTTCGTTCGACACTTATTTTTGCGTTATTTTTAGAATTATAGCAATAGAGAAGAGCGCAACAGAACACAATGTCGAGGATGACGATGTAAAGGGATTGGGAACATTCTTTTCACAAGTAAATCTTGACGAACTTCTTGTAAACACAGATTTTATACCCATGGATACAATAGTGCATGAAGTTAAATCGGTAAGTTACTTCGAGAAACTGATGGTATTCTTGTAGGGAAAGAGTATAAAGAAGTCTGCCTACTACACCGTACCATACCATGACCGTGCTACCGTATGAACGTAATGAACGTATCAGGATCGGGTCGGATTTGGTTTGGCACGTTCCTATGACGGTCATAGTCAGGTATGGTTAGTGGGCAGGCTCCTTAATAGAGACGTTCATCGTATTTCAAGAAGATTGGCTTTAAATTAAATTATATATTGATATAATATGACTGTTACTTTAGATGGATGATGCAATAGATATCACCAAGACCTACCTGTTTATAATCCCTGGTCTGGAGGGGCACTACGCTCGGTTCCGCACGCTGTGTGAGCACCTCAAGCTGCCAGCATTCGTGCTGCAGCCGGGGCTGGACCGACCGCAGGAGACTGTCACCGAACTGGCGCACCGGTATGCAGAGGTATGGACTATATTATTATATTTAAATAATAAACGTATTTGAACAATATAAAACAACACTCATATTTATTGGACAAAATATTTGGACACACGCCGCCAAGGTTTGAAAACAATATGGGAACGAGTATGTCTACGAGTATATTTTTCAGCAGTTAACGTCTCCTAGAAGACCATAGTATTATTGATTTCATATTGCATAATATGTATATAATTTATTACCCTAGATTATTTTAATGGATGTTTTGTAATGGAGTTATGAATTTCATCATCACATTTATTTTAGATTCTGCTGAAAAAGTTCAAACTAAAGAAAAACTTCTACCTGCTGGCTTACGAGTGCGGTATATTTGTGGCACTAGAATTGACGGGCATTCTAGAAGATAATGGTAAGAAACATCATGTTACAACGCGGGTATGTTATACCTAAAACAGTACCATTAATTGAAACTTTTCGATTTCCACAGGTCTAACAGGAACACTATATTGCATCGGAGACGGCCCCGATGAGATGAAGGCGACGCTAGAACGAGAGCTGAGCGAGTTCAGCAGCGAAGAGATGTTACAGAGCGGGGTAGTGCGGCACATGTTCTCGCTGATGTGGTCGGGAGCGGCAGCGGCCGCGTCCACGGAACATCGCCTCTCGTGGTCCGAGAGAGTAGAGGCATGTGTGCGCGCGTCGGTCGGCCGCGTGTCACACTCGGCGCAGTACATACGCGCGGTCGTGGAGGCGGCGTACGCTCGCATCAGCACGGTGCGGCGCTACAGCGCGGCGGCGCGCACGCTGCGCTCGCGGCTCGTGGTGCTGCGCCCGGCGGCGAGCGCAGAGGAGCGCTGCTCGCTGCAGCGCTACTCGCGCCGCCCGCTCGAGATGCGTCGACTGCAAGGTCCCATGCATCAAGCGCACCGAGACCTCAGGGCACCTGCTATCATCAACTCATATCTGGATGACGATATATTAGAAATATACAATAGTAGTAATTTATGCCGTACTTATACATGTTGATCAAAAACTCATTCAATCAACAACGTATTCATACTGTAACGTATTAATATAATAATATTATTATCTAATATACAGCGTGACTGGTAAATCACTTAGAAGCTTTAAGGATACAATATAATTATATACAGAGATATAATATCAGAAAATCACATTACGTAAAAAAATAAACGAAGTACATACATAGTAATTATAAATGTTAAAAACTTATGTGAGCGTTTGGTCGAAGCGCCGTGTGACCATAATGCTGGGGTATATTTGGCCCAACGTATAAAAGTAGATATATTGCCATCCAACGAGGCAATATAGCAATCTGGGCACGCTGCCATCTAACAATGGTTTCGAGCACTTGGATTTTCTGCAGATTGGCGTGTGGCCGATCTGTGGTTAATACAAGTGTCCTTTACTGGTGTAGTAGCTATAGTATTGTTTGCTTGGTTTTCTCATTAAAGACATTTGTTTCCATTAAAAAAATATATAATTTAAGAAGGAAATATTATTTGAATTAATGCACCATGTCTCAAAAAGTATGGTCACCCTACGCTTGGCGAACAGCTGATGCTCCAGGTCAATAAAGCTAGATGTTATACAATTACCGTGCCGCCGGACTGCCAAGTCGGAGTCGGCTGTGCGAGGTCATACGAGTACAATACGAACACTTTACATTTAAATAAGATATTATATTTGTCCAAATTTAAGTACCTATTTTTTTATTTATTTAGAACGAGAATAGTGTACTTAGTACCCCGTTCCAAGGTTCTTAGTGATTTACCAGTCACCCTGTATAATGCTAATAATTGGAGTAGGTTGGATTATTATAATATTAACTATTTAAAATAAATCATTTACACTCATTTATTACCTTATCGGTTTCTGTGGTCGCCAGATTTTTGTTAAACTTATTCAAAATGCATGCATACATGTATTCATTCATACGTACAGTCAACTACAAAGAGATGTATCCATGTTAGGCTTACAAAATGAAGTAAATTTTCATTGGCCACAATGAACTACCCTTGGTTCGTGACATTTCTAGTAGCAATCAAACTTTATATTATCATCGACTCGTTTAATATGCAACAATGATGTATCCCACTACTTTTCCTTAGGTGATACATAATAATAGCATTTAAAATGAATCGAATATAGTAATAAGATTTGGTGGATACTGAAAATGTCATGAAGTAAGGGTAAATAATTTTTGCATACTAAAAATTCCTTATTTTGTAAGCCTAACATGGATACATCTCTTTGTAGTTGACTGTACATTGTACATATTATATATTATAATGGTGGCTTTTTAATTAGTGGAGTTCTACATCTTTTTTATTTATTTATATCTGTCACCGGAATATAACGAGATTTGTAAGTTTATAAATTTCCTAGGAAATTTCGTAGGATTCTAATTGTATTATTTTACGTGCACATTTTCGGAAATTCATAAATTTGTAGTAACAGTGTGGTTGTAGTAATGGTGTACCATGTGTATCCCCTACCCTCACCTAATGTTACGTTGTCATTTTTCTGTGTTTAAGGATTATAATATATATTTTTTAAATAATATTTGGTTATTTTATTTATTCTGCATTATTAGCAACATCATCTGCATCATTAGTACTGCATTATTAGTTTTTTATGCAGCAATATAGGGCAATAAGTAAGAAACACTGTAAAGTACTAACTTGATCTATTAAATATTGTATTTTTTACAGGAGGCCTGAAAAACAAAGTAGGGGGCCACGTTACCACCTTCTCTATATCTATGGCAGTTCCGTAAAATAGTTCTGTATAACGGACCGTTTTATGGCTCAGAAACACCCCGTCATACCATGGTATATTCATATCTACATATAATATAGGTACTTTTATACTCGTTAATCTAGCTAGATCATACTTGTGTAGTATAATATGTAATAATCAAGACAAGCGAAGCGAAGCGCAGGGGCACTATCGTTTCTCGAAATGCTTCGCCGATTTTTAAATCCTCATAACTTTGCTTTGGATTGTATGAGATAAACAAAAATTTCAGGGTTCTCAGGTGAAAACAAGTGAAATAAAAAAAACTTTTTTAAAAAGATGCGTTTATTATTATTACCGTCGAGCACCAAAGTACTCGTCAAGACACATCAAATGAGCCCAAGCTCGATAGGGTTGCGTCGTTAAGTTTCGGAGTTCCTATAGCGACCTTCCAGCTCCATAATCAGATCAGCTCGATGTCATAATAATATTGCATTGTCATCGGATTTATACATGCATGCAAAATTTCAGCTCAATCGGATGCCGGGAAGGGGGTCAAATTAAACTTGCAAGACTTGATTACAGACAGACAGAGATGGTGGTGGAATTAATACTTATTACAAGCTTTTATTTACTTTCACTTGTCTGTTGTCTGTCTGTCTGCCTGTCTGTCTGTCTGTCTGTAATCAAATCTTGCAAGTTTAATTTGACCCACTTCTCGGTGTCCGATTAAGCTGAAATTTTGCATGCCTGTATAAATCGGATGACAATGCAATATTTTTATGACGTAGGAGCTGATCTGATGATGGAGCTGGAAGGTGGCCATAGGAACTCCATAATTAAACGACGTAACCCCATCGAGTTTGGGCTCATTTGATTCGTCTTGACGAGTACTTTATGGTAATAATAATAAAAGCTTGTTTTTAAAAAGTTTTTTTAAAATTTCACTTGTTACTATATTGATATCGTTTGAATTCCTCGCCATCTCTTAAAACTTAGTTAGACTTAAAATTTAGAGCGAAATTAACACTAAATATTAGTAAATAAGTAATACTTTACGAATGACTTTGAATATTTCACGTGACATACTGTACGATCGATCGAAACGATCCGTCGTCAACCACTGAACGTAACGATGCGATAGATCGCCAGGGTATGTCGAGATCTAAGCCGATATCATTTACGATCAAGTGCATCGTATAATGCCAACGCGCCACTCACTGTCGATCCATCGTTAGCGATAATATCATCTTCAAGTAAATCGTTGACGATCTCGACATACACTGGCGATCTATCGCATCGTTACGTTCAGTGGTTGACGACGGATCGTTTCGATCGATCGTAAGTTTGGTGCTGCCATTTAGAGTATAAATATAATATGATTGTTTTTCCATCTCCGCGACTTTGTGAGCGTAAAATAAGTATAGGCCTGTTCATACCCTACCGCTGTGGGTAGTGAAGAATATCGGGCTGGGTTTTTATGCAATTTTGTTTCGGTTCCGTAAAAAACAATCACATTATGTCCTTTTCCGGAACTCAAACTACCTCCATACTCAATTAAAACTAAATCGGTTTTGCGGTTGTTGATTGCCTTCACAAACTTTCACGCCTCTTTTCAGGAATTAAAACTATTTGTTGTCCTTTCCCGGTAACTCTTTAACTTATCTGTACCTACTGTTATGTACCTAAGCTAAATTATAATTATTATTTACTAATTTCTCACACTATCCTTCCCGGGACCTTTCCCGCGACTCAAATCAGTTCCGTGGTTCCTGAATTCCCATAAAAACTCTGACCCTCCTTCCCTTCCTTTAATACTGGTTCTCCCTAAAAATTAATTTCTGACATGAAAAACTATTTATTGACAGAACTTAAACTATCGTTAAACAAATTCAGCCCATTTGTTCCAGGGGTTACTGATTCCCATGCCATCGTTTTTCGGACATAATTCCCCTTCTCGTAGGAATTTCACAAAATCCCTTCTTATCGGTCGCCTACGTGACCTAAAGAATACGTTGTCGTTGAAAAAAATTTCTGTGATTTTTAACGGGCGTCTGTATCATTTGATTGTAGATTTCAATCGCTATGGCAACTGGATGCAAGGCTCTGCCGATTCCCAGGCCTCCGTCCCAAAGACGATGCGGGAGTGCCGCCGGGTTGTTTTAGTGGGTATACCTGTGCAGCTGCCCTGCACGGGGAGTCCCACATAACCCTCCCGTACCCCCGATGGGAGGGTATGCGTAACGCATTTTTTCCCGGCGTTAACAAAAAAAAAAAAAAATCGCTATGGCACATGCGGCTTTAAATAAATAAATACACTATAAATAAAAAAATATAATAGGAAAGAGTGACTGACTGAATGGATGGGGTTGAAACCCGCTGAATGGATGGGGTTGAAATTTGGCACATAAAAATAGATTTTATAAGACAACTTCGCTGAAAAATCATAATACCTACTTTTAGAATACGAGTACTTATCACATCACAGAATAGGTATTATAAAAGGCGAATGTTGTGAGTGTGTCAACTTCTTCACGCCTGGGAGTGGACCAATAGAGCTAAAATTTGGTACAGAGGTAGTTTAGACCCAGGAATAACACATAGGCTACAGTACAGCGGGTAAAACCGCTGGGCGCAAACCACTGGCTAGTATACTTTAAGTTTATTTATTTAATCAAAACGGTATTACACCAGTTACAATGATTAAAATTTAAAACATCACAATTATTATTACATGAACATTATATCAAATTAATTACTTATTACAATAGAATGTGTGTGTGTGTGTGTGTGTGTGTGTGTGTGTGTGCGTGTGTGCGTGTGTGCGTGTGTGCGTGTGTGCGTGTGTGCGTGTGTTCGTGTGTGCGTGTGTGCGCGTGTGTGCACGTGTGCGTGTGTGCGTTATTAACATGTTTAATTGTTGTTATTCGATTTCCTAGTACCTACTACGGAAGCCTATATTGTGCATAGTCCGAATAGCGCTTGACCTGTTTATTCATTGTTATTTTTAGAATAATTTACGTATCTTTCGTAACTAACAACATACATATTGTGGTACGTACCTAATGAAAACATTGACTTTATGACTAATAGGGATGTTGAATAATTTTTGGAATTGCTTTTATATGACAGATAGACCCATTTCATACACGAATATCATATTTTTATGCAAAAATATATGAAATTTCAATTTAAAAATACGTAAATAAAAATATTTTTTTTTAATTCTGGCTAAAACGTTCCGAACTGTCATCTGACAGCGCGTGACGTCACACCACTGGCTGGATTTACGCTTCCTAAGCAATGTTCCTGATTTCGACACATTTTAATTATTCATAACTTAAAAACCACTGAACCGATTTTAATGCAACTTATACTGTGCCCTGAGTTGGTCCATACTTAAACCAAAAATAAAGTCAATAACTAAAATGTCTCTCTGAAAATATAAGATCCATTTTGATTATTGACTTTTTTTTGCTTAAAATCGGACCAACTTAGGGCACAGTATAAGTTGCATCAAAATCGGTTCAGTGGTTTTTATGAATAATTAAAATGTGTCGAAATCAGGAACATTTCATAGGAAGCGTAAGTCAGCGGTGCGGTGCGTGCCAGTGGTGTGACGTCACGCGCTCTAATTGGCGTTCGCATTCGCGTAACAATAAGTAAAAATTGTTTAAATTAAAATTGATTTTATTCAATTTTGGCTTGTAAATAGATCCTTAATATGTGATTATAGGTTTTTAAATACTGTCTTTTATGTGAAAAACATAAGTTTATATGAATTCGTAACATGTGTCAACATCCCTATTAACTCTTGACACTGATGAGGCGTATGTGTAATACGTGTTACACGAGTATGTGTATGTGAAAATGCGTAGGATTTGTACATAGGTAATATATAATTAGTAGGTAGCTACTTGTAGCCGCTTAGGCTCAAAAAACTAATTTTTAGGCTTCCGTAGTAAAGGAACCCTTATAGTTTCGCTTTGTCCGTCCGTCCGTCCGCGGCTTTGCGGAGAAATTAGGTATTCAAAATGAGACGGGTTGTTAAGAAACCTTATTGATTGAGAATTCCATTTTTTGGCGTCCCCCTTCCCTCTAAATTACTAGCTTTAAAAATCTGAAGAACCTCAAGAATGCGACCATTCAACCGTGAACTTTCCAGGGATATGGATAACGGTTAAGACGTCTTAGTGACAGAGGAGTGGAAATCGGCAGATTCTTGGCCTTTTATAAAGGCGGACCCTACACGCCCCTCTCATCAGGGAGGGGACCATAATAATATATCTATGATTGATTTTCTATCTTTTGTACTCAATAAAACTTTTTAACAAAAATTAAACCGCTGAAAATAAAAAAAAAGCGGCCAAGTGCGAGTCGGACTCGCCCATAAAGGGTTCCGTAGCAGCAAGTTACATAATATAAAAGTTCTTGTAGCTCGTTCTTGTAACTTTTGAATTGATTGAATGAAAAATATAAAGCGGTTTACGATTTATAACGTATTAAAAAAAAACTAATTTTTAGATCTCGTTCAAACTATTTTTGTCCGTCTGTCTGTCAAGACCCTTTTATCGCGTGGATTTATCGAGTTAATATTCATACCATATACTCAAGTCATCGGTCCCTTGAAGCTGTGAAAAAAATAAATGTCTAACATACTCGTAGAAACAAATAGGCCAAGCGCTAGTCGGGCTACGCGCAATATAGGCTTCAGTAGTAACAAATCAAATATTAACTGCTGTTCGGGGGTGTCCTCTTACTTGTACTCAAGCTAAATTAATAAATAAAAATAATAAAGTAACATAATATAAAAGGTTTTGTAGTTCGTTGTAACTTAAATTGCGGTTTACGATTTATGAGGTAATAAAAAAAAACAAATACAAATTATATTTATTTTCCATAAGAACACAATACAAAATCATTTCTAATGAACGCCACACTAGGACAAGAAAAAACAAACAAACTAATTATTAATTATTAGATCTCGTTTAAACCAATTTTCGGTGGAAGTTTGCATGGTAATTTTAGACATTATATATAAGACGGACGGACGGACAGACTCGACGAATCTAAAAGAGTTCCGTTTTCTGCCATTTGGCTACGGAACCCTAAAAATAAGTAAAAAAGTAGTTCACTTGTTTCAGTATCTACTCCCCAATACACCTACTCACTTAACTTAGAAGACGGAGAACATAATATCTCTATTTATGAAAGCGTAAAAATTTCACTGGCTTACCCATCATGAAATCTCCAAAATACTAGGCGAGCTAGAAGTCTAAAATTTGCCATGCGGGTTTTTTTTAAGGCGCAGGTGCTCACTAAGACGTGATTTTTCGAAATTCCCACGAGAACGGGAATTATTTCAAAAACAAGTTTGTATGGAAATCAGTAACCTCTAATTCGATGTGGTATGGAGATAATTTGCGTCCCAAAAAATCTAACTTTTATCAACCTTTAAGCAAGCAAGGGCAAGTTACAAGTTATAAGAAATCAGTAACCGCTTAACCTTTTTAGCTGTAATTTTTAGTATAGATAATATAGATAGATTGTGTTTTGGTGGTGTTTTTTAGTTTTAAATATTTTGAGTCACAAGAAGGGACACCAAATAGTTTTTACTCAAACCGATTAACTTTAAATTTTATAGCTTAGATACTAAAATCACACGTAGGCTAGCTTTATCTTAAAGAAAGTAAATCTTCTTAGGATCTTCTTAGGGATCTTCTTCTTAGGAATAATAAATAAAAGGATGTACTTAACTTTCGGTGTTACAGAGTACGAAGTTCACGTGGGTCCACTAGTATTAAGCAAATATAATAATATCCATCGGAAAAAATATACAGGGATACAAGGAAAATACAGATACAGATCAAAAATATACAAGGAAATATACAGATACGAGTATTAACAAGGAACCATGACCACGGCAACCTTTGAATTAAACATCATTAATAATGTATTATGTAATTTTAAACAGCGGAATAGAATAACAATTAGTAATGCGTGTATATAAAGCGTAGTAACATCTATATTTTCAAATAAGTACAGGTAAATTATTATAAGAATAGAATAAAACAGTTTTTAGGGTCAGCTTATAAGAGTAGAACCAAATACAATGGCTCCGGAATATGATGGTGACAGCATCGTCATCTCCGGCATGTCTGGCCTTTATCCCCAGTCCCATAATATAACGGAATTTGCTGACATACTTTATGATAAGGTAAATGCAAAATATCCCTAAGTTCTCTTTGAAATATCATATATAAAAATGCTGATTTTATATTAATTACTAGAAAATTAAATAAACATTATATTATTCAACATACCTATATTTTATAAATTAGCGTATGAGCTAATTTAGAAAATATATTGCTTTCTTGTTTTTTTTTGCTTTTATATAGCTATGTAGGTACCTATTCTGTTCCACTAATTAATTACATATACGAGTATATACAACATGATGATATTGTATTAAAGGTGAATCCAGTATCTTCCGATAATTGCCGTTGGAATTGGAAACACCCTGAAGCGTCTGAATACGTAGGGAAAGTGCCAGACATCCACCGCTTTGATTCCCAATTCTTGATGGTACACCACCAGCTAGCACACTGGATGGATCCAATGGCTCGGAAAGCTCTTGAACATTCATATCAAGCTATATACGACGCCGGTTTGAGTCCAAAACATCTTAACGGGAAGAAAGTCGGGGTATATATGGCAGCTGCTTTATCAGAGTCTGAAAAGACCGGGTTTGTCGACGTAGTCTCAAAAACTGGTTTTGGTATTTCAGGGTAAGCTCTACTTCTTCTTCTTCTTTATGTGTTTCTGCATAAGACAACGTGAGACAGAGTTAGATGTAGAGAGGGAGACTAACTGATGATTGACCAGAATGGTGAAATGGGCGGTCTTTGCCGAATTCCGAATGCTGAGCCTACTAATAAAAGCACAAAATTACGCTTGGATTTAAGTTCCTTTGTCCCTATTTTTTCAACGTATTTAAGTTCCCAGTAAAGTTCTGTTGGTCGTTGCTCCATTTTACCCGGAAGTGTTTTACGTTTGACCAGAAGTGATGATTTTTCGGCATATTTTGTGATCAACTCATTAGTACCTCAGCTTCTAATCTGTTAAGCTCAGTAACAGCAACGTTTCACTAAACAAAGTAATAGGCTTTTATAAATATATCTTCTAATGGACTATGTAACTCGCAGGTGCAGCAAAACTATGTACGCAAACCGCATATCGTACTGGTTAGACGCTAAAGGTCCATCTTTGACTTTGGATGACGCTTGCTGTGGGTTCATGGTTGCTTTGGAGAAAGCGTGTGATGCTATCAACAGTGGCATATGTGAAGCTGCTGTAGTAGGAGGAACCAATCTGTGCCTATTGCCACACTCCCAGGTGCACGCTAATAGGTAAACAATTTGAAATTGGAATTAAAATTTAAATTCATTGGCATATTATGATATTAACAAAATATCATTTCTAGGTGCATTAAAATATCTCCAAGCGATAAAACTAAGTCGTTTGATGCGAATGCCGAAGGTTGTACTAAATCTGAAGCTATTAGCGTAATATTTTTGCAAAAAGCAAAAAATGCTCTTAGGTAAGTGTACGTTGTAATATTTTTAAAGTAATATAGAGAGTCACACATTTTCGATTTTTCATTTACGAGTAATGCAATTATTATTTAATTATTTGTTTAGTATATGGAAGATGTTGGTGGGGTAGTTGAAAACCAGGATTAAAAATCCTGTCTAGGCTAAAAATCATAAATTTTACAATTCGTAAGATGCCACTGTACTTGCATTATTTTGACTCTAAATAATATATCATATATTTTTAATAATAGTAAATAAAATATTTGTCACGGCTAAAGTCGAAGTGATTACAACGATCCAGATCCGTCCTTATTCCAGAGTTCTCAATTCATCATTAAGGAATACTTAATGCTAATTTATGACAATCACCATACAACAATTAAACATGTTGATAACAACTTGTCTCACGTTTTACGCGTGAGGCCGAAAATAAATCTTCTACACATAACTTTAACTGACTGCGGTCGGCTACACCGTTTAACCGGCTAAACCTAGGTATAGCCTCACTTCGGACTTAGCCGTAACAGATACACCAAATAAATATGACATTGCGGAGGATTTTACTAAGATTGAAAAGATAAATACTGTTATACACATATATCTTTGTAACCACATAGCTCCTTAAATAAACTACCTAAGTATAAAATGTTATACAATCTTTTATTATATTTTAGGGCATATGCAGAAGTAGTTCACATAAAGAATGAGTTTATATCAAGACTATCGGGAGAAACTGGGCAAATGTTCGGCTTTAACCGTGATCCTGATAATACGGCAGCATTCTTGAAACAATTTTATTCCGAAGCCAACATTCTGCCACAAGCTGTTGAATATGTTGAAGCATTCGGTTCAGGTAACCAACAATATTCAAATTTAAAAATACAAATTAAATATACATACTATATAATACCTACACAGATAGGTCGTCTTAAAAAATATACAATGTAAAAACTTGCAGCCGATCCAGAAGCTGATAAAGCAGAATTAGAAGCAATCGAGAAAGTGTTCTGTGACAAGAGAGCCGAGCCCCTGTTTGTGGGGAGCGTCATCTCTAATGTTGGTTACACTGAGGCGGCGTCTGGAGGAACTGCTATAACTAAGGTACGCCTACTACAGCTCGTATTCAGCCATGAAACCTGATGATGTAACATTAGTTTGAGCGTGTTCCAGGTACTGCTGGGGTACCATAATAGTTTAGTAGCGAGCAACCTGCACTGCGACACGCCGCGGCAGGACGTGGCGGCGATACGCGACGGACGCATGTGCGTGCTGAGAGAGCACCTCCCCTTCCGCGGCTCGCTCGCCGCTCTCAACTGCCTCTCGCTCACTGGAGTCAACTCGCACGTGCTGCTCAGAGGATGTACTAACACTAAGGTACCAGTATATCATTATTAGAAAATCATTAACTGGGCAACAGTTTCCACGCTTGGAAGCATTAAAATGAGGATTTAGAGTGTCTTGCATGCATGCATGTTAAATTCTGATTTCAAAAAGGAGAATTTTTCAGTATATTCACTGCCTAAAATAGTTTTAATTTAAGGACTTATCAAGATATAAAACAAGTATTCCAAGATTGGTGACTATCTCAGCAAGGCAAGAAGAATTACTGGGAAATATATTTGAAGACTTGAAATCCCGTCTCATTGATCCCGAGGAGCTAGCTTTGTTGCATAACATACATTCTACTGACATCTCTGGACATCTCGGCAGAGGTTACATTATTTTGGGTGAGCAAGGACTTGGAGTATTTTTGCTTAAAATATTGCAAATTAATAAGTCAAATCTAATATATAAAATTCTCGTGTCACAGTTTTCGTTGCCATACTCCTCCGAAACGGCTTGACCGATTTTGATGAAATTTTTTGTGCTTATCTGGTATCTATGAGAATCGGCCAACATCTATTTTTCATCCCCCTAAATGTTAGGGGTAGTCCACCCCTAAATTTTTTTTTTTATTTTTTAGACAAAATTTTTAATTTCTATTTTTTTATGATACAACATACAAAAATACATACAATCCTCAATTTTCACCCTTCTTCGATCAACCCTTATTTTTTAATAGCCATTTTAGTAATTTAATCATTTTTCCTCTCCGGTCGAAAACTGATCAATCGTCATTTAATTAGTTGTCCCCGCCAGATGTCTACAGGTGTCACTTCTGACCCAGTAAACAGCACGGATTAGGGATGAGAACGAAGCCGGTCTCCTTTCTTTCTCACTCCCTACACAGTTGTCGGCCATCATTATTGTTTATGCATCAAGTGTAGTAGTAACGTTGACAATTATTATTTTGCTATCTCAGTGTAACTCTCATATTAACTTTTAATCATTCCTATTTTATCAATAATAATTAAATTATCAATTTTGAGTGTATTTTGCACGATTAGTTAATCAAGTGATTTTATAACCTCAAAAGTACTCAACACGTGACACGAGCTTTCAATAACAACGGATTTTGTGTTGTAAGTATACTTTTTTTTATTTACATCGAAAATGTTGTTGATCTTATAAAAATGTAATTTTAATTTAATTTTATTAAAAAAATGTAATTGAACAATTAAGATTTTCATAGTTTCCAAAAAATCAATCATTATGAATCTTTATTTTGAAATGTCAATGGAAATATTGGTTGTATGAAAAAATTATAAGAGACAATGTTTTCATAAAATTTAATTTTTACTTTTGTTTGAAAAATTTTCCATAAAATAATGCTTATTTCACGCATATACCACATTCTTACATACATACAATATACACATTCTAAAATACATACATACTTCCAATAAGTAAGCTATTTTTTGTCTACACTAGAAATTACTAGGAAATTATTTATATGGCAAAACAACGTTTGCCGGGTAAGCTAGTTAAGAATAAAATAGTTAATTCCAGGTACCTGTGTACCTTTATTTCAATACATTATGGGATTTTGTAGATACTGCAAAAGAGGAACAGAAAACTATAAGCTTGTCTGAAAAAACTGAGTATTTCGACGACTCTCAGCGTCCGCTCTGGTTCGTGTACAGCGGGATGGGCTCGCAGTGGGTCGGTATGGGAGCACAACTCATGCAGATACCCATCTTCGCAGCCGCTATCGAACGGTATATAAAAAATTTATATATATAATTTTTTTTAACAAAATTTGTAGAGAATTTTGTATTCTACAATATTGCTGTAAATACAAATTGCAAAAAACCCATAGGAAATGAGAAATTTACAAAAATCCTATTTTTGCGACCTTGAAATTTAATAGTTGCGCACACCCTACCATATGTAGGTTTTGAGACAACTTTTAGGGTGTCAATATCCACGTATTTACAGACTTACAGCTGGGTATCTCAAATTCCGAGGTGAAATTACTATATTGACTGGACTAGGTAAGCCTTTCAAAATTTAGAGCTGACTATCGAGTGACGCTCTCTCGCTCGCACTATTTTATTTATTTTTTTATTTATTATTGCACACATTATAAAAGTGTTTTCAGTTTGATATATTAAAAAAAAACCGGTCAAGTACGAGTACGACTCGAGCACCGAGGGTTCCGTACAAACCTATGGGTTTCTACGGAACCCTAAGGAAAAGTGGGTATAATATTATATACTGTAGGTTTTGATTCCCTTGCGAGTACTTAGATGTTTGATTTTTGTACAGCTTAAAGTTATTATAAAGCTGAGTATTTGGTATGAATTTCAATTTAATACCTGTACGCGTTCTTGAGGAAAGGGATACTAAATACAAAATTATTAAAAATATTTTTTTATATGATGTAACAAAAAATTTATAGTTTTCGCAATTTTTCCTATGCATGTGATTTAAGACGTTGCTGCGTACCAAATTCCAAGATTAACGAAATAAGACGAGACAACGAGACGAGACGATTAAGAGAGTTAACGGCAAGTACCCTGTAGGTTTTGATTCCCTTGAGAGTAGTCGCGAGTTAAAAAATACGGCTAAAATTGCTGTTTTTTTTTAATGCGTTGAGATAGATGTTTGATTTTATTACAGTTTAAGGGTATAATAGACCTTAGTATTAGATATAAATTTCAGTTTAATACCTGCACGCGTTCATGAGAAATAAGGTAGAAAGTATGAAATTTTTAAAAATATTTTTTTATATGATGTAACTAAAAATATACAATTTTCGCAAATTTTCCTTTATCTGTGCTCTAAGGAGTTGCTTCTTGCCAAATTTCAAGATTCTAAGATCACGGGAAGTACCCTGTAGGTTTTGATTTTTTGAGAGTATATGCGAGTTTAAAATTGCGACTAAAATGGCTGTTTCTTTTGAATGCGTTGATATAGAGGTTTGATTTTATTACAGTTTAAAGGTATTATAGACTTGAGTATTTGATATGAATTTCAATTTAACACGTCTACGCGTTCACGAGAAAAGGGGTAGAAAGTATGAAATTATTCAAAATATTTTTTTTATATGATGAAAATAAAAATTTATGGTTTTCGCAATTTTTCCTTTATCTGTACTCTAAAAAGCTGCTTCGTGCCAAATTTCAAGATTCTGAGTTCACGAAAAGTACCCCATAGGTTTTGATTTATTTGCGAATGTTGAAAATTTGCTGAAATTTGCGACATATTCGACTTTATCTTTTGATTGCGTTGGCCTAGAAGTTTGAATTTTTCACAGCCCCAAGAGGCAATGGACCTTAGTATTTCCTATAAATTTCAGCTTGTTACGTCCACGCGTTCCTGAGAAAAAGGGTCTTGACAGACAGACAGACAGACAGACAGACAGACAGACGGACGGACGGACAACAAAGTGATCCTATAAGGGTTCCGTTTTTTTCCTTTTGAGGTACGGAACCCTAAAAATGGCAAGGGGAGCAATATTCAAACAAAAAAATCAGAAATTCATATCATGCCATTTTTTAATATATCAAACTGAAAACACTTTTAAAATGGGCTGTTCTTTAGAAATTTTCAATAAATTAATTCTATGAATTTATATTTCAAAATTTGCTAAATGGTGCGAGCGAGAGAGTGTCACTATATATTGTCTGTCACGATATATACGCTCTTAATGCATTATAATCTGTATTATTCATGTAAGAAGCTAAAATAAATATTTGTATTTTCAGGTGCCATACAGTTCTAGAGCCTAAAGGAATCAACATTGTCGATATAATAACATCGCCAGACAAAACAACATTCGATAATATTCTTCACTCATTCGTGGGAATAGCTGCTATACAGATTGGACTCACAGATATTCTGGCTGCTTTAGGCTTACGTCCGGATAAAATTATAGGTACCTACGAGTAATTTTTTTACAATATGTCAATAGATATCTCTACAGAATGCCTACTTTATTTTATTTTATTAATTTTAAGAAAGCTAACAGCTAGGTAACATAATAGAAAGTTATATAAAACAATGAAGGCCAATTACTAGCTTCCGCAGAAATTAACGCTTTATTTATAACTAGCTGTGCCCAGCAGTTTTACTATAACCTATGTGTTATTCTGCTGACGCTTCTAGAGACAACAAGCCACTCCTTCGGTCTTGCGATCAACAAGACCAAGATGATGATAGTAGACCGGGCTGAACTTAACCATCCTGACATTTCCAGGATTGGCAACTGTGAGGTTGTTCAGTCCTATGTGTACCTTGGTTTTATTCTCACAAACAATGGGTATGTGAGGACGACATTCGAAGGAAATGTGCTATCACACGGTCTGCCGTTGACAAGTTGAAAAGAGTATGGTACAACCGTTATATCACCAAAGCCACGAAAATCCGTCTAATGAAAAGCCTTGTCTTCCCGGTACTTCTTTATGGCGCAGAAACGTGGACGGTTCGCCTCAAAAACCGACGCAAAATCGATGCACTGGAGATGTGGTGCTGACGGCGAATGCTGCAGATTCCTTGGACAGCGTTTAGGACCAATGTCTCAATCCTGGAGGAACTTAAAATCAAACAGAGATTATTGGCGACAGTGCAAACACGAATCCTAAAATATTACGGCCATGTTGTTCGAAACGAGCACTCCATGGAGAGACTCGTTGTCTCGTTGTTTTGTTTAGCCAATAATGAAAATGCAGCATCATCAACCACGACCACTCTGTTAAGAGTGAACGACTAAGGAGGAGGATGTGTTATTCCAAGGTCTAAGCTATCTCTTTACCAAATTTCAGCTCAATCAGTCGAGCCATTTAGGCGTGAAACAGTTACAAACATACAAACCAGATCCATTCTAACAAACTTTCACGTTTATAATATAAGTAAGATTTTTAATAGAACCTTTGTGATACTCGTATTATGAGATATTATTTAATTTTCACCGTCAGTAATTTTCTTCAACAGGCCACAGTGTGGGTGAGCTCGGTTGTGCATATGCTGACGGGTGTTTAACTGCAGAGGAGATGATTCTATCTGCGTACAGCCGCGGGAGAGCGTCGCTAGAGACTCCTCTGATAAAGGGAGCGATGGCAGCTGTTGGAATAGGATACACACAAGTAACTACCATTATATTTCTATTGCATTACTCTGTCAGTAATTAGTTTGAAACTCATTGCGCTTATGTTGTTAACCTTTTGGAAATTTAAGCTTTCAAGGCGCTGTCCTCCAGAAATTGCGATTGCATGTCACAACAGTTCCCAATCAAGCACCATATCAGGTCCTGCAGACAAGATCAGAGACTTTGTAGCTTCGCTGACAGCTGAAGAAATATTCGCTAGAGAGGTTCCCTGCTCTAATATCGCCTACCACTCCCAGTATATCTCTGACGCTGGTGAGCATTCTTACAAAGTCATTAGGTATAAGCTCGTATTTTATAAATTTACTAATTTTAAACAAAGCAAAATTTATTTCTAGGTCCCAATTTGTTGCGACTACTGTCTGATATAATAGTAGCACCGCGAGCTCGCAGCGCTCGCTGGCTGTCCACGTCGGTGCCCCCGGAGAGGTGGGACGAGCCAATCGCACAGTATTGCTCCGCAGAGTATCTCACCAATAACCTTTTGGTAGGCAACTTTGATTGTGTTGATATGTCGCGCGACCAACACAACTGTGGCATTTGATTGATGTTGTATATGTTGTATGGCGACAGAGTTCGGTGTATTTCGAGGAGACGTGCAGTTTGATCGAGAGCAACGCCGTGCTGGTGGAGATCGCGCCGCACGGTCTCCTGCAAGCCATCCTGCGCCGCTCGCTGCCGCAGACCTGCACCAACATACCGCTCGCTCAGCGCAACCATCCTGATAACGTGCACTTCCTTCTCGACGCCATCGGCAAGTAAGTTACGGCTCTGCGCTCATTCGGTATCTCTGATTGCTGTTCAGTGATGACATTTGCATATTTCAGGTTATATATTGAAGGATACACCCCTCACGTGCAGGTTCTCTATCCTCGGGTTGAATTTCCAGTATCCACGGGAACTCCTCATCTCTCACATTTAGTAAAGTGGTATCATGCTGAGTCATGGTAAGTATTCTTATAAAAGAATCTTTAATATACGATTTTAAAAACTTATTTTCCATATTAACTGTAAAAATAACGATACATTATGTAATGGTTGTATAAATAAATAAATATTTCAGGACAATTCACACAGCGCCACCTAACCCCATACTAAGCAACTTAATGCTTGTATTATGGTGGTTAGGATAACGGATATAATACTTATATACTTTTCTTTTGTAAATACATACTTATAATACGAGTAGATATTGAAAACCACCCAGACCAGAAACAAATACTTGTGGATCACACAAATATTTGCCTCATGCGGGAATTGAACCCGCAACCTTCTGCGTTGCAAGCGGGTATCAGCCCACCGCACCACAGACGTCGTCAATATAATTAAATTTATGACCTCAGTCCTATCCTGGATAGGCAGCGTCACTACATAGTCACGACTTCGACTCTCTTGATCGTTATAGTCCGAAAAGATAGATTTAGAAATTTCTCTGATATCTGATACCCAGTGTCAGGTGCAGCTTTAACTTTAAAATCGTTATTTTAATGGCGCAATGTATTTAACTACACAAGTTTTGAAAATATGTAGAGATACTTCTGTTTTAGGACGGTTCCAAAGAAACATGATAAACGCATCAGAACAAGTTCTTGTGTAATTTTTTCTATAACAAATCATGATGACGAGTACAGCTACTTGAACGGAAATGTCATACAAGGTACATAATAATACGTGCTACAAATAAAGTGTACTATCCACTTGACCTTACTTTGAGAATATAAAATATTAAGCCTTGAGAAAATGGTTATTTTCAGGCAGAATATTGTATCCCTTTGCTGCTACGTTGGTCTCGGTTTGGGATACTCTGGCGATGGCGGTCGGCATCCCCAAGAAAAAATTGTCAGTGCGATTCGATGATATCATACTTTATACTCAACCAATTCTGAATGATCAAAAATCGATGAAACTTAACATATCTCTAAATAGAGGAAATGGTCAATTTGAGGTGGGAAATAAGTATTGCATTACTAATAAATAGATAATAATAAATATTATATTATATAAACTACATAATATTATTTTTTTACTGATTGCAGAAAAAATTAAAATTTAGAATTTATAATACAATAATAATTAAAACATTAAAATTTGCAACATTGTAGTTGTCAATGTAGTGAGAAGATAATGCAGGTACCTATATTATAATACCATTTCAGGTTTTAGAAGGGACCTCCAAAGTTGCAACAGGCTATGTCTTCTACGTACAGAAGAACGATTCAGCTAAAGAATCTAAAGTGACAATTGCATCGAAAGATCGTATGATTACAGCCGACGAAGTATATAGCCATTTGAGTAGCTGTGGGTATTCTTACAGGTACTTGTAACACATATTAAAAACAAAATCCCTATGAGTTTCTTGCCTGTTCTTCTCATAGAGTCATAGAGGTAATTTCCTAAGGGGTTACCCCTTAGGAAATTACCTCTATGTCTATGGTCTTCGAATCTACTTGAAAAAAATTACTTGCATTTGTGTTCTATTTTTTATGCAAAGAAGTAAGAAGATGAGCAAGACATCTTTCTGATGTTCTGTTAGATAAAACGCTGCCCATAATTACCGCTTCTACAGCTAGCTACAGTGTTCTGCTACCGAAGCACAGATTTTTTTTCACATCACTACTCAGGCGGTAGAATTATAATTGGTTACCCACCTAGTCGACCTCTTACAAAGGAAGTTTACCCACGGTGTTGACTATTTGAATAAGCGCAACGCATTTATAGACTTTAAGTTATTATAATTTCTATAAATACCGCCAAATCACGAAATATCTTCTTGTTTACTTTTTAAAATTACATATAATTTCTTTCCCGGGGGTAGACTTCCCTTTGCAGGAAGTCGACTAGGTGAGTACCCCAACAGTGCTAGTTATTCTACCGCCTGAGCAGTGAGGTGCAAACATTGCTGTGCTTCGGTAGGAGGGCACTGTTGCTACTGAAATTACCGGGCTGAAGAGTTTTAACATCTTATGACTCTCAAGTAAGAAGCGTTGGCACAGTGCACCCAGTTTTTTTAAAAATACTGGGTAGCACTGTACTAATAATTATAGGCAGCGTTATCTCTTACCATATTCGTCTTGCTCGCCTTCTTACTTTGTTGTGTAAAAAAAAATCTTTTCCAAATCAATCTTATTTTTAGAGATAAGTTCCGGAGTATCTCGAGTATGGTACAACAACTGGGTGACGATGATCGATGGGTTGCTGCAGCTCAACGCACTGAGACACGCACACGACGGAGTCACACAACCCACGCACATACGGAATATTACCATCGATGTTAACAAACATCTTCAACAAATACAAAACAATTCATACATTGCTAAAGTTGATGAGCTGTTAGACTTCACCAGGTTAGCATAGAGTGGGCCAATCTAGTTAAGAGCGCTTATATACAATTTGACACTGTCTCGCTCGCATTATTTGATAAATTTTGTAATATAAATAATTTGAAAAAGTTTATTTTTGAATTCATATTGCAAAATGTATCAAATAGAGCCGAGACAGCGTCAAATTGTAATCTTTTTAAAAGAATGAACTTACATACTAAAGTGAATTTAATTTTTAGTTGTGGTGGCATAATGATTCATAACATAAAGTTCCGTAATACAATGCCTGTTCATGAAAACAAATTTAAGTTAATTCCAATGCTGTCTGCCTATGAAAAAATGAATGTAAGTACCTTTATGATGAATAAAATGTTGTGATAAAAAATAGCCAACATTCCTGCTGTCAATAAATTATTACGAATATACATATAAATGAAATCAAATGAATGACCTAAAATTACAAAATAATTTTAAAAAAACAATAAAAATTTAAAATTTTAGGGGATTGGAAACGGGAGTCACGATAATAATGAAAATAGAAATGATAATATAGCTCTTCAAATTGGAAGCAACGGAGATCTTGAGACATTACGTTGGGAGAAAGTTCCGGAATTGTCTGGGAGTGGTGTCGATGTTATGGTAAGATATTCTTTACTAAGATAACTTAACATCTTATATTGTAGAATATAATAATTTAATAAAGCTTTTAATTTACAGGTGAAATATGCAGGAATTAATATAGCGGACGTAAATAGAGCAGCTAAAGTTAATTCTCTTGATAACGATTGTAGGCACTATGGATTGGATTTTAGTGGTTTAACAAAAAGGTGAGCTGACAGGTACCAACCCTTAATAATTCTTGCAGTCGTTCTTTGAACAGACGCTGCGCTGTAGTGACCAATAAATGTCGATATTTTTCCAGGCTTTCATATAGTTTCACCTGTTCCGATGTTTGTAATCAAATCTTCAAACATTATTATACCTACATACCTCCTAAAGGGGTGAAATCGATGACATTTCCACGATCGTAGAAAAGGCCTGGATGCGAACTGCTCAGGACAGAGATGCATGGCACAATATGGGCTGACACTGATGACGATGATGATGATATATACACTTCCTGTTATTCAGTGGTGCCCGCGTGATGGGTATATGTGTCGCGGGGTCGGCTCGTCGGTTGGTGCGCGCGCACAGCTCGCTGGTGTGGCCGGTGCCGGCGCACTGGAGCCTGGAGGACGCCGCCACCGTGCCGCTCGCCTACTTGCAGGCCTACTACTGTCTCGTGAGTGTCACACTGCACTCACACTCTGCCACTCTCTGTTCCTGCATGTCTTGCACGTTGTCTTCCTTGTGTTCACAGTGTATCAGAAGCCAGCTGCGACCCGGCTCGAGAGTGTTGATTCACGGCGGCGCCGGAGCGTTGGGACAAGCTGCGATATCGATCGCGTTGGCTCACGGCTGTCAGGTGTTCACCACTGTTTCTGACACATCTAAGAAAAGACATCTCCTTAAACTATTTCCTGAACTAAACGGTAATATTATAATGCATTATTATTTTATTATTAATACAAAACGGCACATTTTCATGAATCAATAAATTGATTCTATGATTACAGTCACGGGTAGCTCATTATATATATCTATAGCACGGTAAAGAGATATACAGTAATGTCTCCCTAGAAGCGGCTGAACTCAAGGTGGCACGAGTTTGCAGCGATCTGGGTAGGGTTCGGTAGGCAGCGAGGTGCCGAATAGACGTTTTTCCGCTACGTAGCTTCCGAATAATGGTTGTGAATTAGTAAAAACATCACGAAGTATTTAATTCTTTTTAATATTTCGGTTTGAGTCACATTACTGTATATCTCTTTACCGTGTCTATATCACAAAACATATGTGCATTTAAGTATAATGCTACATTTATTACAGAAAACTTAATTGGAAGCTCTCGTGATATCAGCTTTGGGGATATGGTGATGAGTGCAACGAATAGTAAGGGTTGCGAAATTATTTTAAGCTGTGTGAGAGGAAATTTAAAAAATGTGAGTGGTTAATGTTCTAAAATAAAGTTAGATGGTGCCTGTGAGTACCCTCTCTGGTCTATAGATTAAATTGTAAAGGCGGAGTGTGATAAGTTTTGATTATGATTTACTTCCAGATAAGTTTAAAATGTGCTTCCACATTTGCCATTACCTTTGACACCGCACAGATTCAGTACCAAGAGAAATATGACTTTGGAATGTACTACATGATGAGTCCACGATCGTATATATTAGTTGATATACATTCAGTTCTTGAATCGGCAGACACTAAGCTACTGAAAGTGAGTAATCAAAATAGTTTGCAACTAGAATTTAGTACTTATAGTATAATATTGATTAATCAATTGAATTGACAATATAATATCTCCACAGAGACTCCAGTTGTTGTTGAGTGAGGGCATATCTCGCGGGGAGGTGCGTCCGCTGTCGCGCGTGTGTTACTGGGGGCGCGAGGCGACGCGTGCCTTCCGTCTGCTGGCGGCGAGTCGGCACCGCGGCCGCGTGCTGCTGCGGCTGGGAGACTCCGTGCACCCGACACACAACAGGTACACTTGTTGTTGAGTGAGGGCATATCTCGCGGGGAGGGTACAATCTCTACATAATTTATGTGTCATCATCATCTCTCTGCCCTTATCCCACACTAGGTAGGTTCGGCACAAAACGATTTTCTCCTCCATTCTGCTCTATTATCCATCATATCCATATCTTCATTCTCTACATTTATGGGTATTCCATCATTACTTACTGTTCGTTTTCAAACTGTTACAAAATCCATTTATTATTTTCCAGCTTTATCTGCTCCCAGACACGCGGTCATGTTATTATTTGGGATGGAACCTCTCTCGGTTTACAGTTCGCCAACAAATTGGTAACTTGTGGAGTGAGGAAGTTACGTCTTCAATGTTCGAAGTCGATAGTGGATCATCGAATCAAATTAGAGTAAGTACTGCTCTAAAAGTTGGGTAAAACACACATATACATAATATGCATATGCTCAATTAATGCATTCCTACGAATATAATATAACTAACTAAGACGGCGCAGCGACCCAAACTGAGTCTTGGCATCCGACACGAGAATACGCCATTCCTGCCTGTCCTGCGCTGTCGCTTCCCAAGACTCAGCTAGGAGCGCTCTCAGGTCCTTCAGTGCTTCGTCCTTCCAGCGGTACTTTGGACGCCCCACCGGCCGCTTGCCGGTAGCTCGTCCCAAGTACGCCCTTTTCACACCCCAATCCTCCCCCATTCGCTCTACGTGGCCGAGCCAGCGAAGTCTGTGAGATTTTATCTCGCCGATGATGTTAGGCTCGGCCACTAGTTCTTCAATTTCTGCATTTCTTCTGATTCGCCATGAACCATCTACTTTTTTAATGGGTCCCAGAATCTTCCGCAAAACCTTCCTTTCTGTAACAAGAAGTTTATTCTCTTCCTTCTGTGTTAATGTCCACGCTTCACATCCGACCCTACATTAGGATAGGTCGAATTACAGTTTTATATATGCGTATCTTCGTGCATCTGCTGAGTAGCTTGGACACTAACACTTTGTGAAGGGCGGCACTGCAGCGTAGGGTATTCTGTACACGAATTTCAATTTCGTCCTCCCTCGTATTGGTGTCCGTAACAGTGCAGCCGAGATATCTAAATTTTGCCGTTCCTTTATAAGTAGAGTCCTCGACGTTTAAACATTCTCTTGGTATTCTGGTATTCTTGTAACGCTTCATGTGTAAATATTCGGTCAACGTAGATAAGAATCTACGTTGATTCTGAGACCCACTCTCCTGAGTGTCAAAATAGTTTGCAACCAGACCCACTCAGGAGAGTGGGTCTCAGAATCAACGTAGATAAGACCGAATATTTACACATGAAGCGTTACAAGAATACCAGAATACCAAGAGAATGTTTAAACGTCGAGGACTCTACTTATAAAGGAACGGCAATGAATGCGGCGGAGAATGTTTTAGCCGTGAAGTGCTTGGCTACTGAAGCTAGGAAGCTTCAGTAGCCAAGCACTTCACGGCTTCCTGAACATCAATTTTCTTCTCCCGTATCAAAGCCAAATCATCGGCATACCCTATCACCCTATGCTGCCCGTTCAACTGCACTCCACCGTCTAGTACAAGTACCTGTCTAATGACGTGCTCTAGCGCTATATTGAACAGTATAGGTGACAGGGCATCCCCCCCGACTCCCGACGAATCTAAATATATAAAAGGAAAGAGTGACTGACTGATCTATCACCGCACAGCCTAAACCGCTGGACGGAAGGGTTGAAATTTGGAACATAGATAGGTTTTATGACGTAGACCTCCGCTAAGAAATGATTTTGCCATACGGGTAAAGCCGCGAGCATGAGGTAGTATAATAGATAAAGTTTTATTCCTAAACAAAACTGAATCATGTCTTTGATAAATTCATGTGATGTCATTTAAATTGATTAGAGTGCAATATTGATTTGAACAGGTTATGGCGAAAGCTGGGTGTTGATGTGCAAATACACGTCGGCGATCTATCTAATAGCGACAATATCAGTAATCTGCTGAAGGAGACGAGCGAGTGCGGCGCGGTCGAGGCAATATACGTTATAGCTGCAGACACAGACAGGAGCGGCAGCGAGGCGGCGCAAGTGCTCGATCTGCTCGATACTGCTTCAAGGAGCATGTGTCCGCTCTTACAGTAAGCGATAATAAAATTATAATAATAAGTATAAAAATCGCAATATATTATTATAATGCTTTATTAATATATAACAGACTCTCAGTATGGTTTTGTTAAAAGTCGTTCGACAGTAACTAACTTACTCTGTTACACCTCGGCTTTGTCTGAATCCATAGACGGTCGTATAACTGTAGACTCTATATACACTGATTTCAGCAAGGCTTTTGATAAAGTTGACCATACTATAATTATAAATAAAATGTCAAACCTAGGAACCTCAGGAGTTCTATTGCAGTGGTTCCATTCTTATTTGTCAAATAGACCTTCCAAAGTAACAGTCAGTGGATACTATTCAATTTCCTATATAGCTACTACCGGTGTGCCACGGGGCTCACATTTAGGCCCAATACTGTTCAATATGTTCATCAATGACATCACTTCGTGTTTCCATAACTCTAATATATATATCTTTACGCAGATGATTTAAAAATTATGAAACCCATTACAACCATTGACACAGTACTTTTACAAGAGGATTTAAATAGACTTTCTGATTGGTGTATGACGAACAATATGTACCTCATTATTACTAAATGCCACCATATACACTTTTCCCGAAACAAAGTAACAAATGCAAAAAAATACTTTCTAAATGGACAAGAATTACTTAAATAGTTTAGAGGAAGTAAGGGACTTAGTAATATTATTTGATAATAAATAAAAATTTGACAAACACATATTAAACACAGTATCTAAAGCCTTAAAGATATTAGGATTTGTTTTAAGAAATAGTAAAGAATTTAAATCAACAAAAACAAAAATCAAACTTTTCGAAACTTTAGTTCGTCCAATAATAGAATATTGCAACGTATAGAGAGTATCCAAAAACGATTTCTTTACCACCTCGCGTACGCCGACCATCTAGCAAAAAAATGAACCAACTACAAATCTCGTCTTAAATACTATGACATGTCATCTCTCTCGGATCGTCGGAAAATTACAGATTTATGACAAACTTACATAACATTTTTAATGGTATTATAGACTGCAATGATTTAACTTATCTTCTTCAAATAAACTCTCCTCCTCGACTGCCAAGAAAAAAAGTCTACAACCTATTTAATGTGCCGTTTTCAAAAACTAACCTTGGTTATAACTCTCCCATGTCACGTCTCTGTAGAAACTATAATTCTCTTTCAAAAAATTACGACATAGATATTACCGATTCATCTCCCAAATTTAGAATATCAATTAAGCAAGCAATATCTAAAATAAATACAGATTAAGACACTTTGTTAACCTAAAGATATATGTATATTTTTTCTATTTCATTTAATTTCTTTTGTTGTGTTGCAGTAAAACACCATTTTGTTATTTTAAACTTTAATTGTAATGTTATTTTAATATTTTAGTTTTAACTTGAGGTATCTAATACTTTTAAAATTTGTAAGTTATTAACCAAACTAACTGAATTTTAGTTATTTAGAAAATAATATAAGTAGTTTAGTTGTGCATGCCGTGGCACCCTGAAGTCCAGGAGCACACACATTGTGATCTCTTAGTTTTAAGTTTGAATATTTAAGTGTATCCTGTGTTTGGGTGTCCTAAATAAATAAATATAAATAAAATAAAAAAATAAATAAATAAAATAAATAAAGGTAGATAACATAATAATAGAGATTTATTTCAGATACTTTGGTGTGATCACAGTTGATTCAAACCATGGGCAAAAGACGTGTATTTCTCGGTCCAAGAATGGTTATGCAGTAACTGCGTTGACTTTACCTGCTTATAAAAACGTGAGTAAGCTCTGAAGAATGTATCTCTTTTTTACTCTAGTATTCTGCTATTCATACAATTTTCTGCAATATATTTTTGAATGATGGAGCGATAAATCATTCAAGCAACAAATCAGCATGGATCCGTGGTGCATTAGATGTTATTACACGAGCTCTAGCCAGTGGGGTTCCTGTTCAGGTTGCTCGACCACTGCCACCTCAGAAACCATCTCTGCTCACGCTGATAGAAGCTGCTACTGGTAGATATAATAATATACTTTTTGTATCTCATATAATTATATACGAGTATTAAGGCAGTTTTAAGTAGCTTCCCTATAATGGGTGTTTTAATCTATTGCTATATAGGGCAATGAGTAGATCTCCCGGCTATATATATACTGTATATAAGAAAGAGTAGAAAAAAATGTCTTTAAAAGTTTTGTGTTCCATTAGGTCAAATAATATATTGTCGTCTTTTTACTTTTTTATACTTCATTTCAACTCTTTGGTCTCTATTGGTCGCAACGTCATGACTCATGGACGTGGTTAAGGTGTCTTAGCACTACCACCCATCATCTTGTCCTTTTATCGGCTCTGGTTCTGCACCATTTCCATTGATGCTTGAAGGGTGGCAGGTCCTGCAGCGTCCTGTACATAATGTATCCGACGTGTGACGTGTGTAAGAGCCTCCTCTACCTCTCTTTCCTTCTACACTTTCCGTTACCGATGAGATTAAACAGTTGCGGCAGAAGAGTACATCCTTGTCGGACTCCTCTTTCGAGATAAAAGGGTGTGATAAGTCAGCCTCTGGGCTTGTTGCTCTGGGTTTTGGAAAAGAAAATATAGATGATTAGCTACTTCCGTCTCCTTCATCACGCCGAACATCTGAGATATCGCCATAGATGCAGTCAAATGCGTGTGCATAGTCGATGAAGCACAAAACGGCAATAATATTTACCTAACTACGCTCTGTACATTTTAAGCAGAAGTCTTATAATATTCACGATTTACTTTCTCTTGCTTCTAACTTATGACGAATCCTGCTTGCTACTTGGGTATCTGTTGTTCAATTTAGGCTTCTAGCTTTCTATTTAGGATTCTAAGCAGAATCTTACTGGCACCGGAAATCAGGGACAGTTTTCGTATTTGCGGATCGACCCCTTCTTATTATGTGGAAAAACTACGATCGATTGCGCATTCTGGCCTCTGACCAGACTAATTGGGTGTGCATGAATAAATGTTTCAGATTATAGGAGTACCTAGTACCGAACTATACTTATTTACCCATTTTTAGGGTTCCGTACCTCAAAAGGAAAAAACGGAACCCTTATAGGATCACTTTGTTGTCCGTCTGTCTGTCTGTCTGTCTGTCTGTCAAGACCCTTTTTCTCAGGAACGCGTGGAGGTAACAAGCTGAAATTTATAGGAAATACTAAGGTCCATTGCTTCTTAGAGCTGTGAAAATTTCACACTTCTAGGCCAACGCAATCAAAAGATATAGTCGAATATGTCGTAAATTTCAGCAAATTTTCGACATTACCAAATAAATCAAAACCTACGGGGCATTTCCCGTAAACTCAGAATATTGAAATTTGGCACAAAGTAACTCCTTAGAGCACAGATAAAGGAAAAATTGCGAAAATTATAAATTTTTATTTGCATCATATGAAAAAAATATTTTGAATAATTTTATACCTACTACTCTTTTTCTCATGAACGCGTAAACGTATTAAATTGAAATTCATATCAAATTCTAAGGTCTACTATATCTTCAAACTGTAATAAAATCAAACCTCTATGTCAACGCATTCAAAAGAAACAGCAATTTTAGTCGCAATTTTAAACCCGCGACTACTCTCAAAAAATCAAAACCTACAGGGTACTTCCCGTGATCTTAGAATCTTGAAATTTGGCACGAAGCAACTCCTTAGAGCACAAATAAAGGAAAAATTGCGAAAATTGTACATTTTTAGTTACATCATAAAAAAAAATTTTTTTTAATAATTTCATCCTTACTACATTATTTCCCATGAACACGTGCAGGTATCAAACTGAAATTAATATCAAATACTAAGGTCTATTATACCTTTAAACTGTAATAAAATCAAACCTCTATCTTTACGCATTCAAAAGAAACAGCAATTTTAACCGTATTTTTTAACTCGCGACTACTCTCAAGGAAATCAAAACCTACGAGGTACTTGCCGTTAACTCAGAATCTTGAAATTTGGTACACAGCAACGTCTTAAATCACAGGCACAGGAAAAATTGCGAAAACTGTACATTTTTAGTTTCATCATATAAAAAAATATTTTTAATAATTTTGTATTTACTATCCCTTTCCTCAAGAACGCGTACAGGTATTAAATTGAAATTCATACAAAATACTCTGCTTTATAATAACTTTAAGCTGTGAAAAAATCAAACATCTATGTCAACGCAATCAAAAGAAACAGCAATTTTAGTCGCATATTTTCAAGCTCGCAAGGGAATCAAAACCCACAGTATATAATAGCCCACTTTTCTTAAGGGTGCCGGAGAAACCTGTAGGTTTGTACGGAACCCTCGGTGCTCGAGTCCTACTCGTACTTGACCGGTTTTATTGTATATTGAAGGGTTGGGTCAAAAAAAAAATTGGTTGTAAGATAATAAAAAAGTACTGGATACATAATATTATGTACCTAGTAAAGATATTTTTTTACATTTAATAAAGATGAGATAGGTATATACCGCACTAAAGCTGTCAGCGGCTGTGCAGCAGTCTAATTTGTCAATTTTTGGCCCCAATAAAGAGTATTGTTTCTATTGAATTGTAAAGCTGCTCGGCAGAGGGTCATGACGTCACGTCTTGCGTCTAGGCTACAACATTTTATGTAACGGTGTGATGTAGCATATCCCAACTCAAAATTTCAAAAGCGTTATATATTTCAGCCCAAAATTGTATAAATACATATCTATTAGATTAGATATGTACTATGTAATATTTTTTAGATTATAATTGATGGATTAAATAAATTATTATTTAATGAGAAAAACAAACTAACAATACTACAGCTACTACAGCAGTTGAGAACACTTTTATTAACCACAGATCGGCCACAAGCCAAACTGAAAAATCCAACACAGAAAATCCAAGTGCTCCAAACCACTGTCAGATGGCAGAGTGCCCAGAATGCTGGCAGCATTGCCACGTTGAATGGCAATACTTATACGTGTTAAAAGTATTCTCAACTGCTGTAGTATTGTTTGTTTTTCTCAATAAAGTTATTATTTAACATTCTTCTTCAATGCCTTTGTCCTTACATCCTCTTTTTTTTTCTACTTTCAGACAACGGTGCAGGTGATTTCATATTGCGAGACATAACAAATAGAGATACATTGCCATTGATCAAATATTTTCTAAACGACTACTACCAAGTCTCATACGACGATGAGGAAATACAAAATCTTACAAAAGAAAAGTAAGTAACAAGAAGAGAAGTTTAGTTCTAGTATATTTTCTACTAGTGGACCCGCGCGCACTTCGTCGCGCTTAAAAGAAAATGATCAGTGATTTCCTACTATATTATGCATGAATTATACCTATAAACCTTTATCTTAATCACTCTATCTATTAATGAAAACCGCATCAAAGTCCGTTGCGTAGTTTTAAAGATATAAGCATACATAGGGACAGACAGACGCGGGAAGCAACTTTATTTTATACTATGTACCTAGTGATGTATCCATTCAGTTAAAATAACAAAATGGTATCGTTTAATACCATTTTGCTATTTTCGTTCGACACTTATTTTTAGTTTTGCGTTATTTTTAGAATTATAGCAATAGAGAAGAGCGCAACAGAACACAATGTCGAGGATGACGATGTAAAGGGATTGGGAACATTCTTTTCACAAGTAAATCTTGACGAACTTCTTGAAAACACAGATTTTATACCCATGGATACAATAGTGCATGAAGTTAAATCGGTAAGTTACTTCGAGAAACTGATGGTATTCTTGTAGGGAAAGAGTATAAAGAAGAAGTAGCCTACTACACCGTACCATACCATGACCGTGCTACCGTATGAACGTAATGAACGTATCAGGATCGGGTCGGATTTGGTTTGGCACGTTCCTATGACGGTCATGGTCAGGTATGGTTAGTGGGCAGGCTCCTTAATAGAGACGTTCATCGTATTTCAAGAAGATTGGCTTTAAATTAAATTATATATTGATATAATATGACTGTTACTTTAGATGGATGATGCAATAGATATCACCAAGACCTACCTGTTTATAATCCCTGGTCTGGAGGGGCACTACGCTCGGTTCCGCACGCTGTGTGAGCACCTCAAGCTGCCAGCATTCGTGCTGCAGCCGGGGCTGGACCGACCGCGGGAGACTGTCACCGAACTGGCGCAGCGGTATGCAGAGGTATGGACTATTTATTTTATTATATTTAAATCATAAACGTATTTGAACAATATAAAACAACACTCATATTTATTGGACAAAATATTTGGACAGACGCCGCTTTGGAAACCAAGGTTTCGAAAACAATATGGGAACAAGTATGTCTACGAGTATATTTTTCAGCAGTTAACGTCTCCTAGAAGACCATAGTATTATTGATTTCATATTGCATAATATGTATATAATTTATTACCCTAGATTATTTTAATGGATGTTTTGTAATGGAGTTATGAATTTCATCATCACATTTATTTTATATTCTGCTGAAAAAGTTCAAACTAAAGAAAAACTTCTACCTGCTGGCTTACGAGTGCGGTATATTTGTGGCACTAGAATTGACGGGCATTCTAGAAGATAATGGTAAGAAACATCATGTTACAACGCGGGTATGTTATACCTAAAACAGTACCATTAATTGGAACTTTTCGATTTCCACAGGTCTAACAGGAACACTATATTGCATCGGAGACGGCCCCGATGAGATGAAGGCGACGCTAGAACGAGAGCTGAGCGAGTTCAGCAGCGAAGAGATGTTACAGAGCGGGGTAGTGCGGCACATGTTCTCGCTGATGTGGTCGGGAGCGGCAGCGGCCGCGTCCACGGAACATCGCCTCTCGTGGTCCGAGAGAGTAGAGGCATGTGTGCGCGCGTCGGTCGGCCGCGTGTCACACTCGGCGCAGTACATACGCGCGGTCGTGGAGGCGGCGTACGCTCGCATCAGCACGGTGCGGCGCTACAGCGCGGCGGCGCGCACGCTGCGCTCGCGGCTCGTGGTGCTGCGCCCGGCGGCGAGCGCAGAGGAGCGCTGCTCGCTGCAGCGCTACTCGCGCCGCCCGCTCGAGCTGCGTCGACTGCAAGGTCCCATGCATCAAGCGCACCGAGACCTCAGGGCACCTGCTATCATCAACTCATATCTGGATGACGATATATTACAAATATACAATAGTAGTAATTTATGCCGTACTTATACATGTTGATCAAAAACTCATTCAATCAACAACGTATTCATACTGCAACGTATTCATATAATATTATTATTATCTAATATACAGCGTGACTGGTAAATCACTTAGAAGCTTTAAGGATACGATATAATAACATAGAGAGATATAATATTAGAGAATCACATTACGTTAAAAATAAACGAAGTACATAGTAGTTATAAATGTTAAAAACTTATCTGAGCGTTTGGTCGAAGCGCCGTGTGACCATAATGCTGGGGTATATTTGGCCCAACGTATAAGTAGATATATTGCTATCCAACGAGGCAATATAGCAATCTGGGCACGCTGCCATCTAACAATGGTTTCGAGCACTTGGATTTTATGCAGATTGGCGTGTGGCCGATCTGTGGTTAATACAAGTGTCCTTTACTGGTGTAGTAGCTGTAGTATTGTTTGCTTGGTTTTCTCATTAAAGACATTTGTTTCCATTAAAAAATATATATAAATTAAAAAGGAAATATTATTTGAATTAATGCGCCATGTCTCAAAAAGTATGGTCACCCTACGCCTGGGGAACAGCTGATGCTCCAGGTCAATAAAGCTAGATGTTATACATTTACCGTGCGGCCGGACTGCCAAGTCGGAGTCGGCTGTGTGAGGTCATACGAGTACAATACGAACACTTTACATTTAAATAAGATATTATATTTGTCATATAAAATAAAAAATAATAAATTATATTTGTCCAAATTTAAGTACCTATTTTTTTATTTATTTAGAACGAGAATAGTGTACTTAGTACCCCGTTTCAAGGTTCTTAGTGATTTACCAGTCACCCTGTATAGCGCTAATAATTGGAGTAGGTTGGATTATTATAATATTAATTATCTTATCGGTTTCTGTTGTCGCCAGATTTTTGTTAAACTTATTCAAAATACATGCATTCATTCATACGTACATTGTACATATTATACATATATTATAATGGTGGCTTTTTAATTAGTGCAGTTCTACATCTTTTTTATTTATTTATATCTGTCACCGGAATATAACGAGATTTTTAAGTTTATAAATTTCCTAGGAAATTTCGTAGGATTCTAATTGTATTATTTTACGTGCACATTTTCGGAAATTCATAAATTTGTAGTAACAGTGTGGTTGTAGTAATGGTGTACCATGTGTATCCCCTACCCTCACCTAATGTTACGTTGTCATTTTTCTGTGTTTAAGGATTATAATATATATTTTTTAAATAATATTTGGTTATTTTATTTATTCTGCATTATTAGCAACATCATCTGCATCATTAATTCTGCATTATTAGTTTTTTATGCAGCAATATAGGGCAATAAGTAAGAAACACTGCAAAGTACTAACTTGATCTATTAAATATTGTATTTTTTACAGGAGGCCTGAAAAACAAAGTAGGGGGCCACGTTACCACCTTCTCTATATCTATGGCAGTTCCGTAAAATAGTTCTGTATAACGGACCGTTTTATGGCTCAGAAACACCCCGTCATACCATGGTATATTCATACCTACCATATAATATAGGTACTTTTATACTCGTAAATGTAGCTAGATCATACTTGTGTAGTATAATATGTAATAATCAAGACAAGCGAAGCGAAGCGCAAGGGCACTATCGTTTCTCGAAATGCTTCGCCGATTTTTAAACCCTCATAACTTTGCTTTGGATTGTATGGGATAAACAAAAATTTCAGGGTTCTCAGGTGAAAACAAGTGAAATAAAAAAAACTTTTTTAAAAAGATGCGTTTATTATTATTACCGTCGAGCACCAAAGTACTCGTCAAGGCACATCAAATGAGCCCAAGCTCGATAGGGTTGCGTCGTTAAGTTTCGGAGTTCCTATAGCGACCTTCCAGCTCCATCATCAAATCAGCTCGATGTCATAATAATATTGCATTGTCATCCGATTTATACATGCATGCAAAATTTCAGCTCAATCGGATGCCGGGAAGGGGGTCAAATTAAACTTGTAAGATTTGATTACAGACAGATGGTGGTGGAATTAATACTTATTACTTTGAATTCCTCGCCATCTCTTAAAACTTATTTAGACTTAAAATTTAGAGCGGAATTAACACTAAATATTAGTAAATAAGTAATATGAATGACTTTGAAAATTTCACGTGACATACTGTGCGATCGATCGAAACGATCCGTCGTCAACCACTGAACGTAACGATGCGATAGATCGCCAGTGTACATACACTCGAGATCGAAGCCGATATCATTTACGATCAAGTACATCGTTAATCCCAACGCGCCACACACTGTCGATCCATCGTTAGCGATAATATCATCTTCGATCAAGTAAATCGTTGACGATCTCGACATACACTGGCAATCCATCGTTAGCGATTATATCATCTTCGATCAAGTAAATCGTTGACGATCTCGACATACACTGGCGATCCATCGTTTTGATCGGTCGTTGACGACGGATCATTTCGATCGATCGCACCGTATGTGACAATCTTAATAATATTATGGTCTCCTACTTCACTTTAGGCCTTTAATGCATTTTATATATTATTTTAACAGATGCGCCAGCCTTCAGCGTGGATGTTAATGTAAAATTTCGTATGACCCCTACCCTCAATGCACGAATAGCATTGAATGTTACATTGATGTGTGCAAATCAATATCAACAATATGCATTATATATACATTTTAATGAGCGAGAATTCCTAATTGTTCAATAAGGAAAACTGGCTATAAAAGCACAATAAATGCATAATGACTTCACAATATTGTTGCGACGTTTACAATAACTGTTATTATTGACGAAAATATGGCGCCAACTGCTACCGCACCAGAGTCCCAGCAAGGAAACCTTGAGGAAAGAATTCAGAGACTGCCTTCAGAGACAATCGTCATTTCTGGAATGTCTGGCCTCTTCCCGCAGTCGCACAGTGTAAAGGAGTTCTCAGATATTTTATACGATAAGGTTAGCTCCATTTTTTCATTAACTATTAAGTAAAAGTATACTAGACTTGGCGGTGGACTGCCGTGCCCCCAGATTTATAAGCTTTTTAATTATTGAGGGACTGAATTGTTTTCAATTACAATATTATTATTGTAGCTTATGTTAATATGTATGTATGTAACGGCTAAAACATGAATCTAAGTAGGGCCGAATTTATGGGAGACCACCGACCACCCATGCAAGTAACACGGGATGATACAAATGGATTTTTAAGAGAATTGCAATAAAGGTTGGTTCACCGATATGCATTATTTTGGATCCCGATTCACCTCTGTTGTGCTTACAGCGCTGTCAGGTTGTGGGTGTAGCAACATAGTGCATCAAAAATACCTCCGAAGTAAATTTTACTTGTTTTTTTTTTCAACTCTACAGTTAAAAAATATGTAGATACCTACGTACCTACTTATTTTTAGGGTTTTTTATGGTAGTTTCGTTATTGCATGTCAAATGGGTGAACGACGCGACTTGCTTGTGTCGACATCGTATTTGTTTCTCTCCGTGATTTTATTCGTAAAAGTGATCTAAATCTTGCATCTAGTGTCTGTGTATTACACAAAATCAAAGAGAACATATAATATATACTGCGCTACAAGGTTGTAAAATTAGATTTTTGATCCATTTAAAACTGTGTCTGTAATCAGTGTTTTAAGTGATTATTTTGTGCTAAATAACATTGTTCATCGCTGCATGTAAGTCCACAAACAAGACGCTGAGGTTTATTATGAGAACGGTATCACTGCAGTTTCTTGACGTAAGAGTCGGTAAGAGTGGTGATCATGCTACCTGCAACCCCTTCGTCCAAAGTAAGTTAGAATTTGCCGCAATCATGTTATGGTACCCCAGGGAGACTATAATATTGCATGCGTATCGAAAGACGGCAACGCAAATTTGCTCGCTATGTTTTCAAGCGTATGGATGACCAAGGGCGGATTTAGGGAGGAGAGGGGGGCAGGGCACCCCAGAACGATTGTAGAGTTTCTTTTCTTGGCGCAAAAACACACAAACAAAACTGGTATACCAGATCAGACAGCAATATAATATCTTACTTATTACATCACAATATGGGTTATATATTAGAGGTATGTATTGAAATGAAATGAAATGAAAATATTTATTTGCTTTAAATGTTGTACAAACAGGTGTTTTAAAATCATTAGAGTCCAAAACATTATGTGTGTTGTGTGTATTATACCTCTACATAACCTTAGTTATAGGTAAGGATGACATATTATACAAGTAATGTCAGTTGTTGTACTCGTAGTTTACTTTACAGATCAATCCAGTGTCAAAAGAGAGCAAGCCATGGAAATGGTCTCATCCTGAAGCCCCGGAATACATGGGCAATGTTCCGGATGTCCATCGTTTTGATTCTCGATTCTTCATGGTGCATCATAATCTTGCTAATTGTATGGATCCAATGGCTCGGAAATTTCTTGAACATGCTTACCAAGCTATCTACGATGCTGGAATAAGTCCGAAACATCTTCATGGCAAGAAAATAGGTGTTTACATTGGGACAGCTCTGTCTGATACAGAAAGGCATGATTTGTATAACCACAAAACAAGCACAGGATTTGGTATTACAGGGTAAGTATTTAGTTTCTTCTATAACTTTTGCTTCTCACGAAATATTTGGCCCTTCATTCTTGAGTAGTAATCTGCATCCACTTGATTTCTCAATTTAATATTAGTAGAAATTAAACAAGTAGCGTTTAATCAGGCGTAGCCTGCACTTTCAGCCAAACGAAATTTTCTTGACATTTAGAGGAACATTCTGCACATTTCAATGGTTTTTCTCTAATGTCACCAAGATAAAAACCACCCGTAAACGAAACCAAAACAATTTCTGAAACTAAAAATTTCTGTGTCACACATTTTCATGTTTTCCTGAACTTGGTAGATATGCATAAAATATAGGTGAGTATTATTGTTTGTTCAGATCCAGCAAGAGTATGTATGCTAACCGGATATCGTATTGGTTGGATGCTAAAGGTCCTTCCATTGCTATAGACGATGCTTGCTGCGGCTTCACGGTCGCCTTAGAAGAAGCATACCACGCTATGAAGGACGGAACGTGTGAAGGAGCTATAGTGGGAGGTGCCAATATATGTATATACCCTCACGCACAAGTTCATTACAGCAGGTACTTAGTTAAAATATGACTATAGGGGAAGCCGGGGCAGCCTCATACAGCCTTTATATAAAGTTTTCTAGAATAATATCTATATCGATTTTGGAGAAGGACCCAATGGAGACTGCATCATGAAAACCAAACTGAAGCAAGAAAAATGACGTCACGGTTGAAGTCATCTAAACTCTTTTGCAAAAAAAAACGGGCACTAACGGGCTCCTGAAGAAATTTAGGTCCCAAGGTCGATTTCCGTTGATCGACGGAAATAGACTATCTATATAATATATACCCCCCGACTGCGGTCGGCTACACCTAGGTTTAATCGGCTAAACCTAGGTGTAGCCATTATTTATATGCTCAGTAGCCGCACTTCTGACTTTAGCCCTGACATAATATAGATAGCGAAGGACTTTGAAACTTGTAAGTAGTGCGTGTGTATGTAACCAAACTGTTATTGACAGTCAACTCGTTCTCCAAACACACAAAATAAGAGATTATTTTGTACTTTACTATATAATTATAATAATAGCTACATTTACATTGCAAAGTATTGTTACAGATACATTAAAATGTCACCAGACGCTAGAACTAAATCATTCGATAACAATGCAAATGGTTGCGTGAAATCAGAAGCACTGAGCGTTATATTTCTTCAGAAAGCAAAGGATGCCCTGAGGTATACAAATTATAAGCACATATTTCCCTTGTTTTATAATAGGCGTGTGTCGCACACACATACGTAGACGAGGTTTTTCACTACATAATATATAATAATAATATAATATTTGTAGGCCGGCTAGACTGTTGTAAACACGGCTTTCTGCAAAGGTGACTTTGGTTGTTTGTCGCAATGTGGACGCATGTTTAAAACAAAATCTGCTTTGGCCTTGGTTTTGTTGGAAACACGCCGCGGAAAGATCACCGCACGCAGTGTGGACGCTTGTTTGATGTTTGCAACAGCGTAAAGGCAATCGAGCGCCGGTAGTCACGGAGAGCGCACGCGCCGCGCCGTCTCAATTATTTACTTTTCACGAAAGTAGCCCTTTAGATATATTTAATCAATAGTTTAATTTCTTAATTTAATAGGTATTTACTTAATCTAACAAATAAAAACAATCTTGGACATAAAGTGTTCGACAAGTAGTGAAATTTAATTTAACATAATTTATTATTAAATTATTTAATATTAACAATTAAAATTTGTTATAGTATTATTTTTTCTTTTCAATTAACTTATAGATTACTTATAAATAAAATACTATATTATAATTTTAGATAACAACATTATTTCTTTTAGAGCGTACGCTGAATTAGTCCACGTTAAAAATGAATTTATTTCGAGGTTGAGTGGCGAAACAGGACAAATATTTGGATTTGTACGTAATCCCAATAATACAGCGGAATTCCTTAAACAATTTTATCACGAAGCAAAGACCTTACCACATACAGTAGAATACGTCGAAGCCTTTGGTTCAGGTAAAATTTCTGCATTACTGTACATTTAGCATACATATTGCAAAAAAGCGCCCAAGTGCGAGTCGGACTCGCCCATAAAGGGTTCCGTAGCAGCAAGTTACATTTTATATATATGAGTTGATTGAATGAAAGGTTAAATGCGGTTTACGATTTATAACGTATAAAAAGAAACTAATTATTAGATCACATGCAAACCAATTATCTGTGGAAGTTTTGCATGGTGATGTACATCATTTATTATTTTTACAATTATCATTCCCTTATTTTAGAAGTTACAGGGGGGGGGGGGGACATTTTTCCACTTTGGAAGCGTCTCTCGCGCAAACTATTCAGATTAGAAAAAATGATATTAAAACCTCAATATCATTTTTGAAGACCTATCCATGCCATAGATATATCCCCAAGTATGGGTTTGATGAAAAAAAAAAATTTGAGTTTCAGTTCTAAGTATGGAGCCCCAAAAATTTATTGTTTTTTTTCTATTTTTGTGTGAAAATCTTAATGCGGTTTACCGAATACACATCTACTTACCAAGTTTTAACAATATAGTTTGAACGAGATTTAATAATTCGTTTTTTTTAATACGTTCTAAACCACAAACTGCAATTATTTAAGTTACAACGGATCCCTTCATGGGCGAGAGCGACTCGCACTTGGCCAGTTTATTTAATATTAAATCAAACTGAAAACACTTTTAAAATGTGTGCAATAATATTATGCAGGGCTGGTCTTAAGGAATTTTCAATAAATTAATTCTATGAATTTATATTTAAAAATTTATCAAATAGTGCGAGCGAGAGAGCGTCACTTGATATACACGCTCTTAAGTAGCGCATAGCATCTCTAATGCATCGGGTAAGAGCTAGCTCTAACGCTTACCTACAGTTGTTTGCGTCGAGGATGGATTATGACTGCCTAATTATGCAAAAATGGAACAGTATACATGTAGAGCATTCCGGAGCACAGCCCAAGTATAGGTTAAGATAATGGTATTTTATTTTTCTAAATTAATAAAATTTTATTACATGTAGAATTTTGACTTCATTATTATTATTATTATTTTTTTTTATAATTTTATTGTATTAATCTTGTGTAATTTATTTTATTTTATTCGATGTATTTAATTTTAATAATTATTATTTTTAATATGTACCTACTTGGCACTTGGATATAAATTTTAAGTTTCAAATTGTGTTAGAATATGGCTTTTGGCTGAAATAAATGATAATTTAATTTAATTTTAATTTAAGTAATATTATAAAAAAATACAGCTACTCCCGAGGCTGATAAAGCAGAATTAGAAGCAATCGAGAAGGTGTTCTGTGACAAGAGAGCCGAGCCTCTGTTTGTGGGGAGCGTCATCTCTAATGTTGGCTACACTGAGGCGGCGTCTGGAGGAACTGCTATAACTAAGGTACGCCTACTACAGCTCGTATTCAGCCATGAAACCTGATGATGTAACATTAGTTTGAGCGTGTTCCAGGTACTGCTGGGGTACCATAATAGTTTAGTAGCGAGCAACCTGCACTGCGACACGCCGCGGCAGGACGTGGCGGCGATACGCGACGGACGCATGTGCGTGCTGAGAGAGCACCTCCCCTTCCGCGGCTCGCTCGCCGCTCTCAACTGCCTCTCGCTCACTGGCGTCAACTCGCACGTGCTGCTCAGGGGATGTACCAACGCAAAGGTAAAGAATAGAACATTTTAAATAAATAGGCCAAGCGCTAGTCGGGCTACGTCCATTGTAGGCTTCCGTAGTAGTGGACAATCGAATATTAAACAGCCTAAACTTTCATCAACGATACCGTTCTCTTACCCTAATCATTACCCTCATCTGTGCAAAATTACAGCTTTCTATGACTTATACTTTCTCCGCAAAGCCGCGGACGGACGGACGGACAAAGCGAAACTATGAGGCTTCACTACGGAAGCCTAAAAACATACCTACCTTGCAACCTCGTTAGCGTCCGTGGCCCAGTGGTCATACGTCCGGCTTTTAATCCGGAGGCCCTGGGTTCAAATCTCAGTGTGTCACAAAAATTTCGCCTGGACGCTACAGTGTTTCCGTAAAACTGTGGGTCCCGGCTGTTTCCTATATAAGATATGTAGGAGGCAGTCGTTAGGTCATGTTGCAGGCCCTGTAGTAATCTCGGCGACCTGAAACTGCAATATATAGGTTCGCCACTTTTATTTTTTTAGTCCGTTATTTTTATTATAAAAAATATTCGACGCGTATGTTTTTGCCCTGGAAAGTTTGTGGTTGAAATTAAATTCGTTATTATTTTGTTTATATTTAATTGTCGTGTTTTCAGTGTTGTGTTTCAAAGGTAGTAAATTAGATTTTCAAAAAAAAATGTTTTATCTTGAATAAACTTTAAATTGATCGCCAAATTGAAATAGTTTCTTAGCAACTCATCCCTCATTCCACACGATGAGATCAGTCAAAGACAGAATATGTAGTTGAAGAGTTTAAATGCTAATCTGTTTTAGTCATGATATTGACGTACGCAATATTAGCAGCGCACGCCAGAATAGCTTGCAGATGGCAAAATTTTTACCGACTCACTTGACATTTATGGCTATATTTTGGATAAATGCACACTTATCTTGATAAATTATAATTAGCCTATGTGTTATTCTGATCTGTAACCGATATTTTTGCAAAGTTTCATCCAAATTCATTCAGTAGATTTTGCGTGAAAAAGTAACAAACATCCAGACATCCATTCTTTCAAACTTTGGCGTGTATAATACTAGCTGCGCCCAGCGGTTTAACCCGCATTACTTACTTATGTAGCCTATGTGTTATCTCAGGGTCAAATCTATCTCTGTACAAAATTTCAACTCAATCGGTCCACCCGTTTAGGCGTGAAAGAGTAACAAACATACATCCTGACATCCATTCTTAAAAACTTTCATGTTTATAATATCGGTAATATTAGTAGGATAACAAACTTGGCATTTTGTTAACGGTGTTTAATAATATAATTTGTCCAGGATGTAACACGATACAAAACGAATATTCCGAGATTAGTGACTATATCAGCAAGACAAGAAGAACATATAGATAGCATATTTGAAGACTTGAAATCCCGTCCCATCGATCCCGAGGAACTAGCTTTACTGCATAACATACATTCTACAGACATTTCTGGTCATGTTGGGAGGGGCTATATCATTTTGGGTAAGTGTTTTAAAAATGCGTAATAATATAACTTACACTCTTTTGCAAAAAAAACGGGCACTAACGGGCTCCTAAAGAAATTTACGTTCCAGGGTCGATTTGAGTTAATTTAATGAAATTTAATTGTGTTGTAATTGTGTTTGTTGACCTACTCTGTTTACTTGTAATCGTGTAAATTAATACGCGTGAAGAGTATTCTGGCACTTGGTTTTTTAAAAAATTTATGAATTCTTTAAAACAATAACACGACCAAACAATACCTAAGAAGTGGTCAAGACAAGACAAGAGGATTATTTTTCATTTTTTAATTAAATAAAGTTACAAATGTAAAACCTAATAATAAGTATGACCTTCTCATGCCAAAATCACAGCTTGAATCCTTCTGGGCATGCTTCCCACGATGTTTTTAATAACGTTTTGAGGAATACGTTCCCACTCTTCTGCAATGACTCTTTTTAGCTCCCTGAGGTTTTGTGGAGCAGGTTGCACTGATCTTACCCGTCTTTTTAGAACATCCCTAATATGCTCAATTGGATAGAGGTTAGGACTTCGAGCTGGCCAATCTAAACGACGAATATCAACTTCTTGCATGTACGCGTCCACGTCGCTAGAACGGTGCGTCCTAGCATTGTCATTCATAAAAATGGAATCTTCCCCAAGTGCAGTCAATGCGGGCTGTGCATATGGTAGGATGTCCATTATGTACAGGTGTGCATTTAATGTTCCATTTTCTATGAAAACTAACTCCGTACGCTCCGTTTAATTAATTGCTGCCCAGAACATAACGGAGCCTCCACCATAAGGAGTGATTATAAGGCCCAGATACTTCATCTGGGCCTCAACTTCCACCCTGACGCCCTCTACTAGTATGTGGGCATCTGCGGGGATGCACTGCCGAGACCCGTGGAAGAACACGGCCTCGGTTTTGTGCAGCGCCACGTTAAGGCCCAGGCGGCGGATTCTTCCTGCAACTAGGGACCCACCCGCAGAGGCCAGATTTGCGGCCTCCCGGAAAATTTTCCGCATAGCAGATGACACTCGTGCCCGGGAGGAGGGCTCCTCGCAAGAGCCAGTTGAAGCCGATGTTCCAGAGGAGTGGTCCTAGGACTGACCCTTGTGGAACACCGGACTCCGCACTGTACCGCCGCATCGCACCCGTCTTGTCTACGAGGAGGACCGTACGGTCCTCTAAGTAGTTGGCTAAGAGCCTGCGCAAGTATCCGACTAGTGCAGGTTTTGTTCGGACATGGCTGTTTTGGCACATACCTGCACCGAATCGGAAGGGAGGAGACCACTTCATGCCACGAATGTGGGCGGCGGAGGACACGGCGCAGCACACCGCAGGTGTGCCCGTCGTGGTCCGAGCAGCGCCTCAGCCTGGCTGCTGCAGTCTGGCAGGACCTTTCACTGCCCAGCGTGGTCGCTTCCATGCTGGAGAGTGAGGAGGCCTGAGCAGCGGTTGCCTCCTTTTGTGAAGAAGTGATGTCACAAAAGGAGGCAGCGGAACGTGCGCGAGAGGATGATCCCCTCGCGGCACCGCTCGTTCGGCGAAGAAAGGGTGGGAGAAGGCGACAATTTGATCATCGCCAACAGCCCCATGATAGGTGCGGGGGTGTTTTCATCCGCATTGCACCATTTTACCACCACCGCCTGCGGGAACGGCTAAGCACGAAGCCATTTCCGGGCCCCTCTTCGATGGGAGGAGAGTGAAGGCCCCGCTGTAAAGGCGGGCCGTCGTCGATGAGGGACTGGATGTAAAAGCTCTGCCGGTTTCCCAGTTCTCCATCATAAAGACGAAGCGGGAAGTGCCGCTGGGTTTTAGTGAGTATACCCTCCCGCGCCCATCTTTGGTGGGTGAGTCCCACATACCACCCTGCGCCCCATGGCATGGGGTGATGATGCGTAATGCATTTTCCCAGTGTTAAAAAAAAGGTTTAGCTGATTAAACATAGCCGGTCACTGTCGGTAAAAGTTAGGTGTGAACAAAATTCTTATAAGAAAAAAAACTTGTTAAAATACAAGTTTTTTGCACTTGCAAAGTTTAGGACTATCCAACATTAGTAAGTTAGGTTAGGTTTGAACAGTGACTACAATGTGCGAGCTAAGCGAGCGATACGAGCGTGCTGCGGCAGCAGCCGGCGAAGTACCACGTGCGAATTGTCCTTATTTTACAGAGTTTACAATTATTCATAATTTCAAATATAGAAATATATACTCGTATACGTGTGTATGTAATACCACCTGTCCATACACACGTAGTGTGTGTAACATTATTCTGACTCTCAGATACAAATGAGCATCAGAAAACGATTAGTATATCAGAGGAGATCAAGTACTCCGACGCCTCTCAGCGTCCGCTCTGGTTCGTGTACAGCGGGATGGGCTCGCAGTGGGTCGGTATGGGAGCACAACTCATGCGGATACCCATCTTCGCAGCTGCTATCGAACGGTAAACCTTTCTAATTATCGAGTCTTGACCTTGATCATTAAATCTATGACTATATTATAACCTTTCTTTTGCATGTTTTCAAAAACAAAGTAACATTCAGATTTATATTAACTATGTAAATATACCGACTAAACTCACGGATATAAAAGTCGAAGCTAGGCTCGACCCTGGGTTCCGGACTTTTATATCCGTGAGTTTAGTCGGTATATTTACATAGTTAATATGGATAACGCTCGCGTTAGTTTTCAAAATCGTATTCGGATTTATGTTTTCAGTTGCCGAAAGGTGTTGGAACCTAAAGGAATAGATATTTTATACATTATAACGTCACCGGATAAAACAGTATTTGATAGCATTTTGCACTCGTTTGTGGGGATAGCAGCAATACAGATTGCTTTGACAGATGTTCTTAAAGAACTAGGACTAACTCCGGATAAAATTATTGGTAAGAAAATAATGTTCTACTCTAGTACTCGTGTAATATCTATGTATCGAATTTTGTGGGATCCTTATGGGGTGAGAATGTGTAACTAGTAAAATAGTTGTTGAGGTACATTCGATACTAAATATATTGTTACAATAAAAATTACAACACGCTAGAAATTCCACAGGCCACAGTGTGGGTGAACTTGGGTGTGCTTATGCTGATGGGTGTTTAACTGCAGAGGAAATGATTCTATCAGCGTACAGCCGCGGGAGAGCGTCGCTAGAGACTCCTTTAATACGAGGCGCGATGGCAGCCGTGGGCTTAGGATACACTCAGGTACGACGATCGTTCATTTATTTATATAATATGCGTTATGTTTGATAACTTAAATTGTTTTTTTTAATTGTACGGGACTCACTTCGAAGCCTTCTAATCCAACAAAGTACAATATATTACAATTGTTACAGCTTTCAAGGCGATGTCCTCCAGAAATTGAGATAGCATGTCATAACGGCCCCGAGTCGAGCACCATATCCGGACCTGAGGAAATTCTTCGGGAGTTTGTTGCATCCCTGGTAGCTGATGGTATATTTGCAAAGGAAGTGCCGTGTTCTAATATTGCATATCATTCGCGTTACATAACTGATGCAGGTCTGATATTCCATCTTATTTTGCCTTTTAACTTTGGAATATTTTTTACTTTTCTTGTCTATAAATTTTAACCTAAAATAATTATTAATGACTATAATTTCTAGGTCCCAATTTGTTGCGTCTACTGTCTGACATAATAGTCACGCCGCGAGCTCGCAGCGCTCGCTGGCTGTCCACGTCGGTGCCCCCGGAAAGGTGGGACGAGCCAATCGCACAGTATTGCTCCGCAGAGTATCTCACCAATAACCTTTTGGTAGGCAACTATGATTGTGTTGATATGTCGCGCGACCAACTCAACTGTGGCATTTGATTGATGTTGTATATGTTGTATGGCGACAGAGTTCGGTGTATTTCGAGGAGACGTGTAGTTTGATCGAGACCAACGCCGTGCTGGTGGAGATCGCGCCGCACGGTCTCCTGCAAGCCATCCTGCGCCGCTCGCTGCCGCAGACCTGCACCAACATACCGCTCGCTCAGCGCAACCATCCTGATAACGTGCACTTCCTTCTCGACGCCATCGGCAAGTAAGTTACGACTCTGATCTTGTTTTGCATTTCTCATTGGTGTTCAGTATACTTATTTTGTTTTTTTTATTTCAGGTTATATATTGAAGGCTACACCCCTCACGTACAGGCTCTCTATCCTCGGGTTGAATTTCCAGTATCCACGGGAACCCCTCATCTCTCACATTTAGTGAAGTGGTATCACGCTGAGTCATGGTACCTATGTCTTATTTTTTTTACAAGCTTTTATTTACTTTCACCTGTCCGTTATCTGTCGGTCTGTCTGTCAGTCTGTCTGTAATCAAATCTTGCGAGTTTAATTTGACCCACTTTTCGGTTTCTGATTGAGCTGAAATTTTGAATGCGTGTATAAATGGATGACAATGCAATATTATTATGACATCGAGCTGATCTGATCATGGAGCTGGAAAGTGGTCATAAGAACTCCATAATTAAGCGGCGCAACCCCTTCGAGTTTGGGCTTATTTGATTAGTCTTGACGAGTTCTTTGGTGCTAGATGATAAAAACTTGTTTTTATAAAGATTTTTTTATAATATCACTTATTTTCGTATATACGCCATAGAATCCTGCAGTTTCTAGAAGCTGCTATGGTCTGTGGTGAACTCTAGCGCCGCGCCTATGGGTTTTTCTCACCATAATAAGCGGCGATCACAATAGGCCAATCATGGCCGCAGTGATATCACAGCCGCAAAACATAAATAAAATAATAATAATAATAATAATAAGTGGCGAGAGCTTTTCGCTCGGAGGGAGGATGTGAAGCATAAGTGGCGAGTTGGCCTACGTGTTTAAAGTCCAGGGACACCTCTCCCCCTCTAGCCACTTGCACCAACGTTGCCCTTCTCGTCGGCTATGTAATGCCGGCCTTTATGGGGGCCCGTTTAGTGAGTGGCGAGTCATCACCTGCCCATATATTTCCTAATGGGACGGAAGTGGCAGGTGCCGTAGTCCTAGCAATAGTCTCATTAACCATCCATTTAGAATGCACATCCATAGCCTAGTTCAAGTAGTTTCCATTAATCAGCAATAGTCCTGTCACTTGGCGGAGACTGTCTTTGAGCCCATTTTCTATGGATGGACTCACAGACAGACTCCAATAAGTGTCACCCATTACATTTATATTAAAAGCTCAAAAGGGCCTCTGCGCGTTGGACTTTTTTGTCTCCGTGTAAGCCTATAAAAAGGCCCGGGCTTAGCCCGTGTTTAAGAGCGACATAATAATAATACGCCATAGATACATATTACACAAATTTAAGTAAAGAAATGTTGGGTGATGGGCACGACACATTGTAGGCCTATTAAAACCTGGGTGATATTTGCTACCTCCCTCATAATTATCATCATCAGTCTATGTTCGTCCACTGCTTGATATGTCAAGCAGTCAACGAGGAAATATCCAAAGCAGTGGACGAACATAGTCTGATGATATGCTGGCCTCCCCCATGGCATACCACTCAACTCGGTCCTCCATCTTTCTTCTCCACCCATCCCCAGCGACCCTTCCGATATCATCGCCCCATCTCGTCCATGGGCGCCCTACACTACGTTTCCGAGACGTGGATTCCACTCTAGAACTCGTCTACCCCAACGGTAATCGGTTGTACGTCAAATGTGACCAGCCCATTACCACTTCAGCTTGCTAATCCTTTCTTCTATGTCGGTAACTCTGGTTCTCTGTCGGATCACCTCATTTCTGATGCGATCCTTCAGAGAGACACCGAGCATAGCCCGCTCCATAGCTCGCTGAGCAACATTGCACTAATGGACTAGTCTCAGCGTAAGTGTCCACGTTTCTGCGCCGTTCGTCATGTCAGGGAGGATGCATTGGTTGAAAACTTTAGTCTTCAAATACTGCGGTATGGCTGACGAAAAGATTCGACGAAGTTTACCAAATGCAGCCCATTCCAATTGAATCCTCTGCTACCTCCTCCCTGCGTAGCGAAAAATGTCACGGTGGGTATTTCTATGCAGTTGTGTTTCGCTGCCGCAGGCAGTAGCGAATGTCGCTTTGGTTTATACAGGACTAAATTTTGTTTTATACGTATACGAAGATTTCTTATATATTACGAATACTTTGATTTTAGGTTTGTATCATGCGATTATCAAGGAACTACAAGAATCAATTCTTGTGTAAATTTCTCAATAACAAACCACGACGACGAATATAACTTTTTGAATGGAAATGTAATACAAGGTATGTATCAAACTGAAGTGATATTTGCATGTAAAATCATTATAATATAATGCTTATTATCACATCCAACAATGTGTTATTTCAATGAAATTTTATAAGAAAATTAAAAATGATAATTTATTAGCCATATTGGAAATATTTACCTACATTCATACCTTAAAAATCTACTAAGACTTAATTGGAAAGCTGGAAGAGATCGCTATTAGCGATAAGTCGATGATAATATAAAGTTTGATTGCTACTAGAAATGTCACGAACCAAGGGTAGTTCATTGTGGCAAATGAAAATTTACTTCATTTTGTAAGCCTAACATGGATACAACTCTTTGTAAATGACTGTACATATTATTTAATGTTGAATATTTTCTTTTGAAAATAATAATATATTCATAGTGTTTAATGAAGTGTTGTCAAATATATTATTTTTTAAAAGGCCAAGCGCTAGTGTATGTGGGCTTCTGCAGTACTGGCATAACGAATATTAGCTGCCGTAACCTTCATCAACGACAAAAAAAACTTCCCCATCTCTCATGTTTGTGAGGTACCCTAAATAATTAATTTTGTATTATTTATTAATACCGTCCTCTTACCCTTACTATTTTCCTTATCTGTACAAAGTTACAGTTTTATGACTTATAGGGGCTGCGCAGACGACAGACTATCCATGACGCACTTTTTAGTCTGTGAAAATAGAACCTATGCAATTATATGCAGTAACGCACACGACGCGCAAAAAGTCCGGCACACAAATAATCCGTGTAATTCGGGTAGACCGGATCGCGCCGCGTCGCGCCGCTCCGCACAAAAAGTGTGTGAAACAAGTGAAATTTAAAAAATACTTTTTAAAAACAAGCTTTAATTATTGTTATCATCTTGCATCATAAAGTACTCGTCAAGACGAATCAAATGAGCCCAAACTCGATGGGGTTGCGTTGTTTTATGACAGAGTTCCTTTGGCCACCTTCCAGCTCCATCATCAGATCAGCTCGATGTCATAAAAATATTGCATTGTCATCCGATTTACACACGCATGCAAATTTTCAGCTCAATTGGAAACCGGGAAGTGAGTTAAATTAAACTTGCAAGATTTGATTACAGACAGACAGACAGACAGACAGACAGACAACAGACAGGTGAAAGTAATATAAAGCTTGTAAAAAATAGAACGTTTGCTTCAACGCGCGCTAACGCAGACGGCACACACTTTAGTCTGCAATCTGCATTTGCTAGTGGTGGACGTAACGCTTCTTTCTTCTTCTTTTTCTGTACTTCATGTACAAAATAATACTTCGCGATCTCTGCACGATTTCCATAGCGTCTACGTCCAGCCCTGGATTTACACTAGGGGCATTCGGGGCGAGTGCCCAGGGCGGCAAATTTTCAGGGGGCGGCAAATTTCGAAACGAGAAAAAAATATTCAATCCATAAACATCCGATGTTGAATTAAAATTTGTATTCTCAATCACGCTGGTTATTATTATAATTTTTTTTGCGCTCATAATAAGAAGTCTGGAATACTGGCCACACAAACTCAAGATTTTTGCTCCAAACGAGCTATCCGTCCACTTTTCGTAGCAAGACTTTTCTCGGCATTTGCAGCTAGTTGCTCGCCTTCTTTTTTTCATTTTTGGCACTCAAAACGAACTACGCACTCACTTTTTGCAGTCAGATATACAAAATTTTCTTGGTGCTCGCAGCTTCTCGCGCTTTGAATAATATTTTTTTTTATTTTAACACTCGGAGCAAACTATGCATCCATTGTTTATATAGTCACAAAAACAAAATTTTCTCGGTGCTCACAGCGATTTTGGCACTCAGGGTGAAGTATGCGCCCACTGTTGTGTAGTCAAATATACAACATTTTCTCGCTCGCAGCAAGCTGCTCGCAGTCTTTTTAGTCAACATAATATTATAATTTTCTTGCCACTCCAAGCGAGTCTTACGCACACCTGTCGTAGACAGATAGATAGGTAGATAAAACACTTTATTGAAACATTGAAAAATAAACTTAAACATAAAAACCCGGTATTATAATCTATGTGTCACAATTCACAATCAGCGGTCTTATTGTATAGCATTATAAAATTTCTCAATTATAATTACTCTTTTTCAAAGCAAGCTATACACACAGCTTTCGTTGTTAGATGTATATTTTTTTTATAAATATTCATAATTACGTATAATATGAAAGAACTCGACAACAAATTTCTTAGCAAAATGTCTAGTTGATGAGCGTTTATAAATAATATTTCGGCGGAGGGGGGCGGCATTTTCTCACTGCCCAGGGCGGCATTTTGGCTAAATCCGGGCCTGTCTACGTCCGACGTCCCTACAGCTCTGCCGACAGAATGATCGAAGATGTGCGTCGTGTGCGTTGAGTCTGTGAAAAATCCGCAACAGACTTTTTGCGCGCCATGCAGACTTTTTGTACGCCGCAGACTCGATCACACAAAAAGTGTGCCGTCTGCGCAGTCCCTTAGTTTCTCCATAAAGCCGCGGACAGACGGAAAGACATACAAAACGAAACTGTAAGGCTTCCTTGATGACTACGAAAGCCTAAAAGGAATAAAAAACATTCATGGCTTTGTATTATATAATTTACAGGTAGAGTATTGTTTCCATTTGCTGCAACGCTGGTCTCCGTTTGGGATACTCTGGCGATGTCTATTGGAATTCCGAAGAAAAGTATATCAGTGCGATTCAACGACGTGTTTCTTTATTCGCAACCAGTACTACATGATCAAAAATCATTGAAACTTAACGTTTCTATTAATAAAGGCAATGGACAATTTGAGGTAACAGAAATAAAGGGCCGTTACTCAGCTGGAAATAAATTCATCATCATCATCATCATCATCTCAGCCATTGGACGTCCACTGCTGAACATAGGCCTCCCCTTTGGACTTCCATATGTACCGGTTGGAAGCGACCTGCATCCAGCGTCTTCCGGCGACCTTTATAAGGTCGTCTGTCCACCTTGTGGGTGGACGTCCTACGCTTCGTTTGCTAGTCCGTGGTCTCCACTCGAGCACTTTTCGACCCGCCATCCGCTCTGCGCGCTATGTGGCCTGCCCATTGCCACTTCAGCTTGCTAATCCGCCGGGCTATGTCGGTGACTTTAGTTCGTCTACGGATTTCTTCATTTCTGATTGGAAATAAATTATTAGCAGTGAAACTGAAGATGATAATGTCGCTACATAATAATATTATGAACTCTAAGATATCAACTTTCTGAAACTAAAGACATCTAGGAATAATTAGCATAATGTTGTTTCATAAGAAACTGTGAAACGTTATTTCATAAAAAGTCCATAATTATTTACAGGTTCTAGAAGGCGACTCCAAAGTAGCTGCCGGTTATGTTTCCTATATGCAAAAGCCAACTACAGCTCAAGCATTTGAAAAGACAACGATAATCAAGGATCCTGTTATAACATCCGAGGAATTCTATAACCATTTGAGTAGTTACGGCTATTCTTACAAGTTAGTACTTATGTAAAATTATTGTACCCCAAATAAAATTATTATAAAAGTATGTATTTGTTAAATAATACTTTAGTTTATGATTTTTATATATAAAGGTAGCATATTATGAATCTATAAATATAAAATGATAATATTTATTTAAGAAAATAGCTTCATATTATAAATTTGGAAAATACATACCTTTTTCAATTTTTAACATTTGGCTTATAATCACTTTTCAACGAAAATCTTAATTTTAAGGATTGGAATAAAAAAACCTAAATCGATTACCCTTGAGTTGATTTATTATAGATAATGACCAACAATAGCAAAAATAATATTTTTCATAAAATAAAGCGAGTCAAAAATCAGCTACCTACTCTTGTCTTTTAAAATCTTGGCTACAATGTTAACAACCTACTCATATTGTATTTATTCTCAAAAAAAAAATCTGCACTCTGTAAAAAAAAACACCCTTAACCAACATTGTTGGGTAAAAATTTACCCCATAGCTCTGTACAGCTAAAACAGATGATTTTTCACACATTACGTGTCTACTACTGCTATTACCTTATAGCGCGTGCGCTGCACTAAGAATACATAAACAGAAAGATATTATGTACCTTCACTGGAAAAAAATATATAGTGGTTTTTATGCAGCTGAGGTGAAAATTTACCCCACGATGTCAGTTAAGGGTTAATTCAAAATGACTATTATTGTGACAGTTTTCTTTTACGGAATGTAAATAGTTGCTGCTCATCTGATTAAGTATGAAGATACGACAGTAATAATGATATGAAACTGGTCAGTTTTTGAACTGGAACCCATTGAAAACTGAACTGCACTGGTCTTGAATATTCTCGATTGGTTGAGTTGTAAGGGCCACAACCTTAAATACACAAGCCAACCTTCCATAAAACCTTACATATACAAGAAAAATAAAGATCTGTGGGTTATGGTGATGGTGGTACAGCTTTGAAATTTATTAACCCTGGAATGTCGTGAATGTATGGGATGACAGTTTGACTTGATACGAGTAGCAAGACAAATCTACACAATGCCCATGTTAAGCCCACAGAATTCAATAGACCATAAATATATTATATTTTTTATTTTAGGGATGAGTTTCGAAGTATATCGTCAGTGGACGAGTCTTTATCCGTGGCGCAGCTGTTGTGGAATAACAACTGGGTGACGATGATCGATGGGTTGCTGCAGCTCAACGCACTGAGACACGCTCACGACGGGGTCACGCAACCCACGCACATACGGAATATTACCATCGATATCAGGAAACACATTCAACAAATACAAAACAATTTATACATTGCAGAAGTTGATGAGCTATTAGATCTCACCAGGTAGCGTGACATTTCAATAATATTCTCATCGATAGCTTTTACAAGAAATGAAAGAATATAATTATAAAGTGAATTATATATATTTTTAGCTGTGGAGGCATAATTATTCAAAACATTAAGTACCGTATTACAATGCCTGTTCATAAAAACAAATTTAAATTGATTCCAATGCTGTCTGCTAATGAAAAAGATAGTTATGTAAGTATGTAATATAGGTACGACTGAAAATGGTTATAAACAAAATACTGTAATTAATATACATTATAGGAAATTGTAAACAGAGGAGGGGATAAAAACGAAGTTGGAAAAGATAACAATATAGCTCTTCAAATAGAAACATTAGGAGATCTTGAGACATTACATTGGGAGAGAGTTCCGGCAATTTCTGAGAGTGGCATTGAAGTTATGGTAAGATTTATTGTAATAAATAGATATTTAATTCTGTGATGCACTGTGCTATCAACTAATAACATAAACTTTTTAATTTGTAGGTGGAATATGCGGGAATTAATATAGCAGACGTAAACAGAGCAACCAAAATTTTAACTCTCGATAAAGATATTACGTATTATGGATTGGATTTCAGTGGTTTGACCAAAAGGTGAGTTGATAATACGGTTTTAAGTCAGATCTTAGTGTGTCTTGTGCATAGGTCTTGTGACGAATATTGATGGATTTTTAAATAATAAATATAATGAACTTACATACGTTATATTATATATATATATATATATATATATATATATATATATATATATATATATATACTTTACATCGTATATGTATATCAGTGGTGCCCGCGTGATGGGCATATGTGGTGCGGGGTCGGCTCGGCGGATGGTGCGTGCGCGCAGCTCGCTGGTGTGGCCGGTGCCGGCGCACTGGAGCCTGGAGGACGCCGCCACCGTGCCGCTCGCCTACTTGCAGGCCTACTACTGTCTCGTGAGTGTCACACTGCACTCACACTTTGCCACTCTCTGTTCCTGCATGTCTTGCACGTTGTCTTCCTTGTATTACAGTGTATCAGAAGCCAGCTGCGACCCGGCTCGAGAGTGTTGATTCACGGCGGCGCCGGAGCGTTGGGACAAGCTGCGATATCGATCGCGTTGGCTCACGGCTGTCAGGTGTTCACCACTGTCTCCGACACATCTAAGAAGAGACACCTTCTTAAACTATTTCCTCAACTGAACGGTAGGTAATATACGAGTATCATTAAACGGTTTTCTTTATTTTATTTGATATACCTATTATAATTATACTCGTATCTAGATTTTACTTGTAGGTACTTTGTATAGTATAATTATTAAACATATATCTAATAGAAGTCGCTCATATTATGTTTATAGCATAAAATACAGATTGTTTTTACTAATATCACTATTACTACATAGTATAAAATAAAGTCGCCTCAACCTGTCTGTCCCTATATACATATTATATGCTTAAATCTTTAAAACTACGCAACAAATTTTGATGCTGTTTTTTCAAAAGATAGTGTTTCAAGAGAAAGGTTTATATGTATAATAATAATATAATAATTCTTTATTATCAGACACATGGTCCATAGTTTACAAAAATAAATTAATAATAATACACGACACAATTAAAAACAATTGTGTGTTAAAAAAGACATAAAAATTTGTAAAAAAAACAAACATTATTTATTATTATGTACTAGTTCTAGCCACCGTCTGTATGTTGCAGTCAGCAACAGTCTATCTGCCAAGCTTCTAATGATTGTATTTCTACAGTGTCGACTCTGGCCATGAATGATGCAATTCTTCTGCGTTGAATCCCGTTAAAAGAATCGACTCTAGCGTTCAGGAACATTTCTCAGGCACTGCAATACCATTTCAGACCCATCAGGTCCCTGTAGACGTTATTTGTAAGCCACACGAATGGAATGGTGTCATGCGATTTTTTCGTGTACTGTGTCCAGAGTTGACACGTGTAGAAGGTTTGGCAAAAGGATTTAAACAAACAAATTTTTACGTCAGAAGCTGCCTTAAAAAAATTTCTGGCGATCATGTTTCCAACCGTACAAAATGCTCTTCTTTGACGTTCCATGTCATTATCGTCCTTTAGAGTGGAGCTCACAATGTGGCCAAGGTACTTAAATGTTTCGACAATTTTCACAACCTGTCCATTGTCCATTTAGTTGAATATTTGTCCGGGATGTTTGTGGACTCTCCCCGACCTAAATTCCATCATTTCATTTTTTACGTTGTAGGTTAAGACGTGACTTCGTGCATACCTTTCACAAATATTAATAAGCCTTTGCAGACCTTTGATTGAGGGGCTGAACAGCATCATATCATCAGCGTAACTCAAGTTGTTGACATATCGACCATCAAACTTAAGTCCAACGGGGGTGCTGCTCAGCTCCACTATCAAATCGTTCACGTAAAGATTGAACAGGTCTGGAGAGGTAACCCCACCCTGCCGTACACCGCAGGTTAGCCGATATTCATCCGACAGTACTGAGTCCCATCTAACATTGCTGGTCTGGTTGCCATACCAAAATATGCAAACAGACCAACGGTCTCAGACGGAACCCCAGCTTTATGCAGTCTTCTCCCACAGCAGCTCATGATTTATTGTGTCAAACGCACGGCTCAAATCTAAAAAACACGCATAGACTGAAGTGTCATTTGCAGTGTATATTAACTACTTCTTTTAACGAGAATATTGCCATATCAGTGGATATGTGCGGGCGAAAGCCAAATTGACCGTCGACGATATTCATTGAGCCGATGTGGGAGTAGATTACCCTTTCAAGAACCTTGGCCACAATTGTTGCTAAGGCCAAAATAATACATACATAATATTATAGAGAAACACTCTGTTAGGCGCAGCGAAGTGCGCGCGTGTCCACTAGTATTTTATAATTGAGGTAGGTACATAATCGAATTATATAATGTATATTTAAGTTCTATAATATGTCAATTAATATATAATAATTTATTACAGAAAATACAATTGGATACTCCCGTGACATCAGCTTCGGAGATATGGTGTTGAGTGCAACGAATAGTGAGGGTTGCGATGTTATTTTAAGCTGCGTAAAGGGAAATTTAAAAGATGTAAGCTTTTTATAAATATAAAATTTATTGACGCTGGAAACACTCAGGCGTTAGTTTAACAAGAACTTTCACATGAGTGCCTACTTAGTACTATGAATCCACTAAATAGAAAAGACAGAGCGTGATATTTACTATGGTTTTCTTCCAGATAAATTTAAAATGTGCTTCCACATTTGGCATCTTTGACACAGCACAGATACAATACCAAGAGAAGTATGATTTTGGAATGTACTTCATGATGAGTCCGCGATCGTATATATTAGTAGATATTAATTCAGTGCTTGAATCGAAAGACACTGAGCAACTGAAAGTGAGTAAAAAAAAACTTGTTTATACTGTGGGTAACCAGAATTATTAAGTATAGAATAAGTAAGCAATTGAATTGACAATAAAATGTAATATCTCCACAGAGACTCCAGTTGATGTTAAGTGAGGGCATATCTCGCGGGGAGGTGCGTCCGCTGTCGCGCGTGTGTTACTGGGGGCGCGAGGCGACGCGTGCCTTCCGTCTGCTGGCGGCGAGTCGGCACCGCGGCCGCGTGCTGCTGCGGCTGGGAGACTCCGTGCACCCGACACACAACAGGTACACTTGTTGTTGAGTGAGGGCATATCTCGCGGGGAGGTGCGTCCGCTGTCGCGCGTGTGTTACTGGGGGCGCGAGGCGACGCGTGCCTTCCGTCTGCTGGCGGCGAGTCGGCACCGCGGCCGCGTGCTGCTGCGGCTGGGAGACTCCGTGCACCCGACACACAACAGGTACACTTGTTGTTGAGTGAGGGCATATCTCGCGGGGAGGTGCGTCCGCTGTCGCGCGTGTGTTACTGGGGGCGCGAGGCGACGCGTGCCTTCCGTCTGCTGGCGGCGAGTCGGCACCGCGGCCGCGTGCTGCTGCGGCTGGGAGACTCCGTGCACCCGACACACAACAGGTGCACTTGTTGTTGAGTGAGGGCATATCTCGCCCGGAGTTATTATGCTTAGCAGAAATATTAAGCTTAGCTCACAAATACAATTTGAAACTAGTATAATGCTCTACATGTTATTATCCGAGTATTGTTATGAGTTTAGATACTATGCATGTATTATGATTTTTATATTAGACTTTACTTTTGTTGCAAAAACCTGTTATTTTTTCTAGTTTTAATTGCACACCAGAAGGCAGTCATATCGTGATATGGGATGGAAGCTCTCTCGGTTTACAGTTCGCAAATAGATTGGTATCTTGTGGCGTAAGAAAGTTACATCTTCAATGTTCGAAGTCAATGGCGAACCATCGAATCAAATTAGGGTAAGTATTTCTCTAAAAGTTGGGTAAAACACACACATATTCATATGCTCAATTAACGTTTACCTATATAAGGATTTATGTCCTAAACAAAACTGAATCAAGTCTTTGATAAATACATCACACTAATATTATAAATCCGAAAGTTTGTGTGATATATATTTTAAATTAATAAAAGCTCTTTATTGATTTGAACAGGTTATGGCGGAAGCTGGGTGTCGATGTGCAAATACACGGCGGAGATCTATGTAACAGTGACGATATCAGTAAACTGTTGAAGGAGACGAGCGAGTGCGGCGCGGTCGAGGCTATATACGTGATAGCTGCAGATACAGACAGGAGCGACAGCGAGGCGGCGCGAGTGATCGACCTACTAGATACTGCTTCAAGGAGACTGTGTCCACTCTTACGGTAAGAGATATTATTAATGTAGCTCTTAAACACTGGCCTTTTTATAGGACAACACGGAGACAAAAAGACCAACATATAGAAGCCCTTTTGAGCTTTGAATTTAAATGTAATTATGACACTTATCGAGTCTGTCTGTAGTGTAGTCCATCTATAGAAATGGGCTCAAAGGCAGTCTCCGTCAAGTGACAGGACTATTGCTAATTAATGGAAATTATTTTATTTTATTTTATTTTATTGGAAAACAAACAGCATAATACATTAGGTATAAAACAGGAGAATAAAATTCCGTAGCCTAATTAGTTTTCACTATTTGCAATACTAATACATCAGAAAGTAATAATAATATAAAACCAAGAGTAAATGTTTACATGCTAATGACGAATATACGAGTAGTTTGAATACAAGTCTAAATACAATTCGAAATTCATACGAAGATAATATAACAATATAATAATTGTTATAATGCAAACAAAATCAAAATCAAAGCCCTAATACATGATAAGATGCATTATATATTGATTAATAATTTACTGGACTAAAGGAGAGCTTAAATGAAAAATGCGTTATTAATTATGATTTTAAAACTGTTTCGTTTCATCATAAAGAGATCAGCACCATCAGAATATTTATCATTAAAAAGATGTTTTGTACGGATGAAAAATGAATTTTGACGATAATTGGTTGAAATAGAAGGAGAGTATAATTTTAAGTAGTTTCTACGCGAGACAGGCCTATAGGGTAGGTACAGACAAATATATTTCAGACAAAAGTAAGGGGGAATCAATTACGTTAATAACAATATTATGGAAGAGGGTTAAATCTGCGGCTTCTCTTCTGAGAGTTAGAGGCAAAATATGGTGTCGTTTACAACTGGCGTCATAGTCTGGACATTTAGTTTTAAATTTGAAGTTAATGAAACGTAGAAACTTCTTTTGGGGCTTTTCCAACATATTGATGTATTTGTCGTATCTTGGATTAAAAACTTGCGAAGCGTATTCCAGGTGAATGCGTACCAGGGAGCAATAGAGGATTTTTAGAGTCTTCATAAGTTGGAAATCTTTAGTGATTCGGAGAAGAATTAATTAAACAAGGCTTGGTATGGATGTGCATTCTAAATGGATGGTAAATAAAGTTATTGCTAGAGACTACGGCACCTGCCACTTTCATCCCATTAGGAAATATTCAGGGGCAATATTAAAACACCAGCAACCTCGTAGGACTAGGCAGTAGTAGGGATTGATTGATTCTAGCTCACTAGCTCCACTGAGTGAGCTAGAATCAATCAATCCCTACTACTACAATGAGTGAGCTAGAATCAATCTGTGGGTCTCCTGTTTGGTCAATTTTTGGGGAGCGCCGCCTAAAAAAAAAAAAAAAAAAAAAAAAGTTTGGTATCAAAATGGGGGTTTTGGCATATGCCTGATCGATTGCGCTCATCCGTTTTAACGTATCTAGCTTAGATGCAAAGATAGGTCAATCGATTACAAACCCATTTACCTCGTAATTAGCGGTTCAATTGTCCTTAATTAGGGGTTGCGATTAGTAATTACTTAATGAGCCATTCTTTTAAATGGGTACTTCATAATGTGAACTTACTATTTAAGAAACTTATAAATAAAAAGATGCAAGTTGTGTTGTACTTATATTTATTAATATTAAACTTATCCTAAGATTACATAAAAATATCTTAACTACTATAGTCTACGATTACATTACGGTTTTTATCTATTTCAATTACATTATCGAACTCGGCATATACAATACAATTGCTAATCTATATTTAAATGATAATTATTATACTATTGTCTTATACTATAATGACCCCATGCTAGCGTATTTACTGAATTTGATAAAATGAAACGTTTTGTGTCATTATATGACAAACATCTTTTATTAATTTTTTGAGTAAAAATAACATGCTTTATCGATTTAAATCTGTACATATTTGAAAATTTAATATTTTTATTGAATAGACAATCCTTATAGTTGTCTATGCTAAGTTTTTTGGTAACACATTTATTAACGCCTTTAGCTTTTGTAATGATTTTATTTTCTACTTTCATTGCGTACATTTTTGATCTTAAACCTACAAACTCAGTGAATATTTGAATAGCCCTAACTTTTTTTTATTTACAAGCGGAAAATTAAATACGTTGTCTAAGGAATAATCAGAAGTATCAAAATATTTATGAATGTCGTGATAAATATCTTTATAAAAATCGTACGTGTTAATATGGTAAACCAAACTATCAGTATCTGTATATAGCAGTTTCAAGTTGGTATCAAATTTCTTTTTCATATAATTGTAATGAAAGTCGTACATAAGAGTTTTTGAGATATCTAAAACACAAAATCCTAAGTAAATGGGTTTATTATACAATAATTTTGTCTTATTTTATTGTACAGCTACTAAACTTTCAGAAAATATTGAGAGGCTATGAAATTCCGGCCTAGCTATTAAACTTTGAGCCCCTTGTACTTTACCCCGATTCTCCCAGTGAGTAGTTAATTTGACATTTACGCGTTTGTCTATATTTTCCATTGTTTTACCAAATATTGCATTATTCATAAGTTTATAAAAATCTTTTTCAAAATCCGATTTGGCGTTTGTTCTCAAATTTGTATTTAACTCTATGTATTTGTTTAACCATGGGCTTTGGTTGAATTTTAGAATTCTATGTATCTTTTGTAATTTCATCCCTAAGTCAATACATTGCTTTAAATTTCTATAGTGTATGATATATTTTGTTTTGTTATTTAAATTTGGAACCAATCTATAATCTTTTGTATTTCCTACACAAATATTTTCCGGGCAAAGAGGGAAATCAGAGTGACAATCATGTAGATCATTAGGGTATTCTAAATCCACTTCCAAGATATAACCAATATCAGAATTGTTATCTACATGATTGTCACTCTGATTTCCCTCTTTGCCCGGAAAATATTTGTGTAGGAAATACAAAAGATTATAGATTGGTTCCAAATTTAAATAACAAAACAAAATATATCATACACTATAGAAATTTAAAGCAATGTATTGACTTAGGGATGAAATTACAAAAGATACATAGAATTCTAAAATTCAACCAAAGCCCATGGTTAAACAAATACATAGAGTTAAATACAAATTTGAGAACAAACGCCAAATCGGATTTTGAAAAAGATTTTTATAAACTTATGAATAATGCAATATTTGGTAAAACAATGGAAAATATAGACAAACGCGTAAATGTCAAATTAACTACTCACTGGGAGAATCGGGGTAAAGTACAAGGGGCTCAAAGTTTAATAGCTAGGCCGGAATTTCATAGCCTCTCAATATTTTCTGAAAGTTTAGTAGCTGTACAATAAAATAAGACAAAATTATTGTATAATAAACCCATTTACTTAGGATTTTGTGTTTTAGATATCTCAAAAACTCTTATGTACGACTTTCATTACAATTATATGAAAAAGAAATTTGATACCAACTTGAAACTGCTATATACAGATACTGATAGTTTGGTTTACCATATTAACACGTACGATTTTTATAAAGATATTTATCACGACATTCATAAATATTTTGATACTTCTGATTATTCCTTAGACAACGTATTTAATTTTCCGCTTGTAAATAAAAAAAAGTTAGGGCTATTCAAATATTCACTGAGTTTGTAGGTTTAAGATCAAAAATGTACGCAATGAAAGTAGAAAATAAAATCATTACAAAAGCTAAAGGCGTTAATAAATGTGTTACCAAAAAACTTAGCATAGACAACTATAAGGATTGTCTATTCAATAAAAATATTAAATTTTCAAATATGTACAGATTTAAATCGATAAAGCATGTTATTTTTACTCAAAAAATTAATAAAAGATGTTTGTCATATAATGACACAAAACGTTTCATTTTATCAAATTCAGTAAATACGCTAGCATGGGGTCATTATAGTATAAGACAATAGTATAATAATTATCATTTAAATATAGATTAGCAATTGTATTGTATATGCCGAGTTCGATAATGTAATTGAAATAGATAAAAACCGTAATGTAATCGTAGACTATAGTAGTTAAGATATTTTTATGTAATCTTAGGATAAGTTTAATATTAATAAATATAAGTACAACACAACTTGCATCTTTTTATTTATAAGTTTCTTAAATAGTAAGTTCACATTATGAAGTACCCATTTAAAAGAATGGCTCATTAAGTAATTACTAATCGCAACCCCTAATTAAGGACAATTGAACCGCTAATTACGAGGTAAATGGGTTTGTAATCGATTGACCTATCTTTGCATCTAAGCTAGATACGTTAAAACGGATGAGCGCAATCGATCAGGCATATGCCAAAACCCCCATTTTGATACCAAACTTTTTTTTTTTTTTTTTTTTTTTTTAGGCGGCGCTCCCCAAAAATTGACCAAACAGGAGACCCACAGATTGATTCTAGCTCACTCATTGTAGTAGTAGGGATTGATTGATTCTAGCTCACTCAGTGGAGCTAGTGAGCTAGAATCAATCAATCCCTACTACTCTAGGCAGCTTTTTTTTTACAAACATTTTGTTCACACCTAACTTTAACCGACTGCGGTCGGCTACACCTAGGTTTAACCGGCTAATCCTAGGTGTTGCCTCACTTCGGACTTTAGCCGTAACATATATAAATAAGAAGCGAGTATAATAGAGATTTATTTCAGATACTTTTGTGTGATCTCAGTTGATTGTAACCTTGGTCAAAAGACTTGTATTTCTCGGTCTAAGAATGGTTATGCAGCAACAGCGTTGACTTTGCCTGCTTATGAAAACGTGAGTATTGAATAATTTGGTATCTCTTATATTTATTGTAGTTTAGTATATTGTTATATTGTCTATGATTAGTATGCACTATAATATATTCATACAATATTCCCCAATAATATTTTAGAGTGATGGAGACATGAATAATTCAAGCAATAAATCATCTTGGATCCGTGGTGCATTAGATGTTATTACACAAGCTCTAGCCAGTGGGGTTTCTGATCAGATTGCTCGACTACTGCCGCCTCAGAAACCATCTCTTCTCTCGCTGATAGCTGCTACTAGCGGTGGTATTATCATATTACTAGCTGTGCCCAGCGGTTTGACCCGCTGTAGCCTATGTGTTAACCAGTACTCTCGCAACGCCATTAACAGACAAAAAATGGCGTCACATCGCTAAATCCATCGGGAAAAGCATCAGAGCAACCACGACCACTCTGACAAGAGTGTACGACTAAAAAGAAGATAGCCTATGTGTTATTCCAGGGTCTAAGCTATCTCTATACCAAATTTCAGCTCAATCTGTCCACCCGTTTAGGCGTGAAGAAGTAACAAACATACATACTCATACACTCACTCACAAACTTGCGCATTTATGCGAGTAATTTTAGGGTGATACTCAGACATCACGTATTCAAGTTGTTTGGTATGGTCCATACATCATGAGGTCGTGTCACGTACGTAACATTAGGATTTGACCAGACCATCGCGTAGCTCGTCTCCAGTCTCCACCCCAAGCGTTACATCTCAGCATTTTTATTAATTCATAAAGCAAAAATGTTATCTTACTATAATACTATTATTATAAATGCGAAAGTTCGTAAGAATGTATGGATGTCTGGATGTATGTTTGTTACTCTTTCACGCCTAAACGGGTAAAACGATTGAGCTGAAATTGGGTATAGGGATAGCTCAGATCCTAGAATAACACATAGGCTACTGTACATCGGATAAACCGCTGAGCGCAACTAGTATCTAAATATATAAAAGGAAAGAGTGACTGATTGACTGACTGACTGATTTATCAACGCACAACCTAAACCGCTGCACGGATTGGGTTGAAATTTTAAACACAGATAGGTTTTATGACGTAGACTTCCGCTAAGAAAGAATTTTGGCATGCGGGCAAAGCCGCGAGCATAAGCTAGTCTAATATATTTTGATATAACTGATGGACTAAATACATCAATTCGCACTCCCATATCAATACAGCACCAACCTACGAATAAATAAGCACCAACTCAAAAAAATATTTTTTTATAATTTCATACTTAACCAGTATAAATAAAATTGCAATTGCTGTAAAAATACTTTTTGAGTTGACCCTGTATTGTACTAGGTGTGCGAATTTATAATTTTTAACCTTGTCGACATCCCAGTCTCTGCTTTTAGTCCCTAATCTTTTTTTTTACTTATAGACAACAGCGCAGGTGATTTTATTTTACGAGACATAGCAAAACCAGACACATTGCCATTGATCAAATATTATCTAAATGACAACTACCAAATCTCATACGACGACGAGGAATTACTAAATCTTACAAAAGAAAAGTAAGTATCAAGTTAAAAAAACTTTTTTGAAGACAAGCTATTATTACATATTAATACATAAAGAACTAAGAAGTGAATTAAATTAAAAATTTAAAAAACCCCCAATGCAACTCTTTAAAAATATGTAATTCGCGATTTTGTGGTGGCGGCCATCTTGGATTTTAAATTTGTTATAGTGCGTTGTATTTTACTAGTCACACCTTTTCATTTGATACCCATATTGATGGGGTCGTAGAAGAAAAAAGTTATCCGCCATTTTGTAGCGGCGGCCATCTTGGACCGATTTTCACCAAACATGGCTAAGAACACTCTCGACTCAAAAATTCGTTCATCCGTTCGGGAGCTACGATGCCACAGACAGACAGACACACACACACACACAGACAGACAGACAGACACGTCAAACATAACATCCCGTCGTTTTTGCGTCGGGGGTTAAAAACTCGTCTAGACGGATCAAATAAGTCCAAACCCGATGGAGTTGTGTCGTCTAACTCCCGAGTTCCTATGGTCACCTTCCAGTTCCATCATCAGATCAGCTCCAGGTCATTATAGTTTTGTATTGTCATCCGATTTACACACGCATGCAAAATTTCAACTCAATCGGTAAAGTTATCGCCGGAAGTGGATCAAATTTAACTTGCAAGATTTCATTAAATTAAAGGTATTAAATTAATACTAGTGACAAGGAGAGCTGGTTTATGCTAGACAAATTATTCCATTCAGATAAAGTGTTTGTACACTGATGTTTCCATTTCGTTACGAGTACCTATATAGAAGTTTTGTTTAATTTTCAGAATTATAGATATAGAGAAGAGCGCAACAGAATGCAATTTAGATGATGACGAAGTAAAGGGACTGGGAACATTTTTCTCACAAGTACCACGACTTGACGAACTTTATGTAAACACAGATTATATGCCCATGAATACATTAATATATGAAGTCAAAACAGTAAGTTATTCCGAGAAACTATATAAACCGATATTGCTGTAGGTAAAGAGCATAAAAATTACGTTAGTAGTTTTTCATGTAGACTGGGTGTAAAATTCTATATCTCTAACTTTAGATGGATGATGCAATAGATATCACCAAGACCTACCTGTTTATAATCCCTGGTCTGGAGGGGCACTACGCTCGGTTCCGCACGCTGTGTGAGCACCTCAAGCTGCCAGCATTCGTGCTGCAGCCGGGGCTGGACCGACCGCAGGAGACTGTCACCGAACTGGCGCACCGGTATGCCGAGGTATGGATTAAATATTATTATACAATTAAACATTTTATCATAATATTATTCCTTAAATAAAAATATGCATAGGTAATGTTATTAATGTATTTTTGTAGATTTTACTGGAAAAATTCAAACTAAAGAAAAACTTCTACCTGCTGGCTTACGAGTGCGGTATATTTGTGGCGCTGGAATTGACGGCCATTCTGGAAGATAATGGTAATAATCGTCATGTTATAACGCGGGTATGTTATACCTACCTCAAACAGTACTATTCATTGGAACTTTTCGATTTCCACAGGTCTAACGGGAACACTATATTGCATCGGAGACGGCCCCGATGAGATGAAAGCGACGCTAGAACGAGAGCTGAGCGAGTTCAGCAGCGAAGAGATGTTACAGAGCGGGGTAGTGCGGCACATGTTCTCGCTGATGTGGTCGGGAGCGGCAGCGGCCGCGTCCACGGAACATCGCCTCTCGTGGTCGGAGAGAGTAGAGGCATGTGTGCGCGCGTCGGTCGGCCGCGTGTCACACTCGGCGCAGTACATACGCGCGGTCGTGGAGGCGGCGTACGCTCGCATCAGCACGGTGCGGCGCTACAGCGCGGCGGCGCGCACGCTGCGCTCGCGGCTCGTGGTGCTGCGCCCGGCGGCGAGCGCAGAGGAGCGCTGCTCGCTGCAGCGCTACTCGCGCCGCCCGCTCGAGCGCACCCGCCTGCGCGCTCCCCTGCACCGAGCGCACACCGACCTCTCCGCGCCCGCCATCATCAACTCATATCTTGATGACGACATATTGGAAATATACAAAAATAGTAATTTATGTGGTACTTACACATTTTAAGCACAACATACATTACTGCTGCCGTACTTATGTGATGAGTGTCTTTTTGAGTAGCACCGCTGAAGGCCCGAAAGTTTAAAGCCGCGCCCAGTGCCATCAGCATTGATAGCCAAGCCATGTAAAGCGCAGCCGGCAAGGGCTGCAATATCGCCTGAGAATAAAGCTACGCTTGGGGTCGCCTTAGCGCAACCATTGGGACATTCATTACAAATCATGGCTCGTATTATAGTGCTAACCAAAACATACTACACAAAACACAAACACCCGCTGCAGAAGCCGGAAAGAAAAATCTTTTAACGATGAAGCTTGGCTGATGTCCAACATTTATTTTGACATATACTTAACATGGCCTTACATTATCATTTTTGTCAACGTAAATAATAATAATTATGGGATTTTTAAGTATGGTGACTCTTTGGTGATGGATTCAAGCCAGCAGAGGGCAAAGTATTCAGGTTGATGTTCAGGACTTCTGTTAATTTGAAAGTTGCACATCGAGTCTTTGATGCAACCACAAGATGTAGCGCAGCAGTTTTCTTATCTTTTAGCGCAACCACTTCTAATCCATAACATACACGAGTATGTTCCTACATATTTCTTACCTCCGCGCTCCACTTCGTGCACAAGTGCGTGCATTGACAAATTCTCATTCAAAAAAATGCTTATCACATTTTGTATTGTTTGAGAGTTCGAGAATTTATTCGTTGATTGAGTCTAAAGTGAAGCTGGCCCTCTAACTACCTATATAATATTGATACTGTACTTAGAAACATTGTTACTTACCAACTAAATATGTGACAAAAAATGTTTTATTTCATAATGAAACTGTAATAATAGTCGCTCATAATGCTACTTCCCTGCTTGGCATCATAGGAACTCGAAAAGGCACTCCAGACTTGGATTTGATTTTATAATAAGCAATGACATAAAAACATAAAGTTAATGATGACAGGTTACTTAATAAAAATAAATAAGATAAGTATTGAAGATGCTCTTCTTCTTCCTGCCCTTATCCCACACTAGGTAGGGTCGGCACAACACGTCCACAACAACAACACGACAACAACATCCACTCCCCTAGCACGCATATCCTCTAAGTAGAAGAGAGAGTGAGGGAGTGAGGGAGGGAGTGGGGGGGGGGAGTAAGTGAAGTATTGAAGATGCTATACTTCTTTAATATTACAGGTAATGTTGAAATTAAATATAACAATAGGTAGGTATTTTTATGTGACACTACATAATATTATTATAGTCCGGTAAAGGATGGGATTGTGAAAAATATAATGTTATGTTTTTATTTAAAAAGTGTTTTATTTATAAACATGTCGGGACAGGATAGCGGGCACGTAGCGTAGTAACCTATATGTGTCACTGTCACCATATTGTCGCTCATTCTGGAGCCCCTCAGGCATGGTTTACAGCGTGGATATAACGGGCGAGGAGAATAAGACATCACACCACAATAATATGATCACATTTATTTCACTTGCAGACAATTACATTACAATGTGATTAGGGATGATATTACACTACTCAGTATTACACAATATTAACGGGGACCGAGTGTTCCGCAAAGCTACGAACGCTTCGATAACTAATTCGATACCCAAACCGTATAGTGACCGTCCCAGTCGCCCGTCAAAGGTAAAGTGTCCGTCCCGGTCGCCGGCCAAACGTAAAGTGAGTCTCCGTCGTCTACACAGCTCAATATAATACCTCACGCCCGTCCGCCCTACCGCTCGCTCACAACAGCGCCCCTAGCGGACGACCGTGCAACTACTCGACTCTCATTGGCTAACGTCACTTCCCGTCACTCCCATTACATGTCTACCAATCACGAAACGATGTTAGCCTGCGTTACACAAGAAACAGTGCCACTTCCGTTTCTGGTCCCCCGAATTTAACTATGTGGCAACTAAACTTAATAGCTATAATCTAAGCTGCCGATAAACATATTATCATTGCGTTGTATACCTACCCTAAAATAAATTAAAGACGCACAAAAGTGACTGTGTTGCGTAGGATTCTCATATTATTTATTAATGTTTCAATCAATCAATCAATCAATCAAATCGTTTATTTGCCAGGATTACATGTTTTAGTACAGTTCTTAATAAAATTACCTTAAATCTATGTTACAATGTAACCCGTCTGCGAGCAGACGTGCAAATTATTTGGCAAGTATTTGTTAATTAATTATTAAATGTGGAAATTATATGTCAATTAAATTATGTTTATTGTTTATAATGTCAATTAAAATAAAATATTAATAGATACACAATAACAAATAAAATTACTAAATTAATACACCACTAAATTCATTAAATTCCTTTACACTATAAAAACAATTTTTTAAATGTTGTTTAATAGGTAAACTAGCAATTACTTGCTGGAGTTCCATTCCGATCAACTGAACCGATCAACTGATTGGTCAGAATGGAACTCGATTAATGAATTTGTTCCGATCGGACCAACCAGTTGATCGGATATTATTTTATTTATAACAAATGTTCCATTCGGACTAACTGAAATTATTATTATTTAAAACGGATCAACTATATTCTTTCTCAACTAAACAACTATTTAGTTGATCTATTAGAGATATAAAATAATGATTTAAAATAAAAGCTCAAAATAGCTATCTACTTCTGCATAAAGATGCGGTCAAATTTTTTTTTTTTTTATGTTATGAAGTAGAAAACGAGCAAGACGCTCTCCTGATGTTAAGAGATAACGGCTGCCCATAATCAGTACAGTGTTACCTAGGATTTCACAATGATGTGAAATTCTAGGAGCACTGTACCAACGCTTCTTACTCAAGAGTCATAAGATGTTAAGACTCTTTAGCCCAGTAATTTCACTAGCTACATACATCTGTTATATTCTTCTTCTTCTAAGTCGTACACTCTTGTCAGAGTGGTCGTGCTTGCTCTGATGCGCAGTCTTCGGCTCCAGCTAAATCGGTTTCGTGCTTATTAATTTCCTTCACTAACTTTCAGGGATTATAATAGATATTTATTGTACTTCCCGGTAACTATTTATTATAATGTACAGCTGAATTATTTCAGCAGTTTATGATTTCCCTACAAACTTCCACTCCCCCTTTCTCCTCTTATAGATTGTTTTCTTGGATTGAAACTACTCTGCGTCCATTCATAAGACTCAAATTCTGTACTAAATAACAGTTACAGCTAAATCGTTTCAGCAGTTACTAATTTCCAATACAAATTCCGAACTCCTGTTTTTCCCACTCAGAGCTGATTTCTGGGATAAAACTATGACTCCTGAACATTCCATGACGTATTTGATGACTCGATATTCATCTACATATAAAATTTCAGCTAAATAGGAGCAGCGGTTACTGATTTCTCATAATATATACTTGAACTCCCCTCTCCCTTTCCACTCCCTTAAAGGTGAATTTGAGATGAAACCTATTTTGTGTCCTTTTCGGATACTCAAAATACGTCTATAGCAAATTTTAGCTCAAGAAGGTTAACGGTTACTGATTTCCCACACAAACTCTGGGCCCCGCTTTTTCCCTTAGAGGCGGATTTCTGGGATACAAAATATCTCACATCATTTCTCATTACTCAAGCTACATTTATACCAAATTTCTGTGAAATAAGAGCGACGGTTACGGATTCCCTTACAAACTGTCCCCCCCCCTTTTCCCCCTTAAGGGCTAATTTTTGGGATGAAAACTATCTTATGTTCTTCTTTTTCAAGGTATCTCTATACCAAATTGTTAATATTAGAGTCAGCGGTTACTGATTTCCTACTTCAACTTCTTCCTCCCTATTCCTCCCCTTACAGGTTGATTTATGAGATAAAAACTATCCCATAAGATTTTTTTAGGACTCGATCTACCTTACTATCTATATATATATATATATATATATATATATATATATAGGTTGGTGATGAAGTCGTGATGGTCGTCGTTCAAAATAATTTTTAAAATGGTCAATCAGACCACCCTAGCCGTTCCCGGGTGAAAAGGTGCCCATTGCCCATATCACTAGTTGCGTTCATGCGTTGTATGTGTAGTGATGAATATTCTTTGCTCTGACCCAGAGGTTTAGTACAATATTTATAATAAATGTTTAAGCTTCAGTGTCTCAGCTTCCCATGGTCCCTACGGTTACATTCCAGTGGATTCTATGCTATAAAAAGTTCAAAAGTTGTGGAGAGTAGAAGGGGATAAACAATGAGTTATTTGGGGATAAACCACCGATTTTTTATTATAATAATATTGACTTGATTAAATGACAGATCATGATTATAAGTGAAACAGGTCAAAGGTTATAAAATATTTTAATTCAATTCAATTGTTTGGAAACATATCCTAAAAATAATAATCATAATAATGAGTAGTAATAACATCGATTTGACAGACACAGTACTCTAACCCTAAGTTAGGTTTCTATTGTAAAGACCAAACGATTGATATTATATAGGTAAGTTACAAACATATTATTATGTGTTTAACATAATATTCAGATAAGAAATAGAAACCGGGACCTTTGGCTACTAAGATAGAACCACTACCAACTGAGCCTACCGACCGACTGTTACACAATTTAAAAAAAAAAGTAAATCAATTAAATACAACTGCGGTAGGAACATAAATTGCTATTTAAGTATATTTCCAAGACATCGTTATCAAGATAGGAGTTGATAATGGCGGGCACTCTCAGGTCAGTGGCGGCATGTGCTAGCGGCAGGTTGAGGTCTCGGATGATGAGAGGGCCGCGCGAGTAGTGCTGCAGCGAGCAATGGGTGAGATTACGTGAGGGACCAGTGCGAAGTAAGACAAGCTTCGAGCGTAGCGCGTGCGCTGTGGCTTTGTACCGGCGCGCGGTGAGGATTCGCGCGTGCGCAACTTGCAACAACAAGCGCGCGTACTGGGCTGTTTGCGGCACGCGACCGAGAAGTGCGCGGGCGCACGCGTCCCAATCGCTAGCTCCCACCACCTCCTCCGGAACCTCTGCGCCTCCACACATCAACGAGTACATGTGCTTAATCACACCCGACTGCAGTTCCTCGTCCGTCTTGAACTCGCTCAGTTCTTCTTCCAGCGTCGCTTTCATCTCTTCGGGCCCGTCACCGATGCAATAAATGGTCCCTTGTAAACCTGAAATATATGAGAAGCATCAACGTAGCCAGCCATGGACTCAGGGTGGGACAGAAGTTTAAATAAATGTGTAACTAGAAAACTAAATATTTAGAATTCTTATAAAAGCGCGAACAGCTTGCTGTGAGCGCCGTGAATATTATATCCTGACAATGAAGTAAGTATTAAGTATCTATGTGCGGTCGGCTTATTTCGAGCGCCAAGAAAATTAGAAGAAGTACCTTTTCGGTCAGAGCTGTACTGTTATGTAACATAGGGAACTCAATAGGGAACCAAATAAAGAATCGAAATTGTCACTCACAGAAAAATATAGGTATAATATATAATGTTTACCGTTATTTTCAAGAATATGCGCTAACTCCAGCGCTACGAATATGCCGCACTCATAAGCTGCTAAGTAGAAACGATCCTTCAATTTGAACTTATCCAGTAGAATCTGCACGAAAAAGATCTTGTTTACTACACATACATACGTACAACACTGATGTATCTATAGCCCAAACTGCTGAACGGATTAGCTTGAAAAGAACACAGGCAGATTTTATGATGTAGACTTTTCTTAATTTTCCACTAGGAAAGGATTTCTATACGAGATGTAAAGCCGCGAGCAAAGAAAAAGGATAATACATACATACATAATATATAATCACGCCTGGTTCCCGACGGGGTAGGCAGAGACGATTTCCCTAAACTTAGTACGATCCTGAATCCTGACACAGCTCTTTCGCTTCCTCAACTTTGTCATTCTAAGGAAAGGCCTGGTCAAGAGTACCAAGAATCGGCGGGTGTGTATGAACAATGTACCGTGTGTGTGTGGTGTGTGTGAATGTGTGTGTGTGTGTGTAGGATAATTAACTAATATTATATCAACCTTCCACAATACCTTAGCATACCGGTGCGCCAGTTCGGTGACAGTCTCCTGCGGTCGGTCCAGCCCCGGCTGCAGCACGAATGCTGGCAGCTTGAGGTGCTCACACAGCGTGCGGAACCGAGCGTAGTGCCCCTCCAGACCAGGGATTATAAATAGATATGTTTTAGACATGTCTATATCATCCTCCATCTATGAATAAGGTTTTTATTTAATAAAGGCAATTTGTTACTAAATAAATGTAGGTACCTAATTTCATGGCATAATATTATAAGTAAATAAAGATGTTGCCACTATAAACTACCAGGTCCTCGGAACTCAATCAACTATGTAAACGTTACAAAACGTTTGGTTCTTCGCCGGAGGCAGCTCAACAAGTGTACGTCAAGTTTAACTCACGCTGTTTTTCCTCTAGTCGTAATTGCAGTAATTCCACGGTCAAATCGTGTGACAAATAAACAAACTATTAATCAAAATATTTATTTTTATATCTCACCGATTGTACTTTATGTACAAGTGTATCTAGGGGTATGTAATCTGCAGTTGCCTCAATTTCATCACTTATCACGTGAGATATGAATGCACTCAACCCCAATCTTTTGGATATATCCACATTATGTTCTACGGAATTCCTTTCTATTTCCAATATGCTGAAAGCAAAAAAACGTATCTTTTTAACATTAAGAATATTATTTATAGTAGATAAGGTTTGAACTTTGAATGCAGGGCTACAAGCATCATAAATCATAGCTGCATTAAAATTCAAGGGAGTCATATAGGAAACTTAAAAGTGGCGTAAAAGATAATGAAAATAAAGCTTACCGTTTCTTAGTAAGTTTTAACACATCCTCATCGTTAAATGATATTTGATAAACATCGTTTAAAAATGACTTGATAAATGGCAATGATTCTTCTAATTTTAGATCCTTCAATAAATAATCACAGCTAACGTTATCTGAAACAGTGTTATTAATATTAATGAACGTTTGTATATTCTATAGACTTAATTTATTTTTGTCAAACTTTCCAAAAGTATGAATATTATATGAATTTATATATAATGCATAATAATAAGTATATTCATACTTAATTTACTGTTTAACTTTATTCGTATATTTTAACAATTTCACAGAATACGAAAAAGCACTAAGCTACGTACAAGTAGATTGACAGAAAACGAATTAGAAGAGTATATTAATTTTACTTATGGTAAAAATTTAATTTTCATACCAGCAAAAGCTGTTATCAGTGTATCGAGAGAAGGTTTCTGAGGCGGCAGTGGTCGAGCAACCTGCACAGGAACCCCACTGGCTAGAGCTCGTTCAATAGCATCTACAGCACCACGGATCCAAGAATTGTCACTTAATAAATAATCAGGATCCTGCAATTTTTATGATAAATTTGATAAAACAATAGTTTTCCAAAAATTATACGATTTAACATTACATAAAAACATTACATTGAATTTTTGAATTTCTTTATTTAATAAATCATCTAAAGCTAATACAAGCCAGCGCTTAATAACTAGATTGTATCAATTTACATTATGATGGCTGATGAGGGGTCGGATAGTTCATACCATCCGCATGTGTCCTGCTATCCATTCTACGTGGCCTTTGACTGCTGGTCAAAGGCCACGTAGAATGGATAGCAGAATATGGAAGCATAATGTGTGTGGCCAAGGCATCCTCAAAACAGATAGCGTGATGATATGGACACACACCAGGCGGACTGGCAAAAGGGCGGCGCTTGATTGAGATATGTAGAGACTTGGGAGAGGCTTTTGCCCAGAAGTATCACAGCACAGGCTAAATATAATATATGATTTTCGAATAAGAGTAAACTCACATCTGTAGACGCAGGTATGCTCAGTGCTGTTACTGGATAACCATTCATAGATCTCGAATAACATGTATTTTCTCCGACGTTACAATCAATGGAAATAACAGCAAAGTATCTAAAAATAAATTTCAGGTTACATTGATGGTCTTATTAAAGAAATATGTAGATATAATGAATTATATAACATTATTGTTTTTCATTTATGACAATTTAGTACCTTAAAAGCGGACACAGCTTCCTTGAAACAGTATCTAGTAGGTCGATCACTCGCGCCGCCTCGCTGCCGCTCCTGTCTGTGTCTGCTGCTATCACGTATATAGCCTCGACCGCGCCGCACTCGCTCGACTCCTTCAACAGTTTACTGATATCGTCGCTGTTACATAGATCTCCGCCGTGTATTTGCACATCGACACCCAGCTTTTGCCATAACCTGTTCAAATCGATATTGAGTGCTTATTTATTTGATTTGTTTTGATTAATAACCTAATCAACAAAACTTACCCCAATTTGATTAGATGATCCGCTGTCGGCTTCGAACATTGAAGACGTAACTTCCTGACTCCACAAGATACCAATTTATTTGCGAACTGTAAACCGAGAGAACTTCCATCCCATATAATGATATGACTGCCTTCTGGTGTGCAATTAAAACTGGAAAACAATAACAGGCCTTTGTAACCACAGTAGTCATATAAAAATCATAATACTGTCATAGTGCTCGTAAAAACATAATTGCCTCGCGCCCCCTGTAACACACGCGCGACAGCGGACACACCTCCCCGCGAGATATGCCCTCACTCAACAACAAGTGTACCTGTTGTGTGTCGGGTGCACGGAGTCTCCCAGCCGCAGCAGCACGCGGCCGCGGTGCCGACTCGCCGCCAGCAGACGGAAGGCACGCGTCGCCTCGCGCCCCCAGTAAAACACGCGCGACAGCGGACGCACCTCCCCGCGAGATATGCCCTCACTCAACAACAAGTGTACCTGTTGTGTGTCGGGTGCACGGAGTCTCCCAGCCGCAGCAGCACGCGGCCGCGGTGCCGACTCGCCGCCAGCAGACGGAAGGCACGCGTCGCCTCGCGCCCCCAGTAAAACACGCGCGACAGCGGACGCACCTCCCCGCGAGATATGCCCTCACTCAACAACAAGTGTACCTGTTGTGTGTCGGGTGCACGGAGTCTCCCAGCCGCAGCAGCACGCGGCCGCGGTGCCGACTCGCCGCCAGCAGACGGAAGGCACGCGTCGCCTCGCGCCCCCAGTAACACACGCGCGACAGCGGACGCACCTCCCCTCGAGATATGCCCTCACTTAACAGCAACTGGAGTCTCTGCGCAGATATTACTCGTATAATGTCATTTTATAATACGATATTCGACTCAAAATTAAATTACGCGAAACACTAGTAGCAAAGTATGTTTACTCACTCTTAGTAGCGCACTGTCATCTGACTTAAGTACTGAATCAAAATCGACTAGTACATAAGACCTTGCACCATTCATGTTGTTCATGCCATATTTATATTTTTCTCGATACTGTAACTGCGCCGTATCCAACATAAGACCAAATTGGGAAACACAATTTAAAGACATCTGAAATCAAAAACTTAATAATAAATTTTTTGTTAATCTATCGGAGAAGCTTCATAAAATGTTTTTACTAAAACTGTCTTCTTATAAAAATATTGGTTTTTCTGCTTTTTAACCCCCGACGCAAAAACGACGGGGTGTTATAAGTTTGACGTGTCTGTCTGTCTGTCTGTCTGTCTGTCTGTCTGTCTGTCTGTCTGTCTGTCTGTCTGTCTGTCTGTCTGTGTGTGTGTGTATGTGTCTGTCTGTGGCATCGTAGCGCCCAAACGGATGAACGGATTTTGATTTAGTTTTTTTTGTTTGAAAGTAGAGTTAGTCGAGAGTGTTCTTAGCCATGTTTGGTGAAAATCGGTCCAAGATGGCCGCCGCTACAAAATGGCGGATTACTTTTTTCTTCCACGACCCCCTCAATATGGGTATCAAATGAAAGGGCTTAACGAGTACAATACAGTCCACTATATAAAATTTAAAATCCAAGATGGCCGCCATCAAAAAATGGTGAATTACGTATTGCGTTGGGGGTTTTTTTAAATTTTTAATTTAATTCACTTGTTTTTATATTGCACACTATTAAAATGTTATGTAAGTCCATTACAACATGACTAACTCACATTTTTTAAAGGTCCTCTTCCAGAGCTTAATACGATGTCACAGCCTTTACTCTTCGTTGCATTTAAAATCAAATCTCCGAAACTGGTGTCTCGGGAGTGTCCTATTGAGGTTTCTGTAATGGAGGAATATCTTGAAACACAAAATTAAAATATTCGCACACATAATGTCAGCAAGGACTATTTACAGAACAGGCAGAAACAACATATCTATCCTTTTGAAATGAGGTGTGAGACAAGGGGATGTTATTTCCCCCAAGTTGTATTACAACTTGCTAGAGCCTATCTCTAACGAGTAAGACGATATCGAAAAGGTCGCTGGGAGTGGATTGAGGAGGAAGACGGACGACTGAATTGAGTGGCGTGACATGAGAGAGGCATATTGTATCCAGCAGCAATGGAGGAACGTGAGCTGCTAATGATATGGCTGATGTGAACGTGGGCACTTATGATGACCTTTTTTTTTTATTTGAAGAAGTAAGAAGACGAGCAAGCATATTGTCTATTTACATAATATGTTTTTAGACTGCTCTTGACTCTGTTTAAAGCATTGCTACTATGTTGTTGCTAGCCGCGAGGACCCTATTATTGGCTTTTTGCTACTATTGTAAGTTTTTTATAATTTTGTTTGTAAGCTGTTGGTCTTCGTAAGATGTATTAAATAAATAAACACGCTCTCCTGATGTTAAGAGATAACGCTGCCCATAATCAGAACAATGCCACCTAGGATCTCACAATGATGTGAAATTCTAGGTGCACTGCACCAACGCTTCTTACTCAAGAGTCATAAGATGTTAAGACTCTTTAGCCCAGTAATTTCACTAGCTACAGTGCCCTCCTACCGAAGCACAGTAATGTTTGTACATCAGAATAACTGGCACTGTTGGGTTACCCCCCTAGACGTTCTCCTGCAAAGTCTACCCCCGGTAAATTATTAAAACCATAAAATATTACCATTCAGTTGAGGAAATAGTTTGAGAAGATGACTTTTCTTAGATGTGTCAGAAACAGTGGTGAACACCTGACAGCCGCGAGCCAACGCGATCGATATTGCAGCTTGTCCCAACGCACCGGCGCCGCTGTGAATCAACACTGTCGAGCCGGGTCGCAGCTGGCTTCTGATGAACTGTGAATACAAGGAATATAACGTGCAAGACATGCAGGAACAGAGAGTGGCAAAGTGTGAGTGCAGTGTGACACTCACGAGACAGTAGTAGGCCTGCAAGTAGGCGAGCGGCACGGTGGCGGCGTCCTCCAGGCTCCAGTGCGCCGGCACCGGCCACACCAGCGAGCTGCGCGCGCGCACCATCCGCCGAGCCGACCCCGTGACACATATACCCATCACGCGGTCACCGCTGATAAACATAAGAATAAAAAAGAATTAATTCATTGGACATTATGATTTATCAAGCATGATTAACTCCTATAATTTCCTCATTATAGAGGTATAGAGAGACTAAGGCAAAACTCACATGTCGGTTAGTCCACTAAAATCCATTCCAAAACTGTTAGCGTTATCGGTAAATGGTATCACATTAGTTGCTCTGTTTATGTCAGACATATTAATTCCAGCGTATTCAACCTGCAATATAATTATTAAATGTCCTTACTTAAACGATTTGTTGGTTTTTAAATGTTTCGTAAAGAAATAAATTATGTAATATCATACCCTGACTTTGATGCCACTTTCGTTGACCTTTGGAGCTTTGATCCAGAGCAGTGTATTTAGATCACCGACCGTCGTAATATGTAGACAAACGTTTCTTTCTTTAGAACATTCATCCTCTTGCTAAAATGTACAAATTAATAAGTATTATAATTACATAGTTACAATAATACGAGTAGTAGAGTAGATAATAGACCTTATTATGTACCTAATTCTAAGGAAGCAAATAAAGTATTGAGTACCTATTAATATTATGATTTTTTTCAGTAGGTATCTCGCCACTCATATTGGTTGAATTCTCTCTAAATCATATGAACAGATCTCGTACAATTCATTTTGTATAGAAAGAACTATTTTTTGATAGATTTATTTATATTTCATAGATAATTATATAACTTAATAATAAGTACTACAAAGTTCTACGCATAGCATTAATAATTATTATTATAATCACCTTTACATTTCCATTTTTGGTGCGATTTGTCGATAAACTAGGAATCAATTTGAATTTATTAGTGATAATATTAGATACGTTGCGATACTGTATATTATTTATTGTTATGCCTCCACATCTGCAAATAATAAATAACAATATTATTATGATATTAGTCTACTCGTAGGTACATATTATGGTAAATTATTTGGTATAAATTTAATCTTTGGCTACAGCTCCATTACTTTTACTTTCATACGGCGTAAAAAAGTCCCAAACAGGGTGTACCTAACCTTCTGAAAGGCTTGGTATGTTATTCTCGCAAACACTGAATAGCGGAAGCATGTTTCGCATAAAACCCATCATGATCATCATCATCACCATCAGCCACTCAACTCGGTCCTCCGTATTCCTCCTCCACCTCCCCGCGACCTTCCGGATATCGTCACCCCATCTCGCCCAAGGAAACGCATAAAATCCATCTATCCCTAATTGCTACGTAAAATTAAAGCACTGACCTTGTGCAATCAAATACATCATCTACCTCAGCATCGAAATACGTGGCATCTTTAGTTAGTTGCTCATTATGTTTTTCAACATCGATGGTAATATTCCGTATGTGCGTGGGTTGCGTGACTCCGTCGTGAGCGTGTCTCAGTACGTTGAGTTGCAGCAACCCATCGATCATCGTCACCCAGTTGTTGTTCCACATCAGCTGCGCCACCGATAGGGACTCGTCCACTGACGAGATGCTTCGGAACTCATCTCTAGTTATAAACAAAGCAATAAAATAATAATCCTTACTTTAATATAATCTGTCAAAACTATTTTTATGAATTCTAATAAATAGTTACCTCTTCATGGCTAAACCGATTGGGCTGAAATAATGTAGGTAGCTTAGACCCTGGAATAACAGCATAAGTACATACTTTTCCATGGGTAAAGCCACTGAGAACAGCTGCTAAATACTTGTATATCATATGACAACATAAAAAGTCGAAAAAATCTCGGCCAGCTTAAAAATCCCATTGCAAGCCAAAATACAATCTACGAATGTAACGTTTCATTCCTATTTACCTACTTACTTATTATAAGAAACCAGAAACCACATCGTAAAATCAACCTTTTGTAAACCCTTACTAACCTGTAGGAATAACCCCGGCTACTAAGATGTTCATACAGTTCCTCAGAATTATAAACTAAAGTTTTAGTTACAATGTCTTTAGTTTTAGCAGACTGTGAAATTAGATCACTCGTGATGAATCCTGATGCAATTCTCGAATCTTCTTCTGTAACCTTACAAAAGAAAAATAAATATACCTTCATGTAAAATAAGTAGATAGTAGTATAGTAAAAGTATATTTTCTTCTTCCATGTATGAGATATGATAGTAATTAGTAGGTAATACTCATAACAAGACTTATTTATTTCATTACAATATTATTCTTGAAACTCGCTATTTATTATTTCTTAATAAAAGATGTATCTATCATCTGCGATACAAGTTATAAGTAAATTAATGTTACCTCAAACCAGCCATTCCCATAATTTACAGAAATGTTGAGTTTCATCGATTTCTGGCCGTGGAGTATTGGTTGAGAGTAGAGCATTAAGTCACTGAATTCTACCGAAAATGCCTTCTTTGTGGATCCTCTACTCATCGCTAGAACGTCCCATACGGCTACTAACGAAGCAGCAAATGGATACAACACTCTACCTGGATATTATAAATAATTAATTAGTCAAATAATTATACTGATTGCATAAAATTTTTTTGTGTAAAATGAAAGTTTTTTTTTACCCTCAACCATTTTTAACAACAATCAACAATATGTATCAAATATTAACGCAGGTACAGCGCAAAACCATTTACGAATTATTGGATTTACGTTTTATACAGAATGATACATGGTACATGGTGATCAAAAATGTTGTAAGAGTAGCTAATTAAGTGTAAAAAATACCTTGTATGATATTTCCGTTTAGGTAGCTGTGCTCATCATCATGTGCTGTTATGGAAAACTTGGCACTAGAACTTGTCTTGATATAGTCGTCACTCTGATATGAAATAGGCCTAAACAATATTATATTATTTTATTATAGGTCTAGGTAGGTCATTTCTTTAAAATATACTAAAATATTATATTATAACCCAAAATATTATTATAATAATATAGAAGTTATAGTTTTTTGGACATTACCAATTTTCAGCGTGATACCACTTCACTAAATGTGAGAGATGAGGAGTTCCCGTTGATACTGGAAATTCAACCCGAGGATAGAGAGCCTGTACATGTAGGGTAAAGCCTTTGACATATAACCTGTAATATAAATTCAAATATGGAAAAATTTAACAATAGAGATGTTATATGAGACCGGAGACCGAGGAAGTAGTCGTAACTTACTTGCCGAGGGCGTCGAGAAGGAAGCGCACGTTATCAGGATGGTGGCGCAGAGCGAGCGGTATGTTGGTGCAGGACTGCGGCAGCGAGCGGCGCAGGATGGCTTGCAGGAGACCGTGCGGCGCGATCTCCACCAGCACGTCGTTGCTCTTGATCAAACTACACGTCTCCTCGAAATACACCGAACTCTGTCGCCATACAACATATACAACATCAATCAAATGCCACACTTGTGTTGGTCGCGCGACATATCAACACAATCATGGTTGCCTACCAAAAGGTTATTGGTGAGATACTCGGCGGAGCAATACTGTGCGATTGGCTCGTCCCACCTCTCCGGGGGCACCGACGTGGACAGCCAGCGAGCGCTGCGAGCTCGCGGTGCTACTATTATATCAGACAGTAGACGCAACAAATTGGGACCTAGAAATAAATTTTGCTTTGTTAAAAATTAGTAAATTTATAAAATACGAGCTTATATTATACCTAATGATTTTGTAAGAATGCTCACCAGCATCAGAGATATACTGGGAGTGGTAGGCGATATTAGAGCAGGGAACCTCTCTAGCGAATATTCCTTCAGCTGTCAGTGAAGCTACAAAGTCTCTGACCTTGTCTGCAGGACCTGATATGGTGCTTGATTCGGAACTGTTGTGACATGCGATCGCAATTTCCGGAGGACAACGCCTTGAAAGCTGAAAAAGTCCATCATTGCCATATCGTGTAAAACATTTTGCGCATTAAAAATTAAGCTCATCACATAGGTACAGGCAGAATTGTAATGATATTGGAATTGCTACCAGTGTGTATCCTATTCCAACAGCTGCCATCGCTCCCTTTATCAGAGGAGTGTCTAGCGACGCCCTCCCGCGGCTGTACGCAGATAGAATCATCTCCTCTGCAGTTAAACACCCGTCAGCATATGCACATCCGAGCTCACCCACACTGTGGCCTGTTGAATAGAATAGAATGGATGTAGGTACACATATTATAAGTACTTACAATTTCTTTGAAACTTATAAGGGTATAATAACTACATTATATTAGAATCCTGATGTGATTACTCCTCAAAAATGTAATTCACACAAAATAATAACTATTCCATTTCTTGGTAGTTTAAATCGCTAGGGGATCTCCATACATCCTACTATCCTAATATCCTACGAATAACCTAATGGTAGAATTTCTAAAAACAACACTACTTATTCGTACCTATAATTTTATCAGGACGTAAGCCAATAGCAGTCAGAATATCCGTGAGGCCAATCTGTATAGCAGCTATTCCCACGAATGAATGAAGAATATTATCAAATGTGGTTTGGTCTGAAGATGTTATTATATCGACAATGTTGATTCCTTTAGGCTCTAGAGCCACACGGCAACTGCAACAATCACTTATTAGATAAAAAAGGAAATGGAAAGAAAAATAAATAAATATAATTTGTTTTTCTTTCGATCAAGAACTATTATATTATGTATTTACCGTTCGATAGCGGCTGCGAAGATGGGTATCCGCATGAGAGGCGCTCCCATACCGACCCACTGCGAGCCCATCCCGCTGTACACGAACCACAGCGGACGCTGAGAGTCGTCGAAATGCTGTATATCTTCAGACAAACTTATAGTATTTTGTTCCTCTTGTGCAGTATCTACAAAGCTCAATAGCACGTTAAACTATAGGATAACGTTCATATATTATGCTGTTGCTAAAAGGAATATTAATGTAACAATATTTTGAAGAAGATATTTAAAATCCTTGCTCACCCAAGATAATGTAACCTCTGCCGAGATGTCCAGAAACGTTAGTAGAATGTATGTTATCCAGTAAAGCTAGCTCCTCGGGATCAATGGGACGGGATTTCAAGTCTTCAAATATACTTCCCAAAGATTCATCTTGCCTTGCTGAGATGGTCACAAGTCTTGGAATACTTGCTTTATATCTGTTTAAGTCCTTGAAATAGAAATATAGTTTTTTTGCAATGAATATACCTCTAATATTGGCACCCACTGAAAAATCCTCTTTTTTTAAAATCAGAATTTAACATTCTAGTTTAGTGCGACTCTGATCTAATATTATACTGGTACCTTAGTGTTAGTACATCCTCTGAGCAGCACATGTGAGTTGACTCCAGTGAGCGAGAGGCAGTTGAGAGCGGCGAGCGAGCCGCGGAAGGGGAGGTGCTCTCTCAGCACGCACATGCGTCCGTCGCGTATCGCCGCCACGTCCTGCCGCGGCGTGTCGCAGTGCAGGTTGCTCGCTACTAAACTATTATGGTACCCCAGCAGTACCTGGAACACGCTCAAACTAATGTTACATCATCAGGTTTCATGGCTGAATACGAGCTGTAGTAGGCGTACCTTAGTTATAGCAGTTCCTCCAGACGCCGCCTCAGTGTAACCAACATTAGAGATGACGCTCCCCACAAACAGGGGCTCGGCTCTCTTGTCAAAGAACACTTTCTCGATTGCTTCTAGTTCTGCCTTATCAGCCTCTGGATCAGCTGGAATAAATTTCCTTATTAGACGTCTGTGACGTGACGACTACCTTTGGCTAAATACCCCAATAAACAGTTATTTTTATAGCATTGATAAATCGGTCGGTTATTATGTATTAAGTTTTAGGTCATTAGTTTGTTATTGTGTTATCGTTGGTAATGTTTCTTCAAAAGAACAATGAAAAAAACAAGGACATGCCAAAAAAACATAACAGAGGAAGTAAATGTAGAGAAAATGCCGAGAAACAAAAGCAAAACAGTAAAAGAGATATTCTTATTATAAAATAGGTAATAGGTGGAAAACTGTGACTTAATAATTATAATTAGGGAAGGTACACCTATAATTGTAATCAAAATAAATCAGAAATAAAGCCACTTGTTATTAGGGACCTATATTATGTAGGTTTAAAGTCTCTTACCTAAACCGAATGCTTCAACATATTCAACAGCTTGTGGTGGAATGTTGGCTTCGGAATAAAATTGTTTCAAGAATGCTGCTGTATTATCAGGATCACGGGTAAAGCCGAACGTTTGCCCAGTTTCTTCTGATAGTCTTGATATAAACTCGTTCTTTATGTGAACTACTTCTGCGTAAATTCTAAAATAATAAATAAATTCTAATTAGGTATATAATATTATTATTAATTAAGTCATACAGTTCCGACTCGAATGGGGCGTAATAATGCACTATCATAGCGTTACCATACAATAGAAACTATAGCTAAAAACAAAAACGGCACAACTTACGTCTAAGCGCTCGATCCGTGCAGCGGCGCGGGCGGTCGCCAGTGAGCGTCGTGTTTTGCAGGCGTGAACTCCTGATGAAGGACATCGTAATTGTCCGAAACCGTGGTCGAGATATTCTCGACAATATTAGACGTGAGTTGTGCCGTTTTTGTTTTTAGTTATGGAGAACACTCGCGATAGTTTTAAAAATCGAATAGAAACTATGTCTACGAGTACTTCGATCCATCATCAGTCATCGGTCTGAAGTGAAGACTGCAGACTGTCGCAGTTGTTAGGCAAGTTTTTTCCTGATATTATAAATGTTAATATAAGGTAAACATACTAACCGCAGGGCATCTTTAGCTTTTTGTACAAAGATAACGCTAATAGCTTCCGATTTCAAGCAACCATCCGCGTTTGCATCAAAACTTTTCGTTTTATTATCCGATGACATTTTTGTACATCTGCAACAATCCGTAGAAGCTTTATTTTTATTTATTTGTTGAAGTTCTCAAGGTAACTTTTAAAATTGTTCCAATTTGACCACAATATGCATAGATAACAAAAATAAGTGCTATAGTTTTAACCACTAGGGCCAGGCCATCGCAAAAACCCCCCGGTGGGTTCTCGCCTTTGCGTGGCGGTGGGGATAAGTAGCCGTGGTAAGAGGAGACCACGGTGAAACTAAGAGGAACCCGAGGCGGTCGGCCGCTCCACGCCGGGCTGAACTCCAGCAGCCCTTGTGCGAGTGGCCGAGTAGGTTGCGGTGCCTCCTGCGGGGGCATCCCAACCAAGGTGGACCGCGGTGCGTTGGCCATCGCACCGTGGCTCAATGGCGGGGGCCGCGGCGGGAGAGGAGTGATGGTATCACGATGCGCCACTCTCCCTGCCTTCCGCGGCCCTAACGGGGTCGCCACCGTCTGATGGCGGACGCGGTGGGGCCGCAGGGGAAGAGGAGTGCCGGTATTACGGTGCGCCGTTCTCCCTATCCTCTGCGGCCGATGTGTGTTGGAGGTGTTGCGCCTCCGCGTGTCCCTATGAAGGCAGCATAGGGCACAGTGGATGGCGCGAGCGGGCTCATCGCGAGCGCTGCCGTGGTGGAAGGTGGCAGTGGACCGGTAGACCGTACCTACGTATCCCTCGCGTAGTGATGGGCCACACCACTGCCCCTTGTCGGGTGGGACCAGGCCCGGGAGGCTGGTCAAAGGGCTCGGCCGTTAGGCGGCGAGCAGGGTGGCGCTGGATCGCGGGAAGTGTCTGGTGGCGATAAGAGGGATGTCGTTTTTCGGACATCTCCGGCGCTCCGTAGGAGGAGGGGAGGAAGAAGAGGACTCTCTGATTTCCCTTTTGCAGGGTGGTATGCATTGGGAGGTCAGAGAGTCCAATTCTGAATCCCAGGACCTGGACGGAGGACGCGGGGGCGTTCGCTGTCATTGAACAGGTCCGGGAGGTGGCGCGCGCGGTGTTTCCGTGCGCCATTTCGGTGAGGGGTGGGGTCCCTTAGGACCAACGCCGCTGGGGCCGCGGACGAGTGCTTCGGCGTACCCGTTGCCCCGGCACTAAGGCGCGAGGTGGAAACACCCCGGGTTTTTTAGTGGGTATACCCTGTCGGTCGGGATTGGATGGTTTGGTAGTGCCGGCGGGGGAGTCCCACATAACCTCTCGCGTCCCCCCGGGCGCGTGTGGCATGCGTAAAGCATTTTTACCCGGGTTACAAAAAAAAAAAAGGCCATCGCAAAAACAACATCGCACAGCGGCGCGACGCAAAAATAACTAAAACGTTGGTTAGCGTCTTATCGTCCGCTGTCGTATCCGATGAAATTTTGGCCGCCTGTAACCCGCCTTTCAGCTGCCTATGCAGTTTCATATTAAACCAGAAACGCGCGGCTAGCCACTAGTGCGTAGGAGGGCTAAGGCGCGGTACAGCGGTTGTAGTCTAACTACATATATAGGACAGAACATAATTTTAAAAAATTACAAAAAGAACGCCCCTGCCGATTCCGCTGCAAAGTGCCCTAAACACTTGCTGCGTTTCCGCATTGTCTAGCGATGGATAGATATTCTTTGTACCAGGAATGTTTCAGAGCGAGCGTCGCCTATAGAGCTTAAGGTATTAGGAATATTGTCTTACCTGAAGAATTGTGATTGCGAATGTGGTAGCAAGCACAAGTGAGCCGCACCGACAATAGCAGATTCACATTTGCCAATTTTAATGTCGTTGAAAGCTTGCTCGAGGGCAGCATTGAAACCGCAACACGCGTTGAGTATCGTGTACGATGGACCTTTAGTGTTCAACCAGTAGGATATGCGATTTGAATACATTGTTTTACTACCCCTGCAAATTCACAACTAAAAGTTACTTTAACTAAACATGAACAAATATAATAAAATGTTAATAAGAGACATATAATTTGAAGCGGCTGAGGATGTGAGTTCGCATTCTAAATCGTTGAATTCAAATCCAGGCCTTGCACAAATTACCATAATATTAAAGTTATGAGTGGTTTTTCCACGCGCTACGATAAGGTGTTGGTAGTGGCTTGTTATCAAAAATCTTGACAGCGTGATTGTAAATCGTAACTAAGTCTAATTCAATTGCCTGGAGAAATAATACCCCGATACGGTCATCTTGTCTTTATATTAAACTAAATTGGCAGAGAATGCATAATTTTTAGTTTTAAAACTATTGTCTGTGTCTATGCGAGCAACCCGCCCAATATAATGAAGGTACATAATATAATGTAGGTTGATAATATAAGTAACATGTAAGTCACATAGATTAGCCAGTAAATCAGTTACACTTTTTTTATATGTTCCTACAGAGAGTAATTACTTACCCTAATAAGCTCATAGTTTTGCCTGCCTTCCGAAATATATTCATCTCAGCATCGCTTGATGCAACCGCTACATACACTCCAACTTTCTTCCCATTAAGATATTTAGGATTTACACCAGCATCATATATAGCTTGATACGAGTGTTCGAGGATTTTTTTAACCATCGGATCCAGCGAGTAAGCGAGGCTGTAGTATACCATGAAATACTGAGAGTCGAACCGTTCGATCTCCGGCACCTTGCCCGAGTATTTAGGAACTTCAGGATGTTCCCATTCATTCCACCGGCAATCGTTTGATATTGGATTTACCTGTATTGTAATATGAATCGGTTTTAGGGTGCCTTTCGACCAGAAATGTGCTATGCTACGTTGCTATGGATTACCAATCATATTCATTGGCGGAAATGGTTTCAGCTAAGCTATGTTTTTGTATGGAAGGATGCGAGCTACGGATGCGTGCTACGGATGCGTGCTAAGGATGCGTGCTACGGATGCGTGCTTCGGGTCGGATGCATGCTACGGATGCGTGCTACGGATCGGATGCGTGCTACGTATGCGTTCTACGGATGCGTGCTGCGGATGCGTGCTATGGATGCGTGCTTGTGCCACTATATGCCGCTCCCCTACTGCTGTTGTGGTTACATCGCATAGCTCTAGGTGCGTATCGTCCTCGCACAGCTGCCTCGCGGCTGCGCATCTACATAACGCATCTTTCTGGCATAATAACATAGCTTTGCATTGGTGGAAACAGTCACATAGTTACATAGAGTAGCTATCACATCTTCGTAGCATAGTTGCATAGCACATCTCTGATGGAAAGGCACCTTTATAGGGGTCTGCCGACTTCGCATCTATTTTAAGTAAGCGCGGTAAAATTGTAAATAGGTGTGTCCAAATTAAGAATTATTGTTATGTTTTGTAGTTTGTAATAATTTGTTTACAAAAGAAATTAATCATCATAATCATACAATAACTTAATGGGTACTCAATTTAAATTAATAAGTGGGATTTTGTGAAGCATTCCTTGACGCTCCCTGATGCAGTAAGAAAGCAGCAGTACAAGGCACTTGCGAATGAAAATTTGAAAATAAATAACATTGATTCGACTGATTTATTACCCACTATTGCCTTACCTTATTGTAAAGTATGTCGGAGAATTCCTTCACATTGCGGGACCGCGGAAATGTACCAGACATGCCAGAAATGACGACACTTTCGCCGTGCAAATGTGAAGGCACATCACCGCCCCCGCCTTGACCCTGATTTGGTGGACTCTGAGACATTTCCCTTTATATTTGATAGGAATATACTACTCGAATTCGCGGTAACAATCAGTGAATAAAAAAATATATCTAATAATAGTTAGATAAATACTTTGATTGTATGATATAATACCGTAACAACCGTAACGCTCACAATGTACTGCCAATCAAAAAGTCGGGCATTTGAATTCATTAGACATCATTTAAAATTCGTAAATGACTGAATAAAATAATGAATGACACATTTACGTACCTACATAATGAAAATATCACAACAACCTAAATAATAAGTCTATAGAAATGGTAAATAACTAGCGTACAAAGTTGTAGTCGTCGTGCTGTAAGCTCGAGTGAAATCCTGTAGACGGAAAGCTTGTCTTATTTCTCACGTGCATGAATCCAGGGCCGGTTTTAACATTACCAGCGCCCTGGGCGAGATTTCTACGGCGCCCCCTAAAAAGCAATTAAAAACTCACACTAAAAACGAAAAAGGAAAAAATTCCAGGATTTTTTTCTGGGCCGAATCCGATGGGCAAAATCATGGGCGTATCTAGAAAAAAAATACACCTTTCCAGCGAGCACCGACAAAATTAAGAAATTTATAAGCACGAAGCACGAGCTGCGTTTAGCTTGCTCCGAGTGGCAAAGAAACTAAATAAGTATTCTTATTTTATAAAAGCGCGAGCAGCTTGCTGCGAGCGCCGCGAAAATTTAGATTCTTTTAACACGAATGATGTGCGTTTAGCTTGCTTCGAGTGGCAAAGAAACTAAATGTCCTTATTCATAAAAGCGCGAGCGCCGAGAAAATTTTGAATTATTCAGCACGAGTGATGTGCGTTAAGCTTGCTTCGAGTGGCAAAGAATCTAAATGTCCTTATTTATAAAAGCGCGAGTAACTCGCTGCGAGCGCCGAGAAAATTTTGAATTTTTCAGCACGAATGATGTGCGTTTAGCTTGCTCCGAGCGGCAAAGAAACTAAATAAGAATTCTTATTTATATAAGCGCGAGCAGCTTGCTGCGAGCGCCGAGAAAATTAAGGTTTATTTTCAGCATGAATGATGTGCGTTTAGCTTGCTTTGAGTGGAAAAGAATCTAAATGTCCTTATTTATAAAAGCGCGAGTAACTCGCTGCGAGCGCCGAAGAATATTTTGAATTTTTCAGCACGAATGATGTGCGTTTAGCTTGCTCCGAGCGGCAAAGAAACTAAATAAGTATTCTTATTTATAAAAGCGCGAGCAGCTCGCTGCGAGCACCGAGAAAATTTTGAATTTTTCAGCACGAATGATGTACGTTTATCTTCCTTCGAGTGGCAAATAAACTAAATGTTCTTATAAAAGCGCGAGCAGCTCGCTACGAGCACCGAGAATATTGAATTTTTCAGAACGAATGGGGCGCCGCGGGCGCCCCATTATAGAGCCTGTGGCGCCCCTTATATCCGGCGCCCTGGGCGGTCGCCCAACCGCGCCCTACCCTAACGCCGGCCCTGCATGAATCTATGATTTCTCATAAAGTATTTTCTCATGTAGCTGATGTGATGATGGGTGGGGTTGTAGTCAGTAGTATTACACAATTAATACATGCGTTGATAACGGGTAGTTCCCGCGTGCCCCACTATCCGCCCCACTGGTGGGGCAGGTGAAACTGTGAAACTTATATTAACCAACGAAAGGTCCAAAATCTATTTTTCACTGATTCCGCGAAGACGACTTAACCAATTTCAAAAATTGTTGCAATAATAAGTTCCATGGAAATTTTATAGAAATCTGTCCACCGGTTTTCACGCGCTTTTCGATTTTTTTTTTTTTTTTTTTTTTATACGAGATAGGCCTACGTTTGACCACATCCCACCTGATGAAAAGTGAAAATGCGGTCGACGATGGATCACGTAAGATGCCTAGAAAGGTACCCATTCACTCGTGCCTTGAAGATACCCAAGTTGTACCGCTCGGGAAACACGGATGACGGCAAAGTGTTCCAAACGCGACCAGTTCTCATTAAGAACGACGAAGCAAAACGCTTGGTGCGGGCAGTAGGTAACGCCACTAAGTAAGGATGCCGCTTTGCCGTCTGCCGCGACGTCCGTCGGTAGAATGGGCTTGGAGGAATTAGTTCGTGTAATTCCTGCGCACACTCTCCAAAATGAATCCTATAGAAGACCGATAACGAGGCGACCATTCTACGGTGTTCAAGGCTCTGCAGCCGAGATTCCGTGAGCTTTTGGTCATCTACGAGCTTTTTGGCACGTCTCTCAATCGACTCCAGTGTCTGAAGCTGGTATTTGGCAGTAACATCCCAAAGATGAGAACAGTACTCCATACACGACCGGACTTGTGCTTGGTACAGCGTTAGCAGCTGTCCCGGTGTGAAGTATTGCCTCACCTTTGCCAAAATACCCAGCTTCCTGGCAGCCAATTGAGCCTTAGATTCGATGTAACTCCCAAAATTAAGGTCAGACGTGAGAGTAACTCCTAGTAACTCAAGCTGGTTAGTTATCGGTAAAGAAACATTTTGGAAAGAAGGAGCTTCGTTGAATAGACTCCTTTTAGCGGTAAATAACGCAATATCGATTAACTTTTTTTAAACTTCATTCCTGAGTGATTCCCAGCTCGTCCTACAAGCCTACGGCCCAAATGGGACGAGTTAAAGAAAATCAAAATTAATTCTATTTTCATTGCACAACTCGTCCTACAACTCTTTTTGTGTGGAACTTTGAACTTTATCGACGTTAGGTACAGTCAGTAAGACAATATTTTAGTGACATTGTTTCGTAATTAACCTGCCGTATGCCGTAATTCACGAGGTGGAAATGAGTAGTCCAACGGTATAGTTACAAAGTACCAGGAAAATAGAAACTAGGAGAAGGTATGTAGTAATAGGTACTTTTAAAATTTTATGTATTGATCGCGCGAATAGTGAAGTACAAAAAATTAAATTCATTGTGCTATCTCTTCATGACTTCTGGTCTCCTAGTACTTACTAGCTAAGATCTTGTTTCCTTCCATTTTAAGGAGGCAAATAAACTATTGAGTATTGAACAGTGTTTTTTGAAAGCTTCAATTTTCAACTGCACCCTTTGCGGCAAGGTTTTTTGAATTCAGGGCCAATCCAATTGTTGATCCCTAAAAAATTTTTTGTGATTGTCTTCATTTCAGGTGACAGCTGTCAAACTTGAAGTAGCAATATCTTGGAAAGTACTCGTCCGTGTCTGCCAGTGTCAAACTTGAAATGTCAATATCTCGGAAAGTTTTCATCTTAGGCTGATGGTGTCTTGGAAGAAATCAAAGGTCTTGAGGAGATCTTCATTTCAGCTGACAGCTGTAAAACTTGAAATGTCAATATCTCGGAAAGTACTTGTCCTAGAGTGACGCTGTCATGGAAGAAATGAAAGACCTTGAGGAGATCTTCATTTCAAATGACAGATGTCAAAATTAAAATGATAATATCTCGGAAAGTACTTGTCCTAGAGTGACGCTGTCATGAAGGAAATGAAAGGTATTGAGGAGATCTTAATTTCAGATGACAGCTGTCATCAAGACCGAGATCAGCCTAGGACGAGTGATTTCCGAGATCATTTTAATTTTGACAGCTGTCATTTGAAATGTAGATCTCCTCAAGACATTTTATTTCTTCCATGACAGCGTCACTCTAGGACAAGTACTTTCCGAGATATTGACATTTTAAGTTTGACAGCTGTCATTTGAAATGAAGGTCTCCTCAAGACCTTTCATTTCTTCCATGACAGCGTCACTCCAGGACGAGTAATATCCGAGATATTATCATTTTAAGTTTGACAGCTATCATTTGAAAATTAACGGAACAAATCCATTAATCGAGTCCATTCTGACAAACTAGTTGATCTGTTCAGTTGGTCGGAATGGCAGTCCCGTTCAGTAGAATTCGAAACAATGACAAAGAAACAAAAAGAGCGACATATCTTTAACCTCATCATGGTTTCTAGTCTCCTAGTACTTATGGCTAACTGCATCTGAGGAAGTAGGTCGATAGATCAGAAAACAAAAAACAGAGGTACAAGAATTTTGCACTCAATTGGATTTTCAGCGTAAACACCAAACTGAAGCAAGAAAAATGACGTCATGGTTGTCTGCCATCTCACTTACCTTATACAAATTAAAATCAAAATACTATCGTTAGCCCACGTATTCTGTATGAGTAAGTGAGATGGCAAACAACCATGACGTCATTTTTCTTGCTTCAGTTTGGTGTTTACGCTGAAAATCCAATTGAGTGCAAAATTCTTGTACCTCTGTTTTTTGTTTTCAGTTTCATTATAAATAGAATCATAAAAAAATCATAATTTTATGATTCTATTCATATTATTATCATTATTTTAGATATTTATGTTACTGATTATACCTTTTTCATTTTGACAGATAAGTAGGACGAGTTGTGCAATGAAAATAGAATTAATTTTGATTTTCTTTAACTCGTCCCATTTGGGCCGTAGGCTTGTAGGACGAGCTGGGAATCACTCATTGATAGAGTGATTCCCAGCTCGTCCTACAAGCCTACGGCCCAAATGGGACGAGTTAAAGAAAATCAAAATTAATTCTATTTTCATTGCACAACTCGTCCTACAACTCTTTTTGTGTGGAACTTTGAACTTTATCGACGTTAGGTACAGTCAGTAAGACAATATTTTAGTGACATTGTTTCGTAATTAACCTGCCGTATGCCGTAATTCACGAGGTGGAAATGAGTAGTCCAACGGTATAGTTACAAAGTACCAGGAAAATAGAAACTAGGAGAAGGTATGTAGTAATAGGTACTTTTAAAATTTTATGTATTGATCGCGCGAATAGTGAAGTACAAAAAATTAAATTCATTGTGCTATCTCTTCATGACTTCTGGTCTCCTAGTACTTACTAGCTAAGATCTTGTTTCCTTCCATTTTAAGGAGGCAAATAAACTATTGAGTATTGAACAGTGTTTTTTGAAAGCTTCAATTTTCAACTGCACCCTTTGCGGCAAGGTTTTTTGAATTCAGGGCCAATCCAATTGTTGATCCCTAAAAAATTTTTTGTGATTGTCTTCATTTCAGGTGACAGCTGTCAAACTTGAAGTAGCAATATCTTGGAAAGTACTCGTCCGTGTCTGCCAGTGTCAAACTTGAAATGTCAATATCTCGGAAAGTTTTCATCTTAGGCTGATGGTGTCTTGGAAGAAATCAAAGGTCTTGAGGAGATCTTCATTTCAGCTGACAGCTGTAAAACTTGAAATGTCAATATCTCGGAAAGTACTTGTCCTAGAGTGACGCTGTCATGGAAGAAATGAAAGACCTTGAGGAGATCTTCATTTCAAATGACAGATGTCAAAATTAAAATGATAATATCTCGGAAAGTACTTGTCCTAGAGTGACGCTGTCATGAAGGAAATGAAAGGTATTGAGGAGATCTTAATTTCAGATGACAGCTGTCATCAAGACCGAGATCAGCCTAGGACGAGTGATTTCCGAGATCATTTTAATTTTGACAGCTGTCATTTGAAATGTAGATCTCCTCAAGACATTTTATTTCTTCCATGACAGCGTCACTCTAGGACAAGTACTTTCCGAGATATTGATATTTTAAGTTTGACAGCTGTCATTTGAAATGAAGGTCTCCTCAAGACCTTTCATTTCTTCCATGACAGCGTCACTCCAGGACGAGTAATATCCGAGATATTATCATTTTAAGTTTGACAGCTATCATTTGAAAATTAACGGAACAAATCCATTAATCGAGTCCATTCTGACAAACTAGTTGATCTGTTCAGTTGGTCGGAATGGCAGTCCCGTTCAGTAGAATTCGAAACAATGACAAAGAAACAAAAAGAGCGACATATCTTTAACCTCATCATGGTTTCTAGTCTCCTAGTACTTATGGCTAACTGCATCTGAGGAAGTAGGTCGATAGATCAGAAAACAAAAAACAGAGGTACAAGAATTTTGCACTCAATTGGATTTTCAGCGTAAACACCAAACTGAAGCAAGAAAAATGACGTCATGGTTGTCTGCCATCTCACTTACCTTATACAAATTAAAATCAAAATACTATCGTTAGCCCACGTATTCTGTATGAGTAAGTGAGATGGCAAACAACCATGACGTCATTTTTCTTGCTTCAGTTTGGTGTTTACGCTGAAAATCCAATTGAGTGCAAAATTCTTGTACCTCTGTTTTTTGTTTTCAGTTTCATTATAAATAGAATCATAAAAAAATCATAATTTTATGATTCTATTCATATTATTATCATTATTTTAGATATTTATGTTACTGATTATACCTTTTTCATTTTGACAGATAAGTAGGACGAGTTGTGCAATGAAAATAGAATTAATTTTGATTTTCTTTAACTCGTCCCATTTGGGCCGTAGGCTTGTAGGACGAGCTGGGAATCACTCTCATTCCTTATAGGTGTAACATTTTCAACAAGTATAATGTAATAAAAGTAGGTATATGTACAACATGTCTGATAGTTTGCTCATACGAGTATTTCTATGTAATTTAATTTTATAAATTCATCGGTTCTAAGTTCTATAATTATTTAATTAAGTACCTACATTAAAATGTATTCAAAGGTTACTGAGGTGTCAGTTAGTTGGAAGTAAGTAGGTTACCTACCTACCTAAACTGTAACAGTATCTAATTAGTGCAGAATTTATTTTTATACTTTTACGCACATACATTTTAAACCTACAGCACAGCACCTACCTAATATAGTACGAGTAAGTAGGTACTTATGCCTGCGAAATTATATAAGTGGGTGCCTAGTGCCTACTACCTACTTACCTTTTGAAGTAAAATTTAAGATATTTTAAGTATATACCTACATACTTTATTCAAGTATCTATTTAATTGCCTATTGATTATAATTATATTGATAAAAATATCCATACATATAATAAGAATGGAAATTTCTCCCCATTCATTGTGATCCTTTACTAAGGTGAACTGTGAAAATACGCATATGAACAAAACGACGCGAAAAAGTCGCTTGCGCGATCTAGATCGTAAAACATTTTGTCAATTTTTCCTAGGGAAACGTAAAATAAAATAATAAAATAAATAATAATCATTTATATGGGACACATCGCCCCTAATTTACATCAAAATTTCGAAGTAAAAGTAATAGAATATAAAGTAAATTCAATTCAAAAAAATCAAAAAGCAAAAAGTGCGACAAACTAAAAATACGCCATCTATCGATGTGGCCATAAACGAAAATTTACCAGAGTAGTTTTATTAGGCTTAATTTGTAAAAAGGTTATTACTTATGTGTGATAAAACGGCACAACCGAATTGTATGCAGTTTTCGCTAAAACGTTGCAAATTTCTCTAATTTGTAAATAGTATTGGTTTTATTTAAATCGGTTTTTAAATAAAAGAGTTATATCTATCTAAAGATTTACTTATCTATTATATAAAATCGTTCGTACACTTTTGTTCTATCAACGCACAGCCCAAACAGCTGGACGGATTGAGCTGAAATTTGGACAGCGTATTCGTAAGAAGATTTCATCGTGCAATAAGAAGCGATTTTTTAAAATTCCCTCAGGAACAGGAATTATTCCCGAAAAACGAATGTATGCAAATCCGTAACCGCTGAACCGATTAAGCCGAAATTTTGTAAAACGATAGTTGGGATTGTGATTAGAAACATCAAATAGTTTTTTTGTCAGAAATTTACTTTTAAGGGGGGTAAAGGGGGGTCGAAGTTTGTATGGAAAATTTAGAACCGCTGACCCTATTGAGCTGAAATTTGGTACAGAGATAGATTGAGTCCTAAAAAATTGAATGGTATACTTTTTATTCCAAAAATCAACCTCTAAGGCGGGATAAAGGAGGTCAAAGTTAGAATAGGAAATCGGTAACCGCTTCTTTGTTTAAGCTGAAATTTAAACCAGCGTGTTCTTTAGGTAACGAAGGCGACGTATAAAAAGGGATTTTTGCAAAATTCTTCCGGGAACGGGAATTATTCCCGAAAAACGTTTGTATGCAAATCCGTAACCGCTGAACCGATTAAGCTGAAATTTTGTAAAACGATTGTTTAGATTGTGTTTAGGAACATTAATTTTTTTTTTTTGACGAAAATTAACATTTAAGGGGGGGTAAAGGGGGGTCGAAATTTGTATGGAAAATTTAAAACCGCTGACCCTATTGAGCTGAAATTTGGTACAGAGGTAGATTGAGTCCTAAAAAATTGTATGGTATACTTTTTATTCCAAAAATCAACCTCTAAGGCGGGATAAAGGAGGTCAAAGTTAGAATAGGAAATCGGTAACCGCTTCTTTGTTTAAGCTGAAATTTAAATCAGCGTGTTCTTTAGGTAACGAAGGCGACCTATAAAAAGGGATTTTTGCAAAATTCCTCCGGGAACGGGAATTATTCCCGAAAAATGTTTGTATGCAAATCCGTAACCGCTGAACCGATTGAGCTGAAATTTTGTAAAACGTTTGTTTAGATCGTGTTTAGGAACATTAATTTTTTTTTGACGAAAATTAACTTTTAAGGGGGGGTAAAGGGGGGTCGAAATTTGTATGGAAAATTTAAAACCGCTGACCCCATTGAGCTGAAATTTGGTACAGTGGGAGATTGAGTCCTAAAAAATGATATGGGATACTTTTTATCCCAGAAATCAACCTTGAAGGGGGAAGAGGGGGGGGGGGGGGGGGGGGTAGAAGTTTGAGTAGAAAATCAGTAACCGGCCATCTTTTAAAGCTCAAATTTGAACAGCGTATTTTTTATGTAACGTAGATGACCGATAAAAAGGGATTTTGCAAAATTTCCACGGAAACGGGAATTAATTCTAAAAAACGTTTGTATCCAAATCTGTAACCGCTGAACTGATTGAGCTGATATTTTGTAAAACGATTGTCTGAAGTGTGTTTAGGAACATTGAATAGTTTTTATGTCAGAAATTAACTTTTAAGGGGGGTAAAGGGGGGGTCATAGTTTGTATGGGAAATTTAGAACCGCTGACCCTATTGAGCTTAAATTTGGTACAGCGGTAGATCTAATCCTAAAAAATGATATGCAATACTTTTTTCCCAGAAATCAACTTTTAAGGGAAAAAAGGGGGGTGCAAGTTTGTGTAAAAAATCGTTAGCCGCTTCTTTGTTTTTGCTGAAATTTGGACAGCGTGTTCTTAGTTACATAAACTAAGACGACCGATAAAAAGGGATTTTGTGAAATTCTTACAGGAACGGGAATTATTCCCAAAAAACTTTTGTGTGCAAATCCGTAACCGCTAAACCAATTAAGCTGAAATTTTGTAAAATGATGGTTTGAGTTTTGTTAAGGAAATTTTTAATAGTTTTTATATCAGAAATTAACTTATAAGGGGGGGTCAAAGTTTGTATGGGAAATTTAGAACCGCTGCGCTGACCCTATTCAGCTTAAATTAATTTAGTGCAGAGGTTGATTGAGTCCTAAAAAATGGGATACTTTTTATCCCAGAAATCTACATTAAAGAGGAGGAAAGGGGGGGGGGGGGGTGCAAGTTTGCGTAAGAAATCGTTAACCGCTTCTTTATTTGAGCTGAAATTTGGATAGCGTGTTTTTAGGTGGTTTTGGCGACTCACGAGAAGGGCTTTTGCTAAATTCCCACTGGAACGGGATTTATTTACAAAAAACAATTGTATGCAAATCCGTAACAACTAAACCGATTGAATCGAAATTTTGTAAAATCATGGTTTGAGTTGTGTTTAGGAACATTAAATATTTATTTTGACAGAAATTAATGGGAAATTTAGAACCGCTGACCCTATTGCGCTTTAATTTGATACAAAGGTAGATTAAGTCTTAAAAAAAGATATGGGATACTTTTTATCCCAGAAATCAACCTTTGAGGGGAGGAAAGAGGGATCCAGTTTGTGTAGGAAAGGTAACCGCTTCTTCGTTTTAGCTAAAATTTGGACAACGTATTCTTTATGTAACGTAGGCGACCGATAAGAAGGGATTTTGTGAAATTCTCACCAGAACAGGAATTTTTTCACAAAAACGTTTGCATGGAAATTAGTAACCGCTGAACCGAAAATGAGCTGATATTTTGTTAAGTTCTGTTAATGAATAGTTTTTTTATGTCAGAAATTAACTTTAAGGAGACTAAGTATTAAAGGAGGGGGAAGGAGGATCAGAGATTTAATGGGAATTCAGGAACCATGGAATTGATTTGAGTCGCGGGAAGGATGGTGTGAGAAATTAGTAACGAATAATAATTTAGCTGAGGTACATTACAGTAGAGATAAGTTAAAGAGTTACCGGGAAAGGACCACAAATAGTTTTAATTCCTGAAAAGAGGCGTGAAAATTTATGAAGGCGATAAACTACCGCTCAACTGAGATAATTTGACCTCTGGGAAAGGACATAGGATTGGTTTCTACGGTAGCGAACAAAACTGCATAGAAATACCCAACCCGATATTCTTCGCTACCCACAGCGGGAGCAAATAATATATAGCCATGCCTTATTTTACGCTTACAAAGTCACGGGGATGGAAATACTATCATAGTGAACATAGCAGCACCAAATTCGCTTTATTAATTGACTCTCACGCGCAACGAAGTGCGCGCGGGTCAGCTAGTATATATATATATATAGATAGCTCGGAAAGGAGATGAAAATCTGGAGAAGCTCATAGTCACTGGTAAAATCGAAGGAAGGAGGTCCCCAGGTCGCAGTCCGATGCGTTGGTCAGATCAGATCCGCACCACTCTCGAAGTTCCCGTTCACGAGGCCCTGAAAATTGCATCCAACCGGCCTAGATGGCGCTCTATCATAAGAGATCGCATCCTACAAGGGAGGCCTCACGACCCCCAGTAATGGGGAACACGACTCACGGAGGAGGATATTGATAAAAAACGGCATATACTTATGTAAGTATATGCCGTTTTTTATCAATATAATTATAATCAATAGGCAACTAAATATATTATTTGATTTATATGTATAAACGTAGGTTCTTTGGTTATTTAATTACACTGTAACCCAACGTACCTATATAGCCTAACCAAAGAACACTGTATACAAGTTACAAGTCTGACATACGTCGTAGTCCTGCAAAAATCCAGTGCTCCAAGTCACTGAGATGGCAGCGTGCCCAGGGCCCAGGTCAGAATGCTGGTACGCCGGTTATCTATGATTGCACCGTTGAAAGAAAGAATAACTAAAGGAGAAGGTGGTAACTAGGTACTTTGTTTTACAGGCCTCGTAAAAAATACAATACATATAGATCAAGCTAGTACATTACAATGTTCCTTACTTATTATTGCCCTATGAATACCTTTATGCCGAATAAATAAAATAACCACTTATTTATAAAAAAATATAATCCCTAAAATTTGAAAAATGACAACGTAACATTAGGTGAGGGTTATATGGCCCCTGGTGGCTCTCCACGTCTGTCGCTAGATAATTAATTCAACAAATACTTATGCTATCTCAACTTCAGGATTCACTTGCTCATCATAATATTCTGAGTCAATTTCGATGACTGTGTCACTTTCGGAACTACTGGTGGATGGATTGACTCACCGTCGTCGATAACTGCGTTGCCAACTCTACCTTTACTCTTTCCTCTAGCTACCTACTTAAACTTAAAATATTATAAAAATAAAAATAGGTATAAGTAGGTATACCTACAATAAAATCTTGATTACCTATTAAATAATTAACTTCAGTGTGAGAAGAATTTTACGGTGATTTAGTAAGTAGATATAGTATAATAATATTATTATGCTGTAGGTATTTGTAGGTACCCTATAAACCTATAATAATTGAGTGGAGTCGTCAAGGGCCTGGAACAAATGGTGCAAATGTGATTCTGGATAATAATATTTATTATTCTTTGGTAACCACGCACCATCAGGCGACCCGTCTGTGAAACGGAAAATTATACGATTCGCCTGCGACGTAAAAAAAATATTACAACCTTTTTTCATAGAAAAAAATTACGCCATCTAGACTTAATTCAACGAACTTTTTCGGTTAAGGAAAAATACTTTGGACAGTAAGTTCTGCTACTTACCACTAGATGGCGTTGTAATAAAAATGAATGTTGCATTTAGTTCTGCTACTCGTCGCTAGATGGCAGTTTTTTTTTATTAACTGTTAATAATTTCTGTATGTCAAAGTCAAATATTTCACAAAACCTTTCAACGTCAAACTGAAAATGTAAAAAGTAAAAGACTGAAAATCGAATCGGCACAAGTAGTTTGTGCGGCATATATTAAATTTATACACGTGTTTTATTTATCACATTATAATTATCTGATATATTTTCTTTCAATTAGACCTAATCTGTATTGTTGGCATATTTTATTTCAACATGGAAAATCTATCAATCGGTAAGTGAGAACTTAAAATATTAACCTAACTTACCACGTATGCAGTCGTCAAGTATTTTATTCGTATTTTAATGCTTTTAGCTGAGATTTACACATCCGACAAACGTGGCAACGATGAGAGCGGAGATGGTACCGAGAAGAACCCATTCAAGACCATTCTCCGTGCCATGAGGCACGCTGGCAAAGAGCCTTTTCCCCCGATTTACGTGGATGCAAAAGAAGAAGGCAAACTGTTTGAGGTTGCCGCAAAGTCTCAACTCAAGAAGATTCAGAAAATATGGGTGAGAGAAACACACAAAGCAGCGGACAAAGCGAAAGCTGAAGAGGAGACCAACGAAAAACGGCAACAGAACTTGGAAGAAGCTAAAAAGATCGTCATCAAAGAAGATCCCAGCTTACCAAAAGCTAAAGCTATCAAAATAGTTGAAAGTAAGTCCCACTATTCATTTGGTTTATAGAAATTAGAAATGTATTGATTTACTATGCCTATTTGACTAATTCTATTTTTGCTTTATTTTACATACCTTATTACTGAGATAACTATAACATATTAATTCAGTAATGAGTGAGAAAGTGACAATAATCTAGTTTATAATAAAAGATAAAAACTAATAGAGATAAACTTATGTAGTACATAATAAAAGCTGTTCTGATGCAATCTGCAGCACTTTACAAACATTGTAAACAATGATGCAATAATTGCATTGCATTGCATAAAATAAACAAGTGATTAAAAGAAAGCAAATCAACATAAAGCTCTCTTTCTAAGTGAGGGTGTTCCTGGAATAACAAATAGCTTTTCATTAAGTTTTTAATAACCCTGTAATTCGCTCCTATCTCTCGCAAAGAATATTTCAAGTGAAGCACGGAGAGTGCAAGTCCACATTCTATGACATAAAAGCCGGTGTACCCCAGGGCTCAGTCCTAGGTCCAGTACTGTACAACATCTACACTGCGGACCTACCTGAAACCACAAACACAGTAACGGCTACATTCGCAGACGATACTGCTATTCTGGCATGTGAAGCTTCACCAGTCAAAGCCTCTATAGCTCTCCAGACATGCCTTGAGCAAACCGAGCAATGGCTGAAGAAGTGGAGAATCCGCACAAGCGCTACCAAATCTACGCACGTCACATTCACTTTACGCAGAGGAAATTGCCCACCCGTAAACCTAGGTGGAGAAATACTGCCTCACAAAGACTCAGTGAAGTACCTTGGTTTCATGTTGGATAGACGTCTAACCTGGAAAGAACATGTAAAAACCAAGAGAGCCGAGTTGGACAGCAGATTTAAAAGCTTGTATTGGCTGCTAGGGCCCCAGTCACGCCTATCACTTATAAACAAGCGATTGGTATACACCAGCATCCTAAAACCAGTATGGACCTACGGCATACAGATCTGGAGCACAACTTCCAAATCGAATCGTGAAATAATACAAAGGGCACAAAATAAAATACTCCGCGCCATCTCAGATTCCCCATGGTACATAAAAACCCAAGAAGTACACGATTACCTGGAGGTCCCTACGGTGGAAGAGGTGATAAAGATGTTGGGAGGCCGCTACTGCGAACGCCTGAAAATCCACTCAAACCCACTGGCTAGGGCGCTAATTGAACGCCCGCAAATAACAAAGCGGTTGAAAAGAAGACACATCTTTGACAACCTACTACCAGAAGGAAGAGGGACTAATGAGTCCGAGCCTCAAACGACATAGCCACTCAACACATCTGCTTATAGTCAGCGACTGATCGCGGATAAATGAAAAAAAAAAAAAAAAAAAAATTAAGTTTTTAAAGTAAAATTGTTTTTCATTGTACGGTTAATAATTATTAACTGTATGTAACAAACTAACTGGATAGGTACATTATAATATTATGATGTATCCAGTTAGTCTTCCATACATGCCTAAGGATATAGGTTATTTTCCTTTGACATTTTTAACACGTTCATGGACACTCCGTCGATAGGCATAAAAAATATAATTTCGATGTGGCACCACATCCATCGAAGTCCGACGTCCAACCGTCCCCCGCCGACAAATGTCTCATCACACTTCTATTGCTCTGCTTGTTATGATACCCGCCTATAGACGGTACCGTTCATGGCCGTAATGGTCATAGTGCTCACATTCTGAAATGTTTGATATGTCTTCCGTCTACAGACGTGATCGCATATAGCCATAGGTATATAGGTTGCTGCCATAACAGACATTATAATAATCTATTACATATGACAATCCGCCTACAGACGTTGTATGGAAATTGGTGTGTCATATTGTATTTTTTTTAATAATGCAAGTGTCCGTGAACGTGTTAATAATAGTACCTGACCATATTATTACCTACATATTTTCTCAATAGGTATATTGCATAACCTTTATAATAATTTCCTGATATATCTAGTTATTTTCCTGTACAGATTATATGTTTTCTTTTGTAAATATACATACATATAATAGATTATATTGAAAACCACCCAGACCCGAAACAAATATAATTTGTGGATCACACAAACATTTGTCCCATACGGGAATTCGAACCCATTCGAAGCGGTATTAGCCCACCGAGAGGTCGTCAAAAATTAGAGTTAAATTATGTTATTCCCATAATTATGTTTTTCATTGAGTGGCGTGCCATGGGGGAAACCTATGTCCAGCAGTGAATGAATGTGGACTGATTTTTTTTTTTTTATATTTCCTTCCACAGTCAGTTTTCAAACTATAAGTGGATTTTTTGAGTTGAGTCATGATGTTTCAGGCTCGGGCTCATTAGCCCCTCTTCCTTCTGAAATCAGCTTCTCGAAGATATGCGCTCTCTTCAGCCGTTTTGTTGTTTGGGGGTTCTCTATTAGCGCCCAAGCAGCGTGTGGGCTGATGATGTTGTTCCCCAGGCAGTGATCATCGTGGCTCCCGTATCCTGGTCCGCGGCTGGGTGCACCGGCTGCGTCGGCAGGGTCGCGCGCTCGCCTTCCTCACTCTCCGTGATGGCACTGGCTTCCTGCAGTGTGTGCTGCACGGCACTCTCTGCCAGACTTACAACGGTCTGGTCTTGTCGACCGAGTCCTCCGTCTCTCTCTATGGAACCCTTGAGGCTGTGCCAGAAGGGAAAGTTGTAAGTATATAATTTTCTAGCACTCCGACCCAGCTTCACATTTATTTGGCACATTTAGGGATAAACAGACATTTTAAACTTGTAATATGATAATAACTACAATAGTTAGACCTTCCTGACGCCCCATGATGGTACTGGCTTCTTGCAGTGTGTGCTGCACGGCAGTTTATCATTATAAAATTATAATATTTTAGTGTTCATTGTAGTTAGTAGATTCACTGAAGAGTGTTGAAGATAAACTGAAAGTCTGTGATTTTTGGAAGAAGAAAGTTAGAAGAATGAGCATGGTTACAATGAATATGCCTGTCTTGCATGGCTTGTGATAATGATAATAATTATACATGCTAAGCATCAGTAAAAGATTTCTCACAATGCAAAACGGCACATCTGTTTCACACCCTCTCTCCCCACATGTACACCCAGTTGAAACACCCGCTCTGTCCTTTAAAATATAAGATAATCATTTATTCAATAAAGTGCGTTTACAGTCTTAACATAAAAAATACATTAAGTCGTGCGCTGCACAAAATTTTCGTCAATATTTTTCTTGAGAAAAATAAAACATACATTAATAATTATAATAATATGAAATCATACATTTTCTTGTAGGTAGGTATAGGAAAGTTAGTAAGGTGCAATGAAGTAAGATTTTGAACTTTCGCGATTTGAACTCGTGTTAATTTGTATTAATCGGGACTTATCGCGTAATTAATAAGTCCCAAGTCTCGTCCGTCCGGTGTCCGTTTGATAAGTCCCTATACAAGAGAAATAAAATAAAACCTTTTTATAATAAAAAAATTTTTTTGTTATTATTACCATCCAGCACCATAGTTACTCATCGAGACTAATCAAATCAGCCCAAATTCGATGGGGTTGCGTCGTTAAATTACGGAGTTCCTATGGCTACCTTCCAGCTCCATCATCAGACCAGCTCCTTTTCATAATAATATTGCATTGTCATCCAATTTATACCGAGAAGTGGATCAAATTTAACTTGCAAGATTTGATTACAGACAGACCGACAGACAATGGACAGGTGTAAGTAAATAAAAGCTTGTAAAATTGACATGAGGTGCAATGTTAGTGATTGTTTAGTGAATGGTGGTATGTTTGCAGGCCCCGGGTGGTCACGAGCTGACGGTGGACTACTGGGAGCTGGTGGGGCTGGCGCCGCCGGGAGGCGCTGATGCTATACTCAACGAGGAGGCACTACCTGATGTGCAGCTCGATAACAGGTACCACATAATATCACACTTTGAGTGGTACAAACTACTGCGTTCATCAGAAAATCTAATCGAGTCTGTTGAACGTTAAAAATAACCTGCGTGCCATACCAACCACATTCATAGTTTATGCTTTGTCAATAAATTCAAAATTGTATTATGATGATCATGGGGACTAGAGGGAGGGTTATTATTACCCTGCCTTTTTTGTGGAAGGGGAATATGGTTTCGCACTCTCTTTCCGCCACGCGGGTAGTGGAGGAGTGTGGGACTTGCACCCACTAAAAACCCCGTGAACAGTCCTCCGCTGTATCGGGGCGAGATAAATAATAATAAATAAATAAAAAGTTTATTTCAAAAAGTACAGCAGTTTTAAGCTTATGAATTAACTTAAGAGACTAGTCTATGTTAGGGATATTTTATAGCAGATAAAAATACATACCTATCTATATAAATACTTATTAAACTTACATGAAAATCAAGAGCAGGTAGGTACGTAAGTTAAGAACTGTAAACAATGTTTGACAAGATGCTATTTGTAATCACTTAGATTGAAATTTATTTAGTGAGACTTGAGCTTATTTTCTAGGTCCACTAGGCCCCACACTAGGATTCCCTGTGTTGTGGGACCTAGTCTCTTCCTTATTTTTCAAAAATACAATGTTACGTATAGTATGCTAAACAATATTCTGAGATTCTATGTACTTAATAATATAACAGGTTCAATGCGAGATTAGGCGCAAACATATGTACCTATAATAATATAATAGTGAATGATGGGGTCTCGATAGCATTCACCATCTCGCCCCGGCGTCCTTATCCGGCATCTCGACCTACGAAGGTACAACACAATTTGATTTTTTTTTTTATGTGATGAAGTAGAAGACTAGCAAGACGCTCTCCTGATGTTAAGAGATAACGCTGCCCATAATCAGTACAGTGCTACTTGGGATTTCACAACGATGTGAAATTCTAGGAGCACTGCACTAACGCTTCTTACTCAAGAGTCATAAGATGTTAACCCTTAATTGGGCGCGCCTAAAAAGTTACGTAAACGGTCGCGTGGGGTGTTAGGCACCCCAAATCAATATATTTAATTAAAATATGAAATATATGAAAAATCCCACTTTTGTTAATAGGATTATTTGAACACATGTATTAATCAACTTTTAAACATATTTTAAATATAATTAATATTGTATTTCACACTGAAAAATAACATTTCATAGGTTGTAGTATTTTTCATAACAATTTCGGCAGACTTCGATCATATGGCCATTGCACACAATGTTTATGCATTTAGAGCATCCAGTCTTTGGTTTTATATCCTTCGTTATATGACAAATATGAGACCAGTTGTATGATACCGATCTTCCCGTTTGAAATACAGATTCATAGTCCTCAAAGTCATGAAACATTTTTAGTATATTGAAGGGTAGTTTTAAAAAATAGTTTTGAATTTTACTACTCATCTCACAAATATACTACAACATAACCTCGAAAATAGCATTAAACTTATAACATTTCATACTTTCGCCATTTGAACTCATGTTAACTTTATTTATCGGAACTTGCCACTTGTATATGGGGCATTTCACGTGAAGCGGACAACGAAAAAAAGGTGAGGTTTTGAAAATCGTTCATATTGGGCATATTTGTACTTCTAGGGGATATGAACATGTTGGCGTATTTTTTTTTTTATTTGATTTTTTTTATGAAGTTATAGCCAATCGGCCCACCCGTTAAAACGTGCTAAAGTAACAAACATCCCTACTTATATGCAATCTTAAGCTTTTCTAATATTGCTAGGATCCTTGGTATCAAATGACTTCATAATGATACAAATGGGCAAGATAGATATACATAATCATAATATTTAAATATAACCAACGTTTAAATGTATTTTTATATCACCGATAGGTTTCAACAGGCAACGTAAAGTCACGCTCAGAGTGACATGTACGTATTCAAATTGCTTTAACTCTTAAACTAATTTTCATCCCATCCTACAATTTTTATGGTAAAATTAATGAATGTAGAGCTATATTTTGGCATAAAAAAATTAAAAATTAAATTGGTCGAAGTTATCCAAAAATCCATTTGAAATACTCACTTCCGGTTTAACACTAGAAAAAAATTCAAATTTGGTATCTGATTTAAAAATCAAAAAGAGCAGTCAATTATCTGCAAAACAAAACACATTTAATATTTTAAAATAAATATCTTCAATATGAAAATAATATTTCAAAGGAACCCTTACGTCATTTTGGTCAATTCTATAGAACCCAATTATCTTCATAAAAAAAATCAAATAAAAAAATTAAATACGCCAACATGTTCATATCCCCTAGAAGTACAAAAATGCCCAATATGAACGATTTTCAAAACCTCACCTTTTTTTCGTTGTCCGCTTCAAGTGAAATGCCCCATATGTTAATTATAGTTTTACAAATAAATATTATAAAAGTAACATTAAAATGACTGCGCGATGGGCCCCTATTGATGAAATAAACATTTAACTTCTTATTTTTCAATAAACAATAACTAAAGAAGCAAATAATATAATAAATGTATCCTGAATTTGGACTACGTAAACAGTCGCCTGGGGTGTTGGACACCCCAAAGGCGCTCTCTGAGCCCAATCCATCATAAACGAGCTCCGCTTGCAACTGAATTGTGTACTTTACACATATTTAGGAAGCTATAAAAAAAATCAGCGTGCTAAATTCAACATTAAAAATGTTATGAGCCTGGAAACTTGCCTTGGGGTGTATGACACCCCACGCGACCAATTAAGGGTTAAGACTGAGCCCAGTAATTTTACTAGCTACAGTGCCTTCCTACCGGAGCACAGGAATGTTTGCATATTACTGCTCAGGCGGTAGAATAACTGGCACTGGCTATGGATAAATTTGGACATGTGGGAGATTTGTATGTTATGTAGTTGTTTAACTTTGATACATTGTGTAACGTAGATGTACCGTGTTGCAGGCACATAATGATCCGCGGCGAGAACACGTCTAAGGTGCTTCTCGCACGAGCCGGCGTGACGCGCGCCTTCCGGGAGCATTTCGCGGCGCGTTCACACACGGAGGTAACGCCGCCCACGCTCGTGCAGACGCAGTGCGAGGGCGGCTCCACGCTCTTCAGCTTCTCTTACTTCGGGTGCGTACCTTTTTTTTTACCCAGGAAAAATGCGTTACGCATCATGACGGTATTTGGGACTCCTCCGCCAAAGATGGGCGCGGCAGGGATACCCACTAAAAACCTGGGGGTGTTCCTACGGGACGCCATAATGCCGAGGCAGCGGGTACGCCGAAGCACTCGTCCGCGGATCGGGTGCGTACCTGCCTTTATGTCTCATCCGGATCATGTTCGCTGTTCAACATACCCTATATAACGCCCCCTTACTTGGCTACTAACAGTCTCTATCCACGAAGACAGACAGTTACTCTACATTTTGAATGAGATCGGATGAAAAATACCTAATAGACATAAAATGTAAAGTTTCCTTGACCCAGTAATGCTTAATATAGTCCAGCCAATGAGTGCCAAAAAGGGGCATGTGGATCGAAAAGTTGAAAGCAGAAAAACTATCGTACAACGCACAGTTTTTGACATAATAGCAAAAAAACCTAAAAAAGAGACCTTCGGCCATCCTCCCCTCGGGCTCAACTCGGAGGGGTGGGGACTTTTGGTATGTTTATCTCCTAACTAGTCCAAACAAAGTTCCTAATTTAGTTTTTCTGCTTTCGACTTTTCGATCCACAATCCTTCTTTTACTGGACTAAATAGTAATGCATAGTACCTATACTATGTTTCAAAAACAAAAATAATTTTTTAGCTAATTTGGAGGGTTTAAAGGATCAATATTTTAATAAATTGGATATATATCGGATATTTTTCATAATATATCTGATATACATATATATATATATATCATAAGATATATCGGATATAACAGTTTTTGTGAATATATCTGTGATATTTTCATAGATATACAACCTTCGAACCCCGCAAAAATTATCTTTGTTTTTGAAACGAAGTATAATAATGTATAATATTATATTGTTGCAGTGAGAACGCGTACTTGACGCAGAGCTCGCAGCTGTACCTGGAGACGTGCCTGGCGTCGTTGGGAGACGTGTACTGCATCGCACAGTCATACCGCGCCGAGCAGTCACGTACCCGGAGACATCTGGCCGAGTGGGTACACCTTTATTATCTACTAGCTGCGTCCAGCGGTTATATCCGCTGTACCACAGAAGTAATACAACTAGAAGTATCCATTTTATGTGTGAGTGTGATGGCAATAGGGAAAATTCTGTGTGAAGAAAAAGGAGAACCTATTTTTATTCCGTCCCTTTGAGCGTGGCCGGTTTATGTTGTTTGTCAAACTCTGTCAAACTGCTTCACTGTGACAATTATACCTATGTGTTTCGTTTTTTTCCAGAATTTTAAAGCAAATTGAGACAATACAATGTTATTCTACTTGTTAGTCTATGTGTTATTTCCAGCTATCTCTGTACCAAATTTCAGTTCATTTGGTACAGAGATAGCTGGACGTTTCACACAGCGCCACCTAACCCCAAACTAAGCAACTTAATGCTTGTAATATGGTGGTTAGGATAACGGATATAATACTTATATATACTTTTCTTTTGTAAATACATACTTATAATAGATATTGAAAAACCACCCAGACCAGAAACAAATACACACAAACATTTGTCCCATGCGGGAATCGAACCCGCAACCTTCTGCGTTGCAGGCGGGTATTAACCCACCGCGCCACAGAGGTCGTAAAAAACATACATTCAGACATACCTTATAATATTAGTAGGATTTGTTTTATGCCAACACGAGCGAGACGCTCTCCTGATAATGAGAGATAACGCTGCCCATTTAATCAGCACAGTACCAGGATTTCAGAATGATGTAAAAGTCTAGATGCTACTTATGCTTCTAACACAGGAGTCATAAATGTTATGACTCTTCAGCCCAGTAATTTCACCAGCTACAGTGCCAAACTACACAGTATGTTTACACTGCTCAGGCGGTAGAATAACTGGCACCGTTGGGGGGTACCTAGTCGACCTGCAAAGGAAGTCTACCCCCGGTATAATATCAGTAGGATGAGTTAAGTCTGAGCAATATTTGCAAGGCTGAACTAACACTATTATAATAATAATAATAAATCATTTATTTCAGGCAATAGTACACTGCCACAGACGCAGTGTACCAGAGGCCCATATCATATATACCTTACAGACTAACATACATAAAATTTTTTTAAACTTAAAAACTAGGGTTTAACTATTACTCGATTGATTTTTAATATTATTTTCTAATATATTAAAACATTACTACACTCGCAGAAAAGAGCCAAATGCGAACTGCGACAGGTGCACATTTGCGATAACAGTATGACATTAAAAAAAACTGATTTTTCAAAACAAACTGACCTTTTTGCATGTGTCGTTTTCGGCAAAATAACACTTTTTGATATGTCACATTATCGTTGCAAATGGGCGCTGATATGCATGGCACGAATGGAAGGAGGCATTTTTCCAACAATGGGATGTTACGAGCTGATAATGATGAATGAACAAAATGTCAACAGGTACAGCCACGTGGAAGCGGAGTGTCCGTTCATAACTTTCGACGAGTTGTTGGAGCGGCTGGAAGATTTAGTGGTGGACGTGGTGGAGAGAGTGCTCGCATCGCCTGTGGGAGCACTCGTTAAGGAACTCAACCCTGACTTTAAGGTACATTAATATAACAATACTCTTTATTGAGTATAAAATAAAAATAAAAATAAATATCAAATCAAGAGCCAAGTTACAGTGGAAGTCGATATATTTCATATCGAATCTGTATTACATAATATTCTCTATTTTTATACCTACATAAATATCATATTATGCTTTCTTTTGTTGCTATTTTTACAAAGTTTATGTTTTAAAATTTCGCATTAATGAAATTTCCAATGACAACTCATTTTCATTACCAATATAATGATCGTGTAGGCGCTAAGTGTATTTTCGTTCAAATCTGAACCAGGAAGTTCTGAAATTATATGAAGAAATCAATAATTATTTATGACTAGTTGGTACTCGCGAACTTCATCGCGCTTTATAGAAATTAATTATCAGTGTTCTTCTTCTATATTATGCATGTACTATACATCCTCTTAAATCACTATTGATGAAAACTGCATCAAATCCGTTGCGTAGTTTTAAAGATATAAGTATACATTGGGACAGACGTGGGAAGCAACTTTATTTTATACTGTGTGTAGTGATGCTAGATAATAACTAATAACCTCTGGCATGTTCAGTGAAGCAAGGCAGGGAGGGATTTACCGGATTTACCACATTTGTCTAATATACATGTGTTTGTACAGAAACCAACAAAGCCGTTCAAACGCATGCAGTACACGGAGGCGATACAGTACTTGCGCGACCACAACATCACCAAGGATGATGGATCCTTCTATGAGTTCGGAGAGGTAAGTAATGAAGCAACACAGTTTTTTATACATTTTAGCCATTATCGTCCCACTGCAGGGCGAAGGCCTCCATTTCTCATGCAAGGGCCATAGTTTGCCAATGTAATGTTTTTAGTGTACAATTTTACACCTTATTAATACAGAATAATCTCACTGATCCGGTACTATTAAAAAGCCAAGGGTGCCGAATTATTGGACATGGCGGTATAGTGAAGTGCCGGATTAGTGAGATTGTACTGTAGTTATTTTTAAGTGGTAGCATTCCGTCTAAGATCTGGGACACCATTTTAATCTAAACTGGTCAAGTGGTTTTAAAGTTATTAAATAAAATGTGATTCACATCCCCAGTATTTTTTTAAAATATTTCAGGACATTTCACACAGCGCCACCTAACCCCAAGCTAAGCAACTTGTGTTATGGTGATAAGGATAACGGATATTATACTTTTCTTTTGTAAATACTTATTATAGATACAGAAAGCCACCCACACTAGAAACAAATATCTGTGGATTAGACAAACATTTGTCACAAAAAATAAATGATGATGATTATTACTGGGACTATTGTCGAACAGAAGAAGTCACCATACTTACACAGTCAAAATAAAATCACACTGTCAAACTCAAACTCAAACTCAAACATTTATTCACTATAAGAACATAAAGAACACTTAGTTTCGTCAACAGATACATGTGTGGCTGTAAAGAGGCCTTGTCTTGTATAGTTTATTATTAATAAATATATCTACTTATGTAATTATAGTAAGGAAGTGTCATACAATCACTGACTTAGCAGCTGAATAGGGGCTTTGTCACACTTAACTAATCTTTTGCACAGAGTTAAACCTGTAGACCATGCTTCTTTATCCTCGATATAATCTTTGATGTTATAATATGCTTTATTCATTAAGTTAGATCGTACTATTTTCTTAAATTGTGTTTCCTTTAGCTGAATTATTTCGTTTGGAATTTTGTTATAAAATCTTACAGCATTACCTAGAAACGATTTGCTGCTTTTAGCAAGCCGGAAGTTTGTGACAGCTAATTTGTCTTTGTTTCTTGTGTTAAAAGAGTGTCGATCTCTGTTCTTAAGATATTTATCTATGTTCTTTCGAGTGTACATAATAACTTCATAAATATATAGTGATGGCACTGTCAGAATATTTATTGTTTTAAAAAAGTTTCTTAATGAGGTTCTTGGACTGAGCCTATACAATGCTCTAATAGCACGTTTTTGCAAAATAAAAATATTATTTATGTCCGCTGCAGTGCCCCAGAGTAATATACCATAACTCATAATGCTGTGAAAGTAGGAAAAATAGACCAGCCTTGCAGTAGGGATATCACTTAGTTTACGAATTTCACGAATTGCATGTACAGCTGAGCTCAGTCTGTTTCCTAGCAACTTGATATGAGAGCCCCATTGAAGATTTTTATCTATTTTTAGCCCTAAGAAAGTGGTGCTGTTTACCATTTCGAGAGTTTCGGTTCCTAATATCAACTCAGTGTCTGGAACAGAAACATTAGGTAAAAGAAAACGGACACACTTGGTTTTCGTTGAGTTAAGCAATAAGTTATTTTTAGAGAACCATTTGTATACGGAATCTAAAATTATGTTTATGTCTCCCACTTCATTTGATTTTCTGTTTGCTTTAAAAATCAGAGATGTATCATCTGCATAGAGTACAATATCCATATCAACTTGCCTATCCAGCATATGAGGTAAATCGTTTATGTATACCAAAAACAAAAATGGGCCGAGTATTGAGCCTTGAGGAACACCCAATTTAATGTCATTTCCTGCAGATTTCACATTGTCAACTACAACAAACTGTCGTCTTTCAGCAAGATATGATGATATCAACATAAGAGCACCATTTGAAAGGCCATAATGCCTGAGCTTGAGAGCTAGTATTTTATGATCTACGCAATCAAATGCCTTGGAAAGGTCACAGAACACCCCAATGGCATCCTGTTTTCCTTCCCATGCATTGATTATAGCTGTTATTAATTGAGATCCAGCATCTGTTGTCGACTTGCCTTTAGTAAATCCAAACTGTTTTTTATGCAAGAGATTGTTTAAGTTAAAGTAAGCTAATAATTGATTTAAAATAACCTTCTCAAAAATCTTACTAAGACATGGTAATATTGATACTGGTCTATAATTTGATGGGTCATTTTTGCAACCAGACTTGAATAAAGGTATTATCTTGCTGAACTTCATCAATTTCGGAAAGATGCCCTTTTCTACACATGCGTTAAATATGGATGCCAAATAGGGGGAGATAACGTTAATAATGTTACTAACTACTTTTACAGAAAGGCCCCATAAATCTTCAGTTTTTTTCATCTTCAGTGACTTAAAAACCTTAACAATTGTAGATGCATTAATAGAGTGGAAGCTAAAGCTGTGTGCCGTTGTAGGTACATATTTATTTAAAACTTCAATAGCTGTTGTTGTCGATGAATTTAAGTTTTCAGTTAATTGTAGTGGTATATTTGCAAAAAAGTTATCAAATGTATTAGCAATATCTTGTTTATCTGTGCATTGTTTATCTTTTAATTTAAGTGCCTTTATTGTGTTATGTGATTTATTTTTACCAGTTTCTTTATTGATCATGCTCCAGGTAGCTTTTACTTTATTGGAGGCATTTTGGATTTTATGTTTAATATGTATAGATTTAGCCTGTTTACTTACTATTTTAAATAAGTTAGAGTATTTTTTAACATATTCATTAAAGTTATTACACAATAAAAGGTTTTTTAATTTATATAACTCATAAAGATGGTCTCTACTTCTTAATATACCTGGGGTTGCCCATTCTGCAAAGCACAGCCGATCTTTTGCTACTATTTCTTTGTATTTAAATATATCATTAAATTCTTTAATAATCATATCCAACAACATTTTAAAATTTTCATCTGGGTCCTGTTCGTTGAAAGATAATTGATCAACCATATCTGTAATGGAAACTACAAATCGTTCTATACGTGTTTTTGTGAGTGGTCTGCAAAAAAATTTTTTGCTACTTTTTTCTAATGTACCCTTAAATGTGACAGTCTGTCCCCTGTGATCAGAACGTAGGTTATCAATTTGTAATTTTTTGTCAATACTAAAATCTACTAATATGTTATCTATACAAGTAGAAGAGGTTCCCATAACTCTAGTAGGCTCCAAAAATAATTCCCTTAAATTAAAAGATTTATATAATAAGCTAAATTGCAATTTTTGAGGTGATTCTATCAAAAGGTCAATATTAAAATCTCCGCATAATATAATATGTTTACTTTTGTTTGAGATACATGATAATGCTTG